>JAWNNP010002829.1:0-107151 GCA_035044805.1 Leucophenga maculata | reverse complement strand
GAATCACTAACACTAACAAATCCAAACTGGTCATGGAATGCATAAGCAAACTAAATAAACTAGGAAAATTTAATAAGATCACTCTATACTGGGTACCCGGACATGCGGGCATACCAGGAAATGAGCAAGCAGACGACTTGGCCAGGAGAGGGGCAGCGTCCCCTTTCATGGGTCCAGAGCCTTTCTGCGGGCTCGGACCAGGATCAATGAGAATCCTGGTAAAAGAGGAAAAAAAGAAAGCAAGAGACTGTTTATGGGAAAAATGTGAAGGACTAAAACAAAGCAAAAAGCTGTTAGGCCCTTACAACAAAAAGAGATCGGAAATTTGCAACGGTCTTAAACGGATAGATCTAAGAATGATTTCGGGCTTCCTGACCGGACACTGTAAACTTAGAAGACACTTGTATAAAATCGAAATCGAAAGTGATAGCACCTGCAGATTCTGTCTGGAGGACGACGAAACTCCGGAGCATATCCTGGGGGACTGCCCAGCTCTAACCCAAACCAGGCACATATATCTTGGCAATTACCAAGTGACAGGAAGGGCGGTGCATGCACTCAATCCCAAAAACTTAGTGGCCGTCTTCAGGGCAGTAGGGCTGGATGAGTTGCTGTAAGTCAGCAACTGTTACGGCACAATAGAGCTGTAAGGTCGCAGTGCCTACTACTTAATAATAAATAAATAAATAAAATCAATCCGGGCTTGGCAAGCTTTTGAGTTGCTTTGCCACCCACGACCGTTTGCGCTCTACGTTATCGTAAGTGACCCACTTTTCATCACGATTCACCATTCGTTTTAGAAACGGGTCGATTTTAATGCGATTCAGCAGTGATTCGCAGATGGAAACTCGGTTTGGTGTCAATTCGTGTAACACCCAACTATCGAGTTTTTTTGTGTAGCTAAGCTTCTTCAAATGCCTTTGAACGGTCATATGACTGATATTCAGCTCCCGAGCGATGGTACGGCTGCTACTATGGCGGTCTATCTCGATCATTTGCTTGATTTATCGACTTCTTCGACGACAGATCTTCCGGAGCGTGGTGCATCTTCCACTTCCTCCACTGTTGTGCTACGCGAATTGAACAAGTATCGGCCTTTTTGGTAGTAAAAATGTAAAATATGGCGAAATTCTTCTTTGGATACCTCCATGCTCGACTGGCTGTAGCTAACAACTGAATCGTCCAAGCACAATGCTGTCAAAAGAGCGTAGAACTAGACACTCGCACCTTTCAAACGCCTTAAATTATACCCCCATCCTACAAATAATTAACAAGATATACCTCATTAAAAAAAAAAACAGCGCGAAATACAAAAAGAATTTTGTCCCAAATAAATATACCGTAAAACTTGTTGAGCATCTCAACATTTTAGCCCGATCCGTAATAAGAACAAGTATATCAACCCAAATTCATAGAAACGGTCCTCCCCGTTGAATAAGATAGCGGCTCAGTCTTCCTTTTTCGATGCTTCAATTAGCGAGGATTATTAAACTATAAAATTTTAAGATTTGTTAAAATACTGTTAGTCTTAAGTTAAGTTAAGAGAATCAATGTATAATATAAAAGAAACGAAAAAAAAAAAAAATATTGCGTTCAACTTCACCATAATTGGAAATGAATATGGCAACTCTTGCTGCACCACTCTAGCTTCCAAAGCTGTGCCTCCATTTGTAGTAAATTGCAATGGATTAAGTGATGCATCCACATGGACTCTCCATCTTCCAGGTATAGTTTGTCCATTTACTTACAATGTCTTTCGCTGCTGCATATAAATGGCGTAAACAGCTAAACAAAGAGTGGTGCAATGCACAAATAGCTAGCAAAAAAAAAAAAATTGTCCACAATGCGCCGTGGCCTAAAGATACGATAATTATGAACTCTGTCAGCCATAATAAGTTGCCGAGCAGACAACGGATCATCACCTGGTATGGTCTATTCGGCGGTATATCCAATAAACTTCTATCAAGTGCAACAGGCAGTTTGCTGTTGTTGTATGCGCCACCATCAGAGCACCTTCCTAAAGTCTGACATTTTTTGTCCTAACTTACTGTGAACACTTTGACGTGCGAACGTAATTGGCACCTGAAAAATTCATCGAGGCCAAAAAATGGAATTAAACCTTGAACATTTTCGTGCGATGATTTATTAAAATTTTTGACGTGGATTATCAAGACAAGAGTACACCAATCACTTAAATTAACTTTTGGTGATGAACTTGGCAACTGTGAAAAACTGGTACAACGAATTCAATCGTGGTCGCAGTTCGCAGAAAACATCGATGCTGTATGATAACTGATAAAGCAAGATCGTCAAGTCATATACCGTGAGATTGAGGCATCCCTTGGCATTTGTATGACTACAATATTACATGAACATTTCGTCATCAGAAATGTTTTATGAGTTATCTTCCGATGTTCATCGCGAACAGACGTGCTAAAACTGCTCCTCAGTAAATTTAATATTTATACTATTTATTTGTGAAAACTTGTCACTTAGTAAATTTATGATTAAGAAATCATAATAATAATAAAGTGAAAGCAGTTTGCAATAACATGAGCTACTCTTATCTTGTAGAGCGTAGGTTCTCATCGGATGGGAGAAACGTGTCACTCCAACAACGCCGCTCCCAATCCTGTACACTGCAATAGCATCAAAAATCTATAATAACTGTTCTGGCATATTAGTAGCAAGAACTACATCTACTACAACTACATCATCCGCAACAATTACAACACAAAGTCCAACCACTACAACAATAACTTCATTGTCAACAACAACAGTATACTCTACAGCCTCTTTGATGACGTCATTGATCGCATCATGAAGCGCCAAGCCAGTGGTCTGTTGTGTAGTTGCACCAATCAACGCATCGATAACGTTATCTTATCAAACAACTTCACCAAAAACAACAAACATACAAAAGGTAAACAGCAACAAAACTAATATGTACAAATAAAACACACTTAAAAAGAAGTCAGCACATTAAAAAAACAACAAAAAACCAAAGAACAAACCTGAAACAAGAACAACACAAACAACAAAAATATTGGCTGAGCAAGCCTGACACATCAAACATGTTCGCACCCCTGGCCGATGATGACGACTGTACTGAACAACAAGACAGCGGGACAGAGACAATTTCTACCATACAAAAACCAACAGTACAATGCATACAAAAACATCACCCAATATACGTACAAAATGTTGAAAACGTAAACGCTCTAACATTTGCACTAGGAATGTTATCCAATGTTGAATATATAATAAAGGCTTTGAATAAGATTGAAATTAAAATTCAAGCAGAAGAATGTGCCCATTACACCGAAATCATAAAATTACTTAGGGATAAAAGTACTAAATACTACACATTTAAGCCCAAAGAGGAATGAGGTTTTAAGGGGGAAGGATGGTTTGGAACTTTAAAAAAAAATTATTTCCATAATTTTTTATATAAAAGTACAACATCTCAGGAATATCCTGTAAAAATTTCATGTCGATCGGACTAAAACTCGCTGAGATACCGATTATCTTGTAATTATGCTCAAGACAGGTATGCGGCTGGGGACAGGTGTTCCGCGGCACCTGTTTGTCTCCTAGGGTTTTCCCCCTATCTGAAACTAATGTTCGAACACTAATTTATATCTTTGAAAGGGCCTTTATTTGTGTAACTATTTGGAAGTATTGCTAGGTATATTTCCACATCTCAGGAATATCCTAAAACTCGCTGAGATACCGATTATCTTGTAAGACAGGTATGCGGCTGGGGGCAGGTGTTCGGCGGCAGCTGTTTGTCTCCATGGGTTTCTCCATATCTGAAACTAATGTTCGGACACTAATGAATATCTTCCTTAGGGCCTTTATTTGTGTAACTATTTAGAAGAATTGCTAGGCATATTTCCACAAAAATCTGAAATAGTCTGGCTCCAAATTTGAAACGATTCAGTCGTATGTTGTGAGTTTGTGCATTTCATAATTTTAACAAAATGGGCGGAAATCGCAAAAGTACAAGACAAGGTCGGGACGAAAGTTTCAGTGATAAATCAAGACCAAGAAACCGAAGACAATATTTCAATCCGAGAACCGAGACCGATCCGACTTCATTTAGCGCATCAGCGAAAAAAATTGGAATTTGTGATAAATTCATAGTTCCGGAAAATTCTGAAACTGGATATCGTTTTATAAACTACATAACTGTTTTTACGACTCTATCCACTTTAGTGAAGTGTTCTAAAGTAGGCTGCAATGGAAAAATTAAATTTGAAGAATGTCAATCTCGTGGAATCGGTTTTAAAATTGCAGTTCGGTGTGAAAAGTGTAAGCCGCAATATATAAATTCTAGCCCGTCAATCGGCCATTCTTATGAGATAAACAAACGATTTATTTACGTTATGCGATTATTAGGACACGGATTTGCTTCAGAGGATGCTCACTATGGCCCTGGAATAGATGATTCGATGTAAGTTAAAAAATAAAACAATAATTTTACTTTTATTTGCTTTTAAAACTTTAAACGCGTTTTTCTCAAAACTACTTTTTTCAAGTCGGTGCGTAACATAACTCAAAAAGTAATGCTCCGATCTAAATGAAGTTTGTGCACATATTCTTTACACAAAAAATACTTGCGGATAAACGATCGCTTTTACATAAAAAAAATTTTTTTAATATTTTTACGGGCAATAATAGGCTGAAAAAAATTCAAAATCGCATATTTTTCAAAATTGTTTCGTTCATCCGCATAATTAACTCATATATTAAATAAATTAATTCAGTTTTTTTATTTCGGATAACACTGTGAGGCCAGGTTTTACGCACCGCAAGACGCCATTTTTTTTAAACGACTCCGACCGACCGCCGCCACGGGATAAATAATAATTATTAAAAAAAAAAAAAAATCCTAGATACTCTTTAAATATAGCTTATTAATCATGAATAGAACTTGAATAAATATAGTCACTCAGAAATGACAAAAAAAATCGCAAAAATCGGCCTCTGAAACCATCCTGCCTTCTTAAGGCAGTTTTACGGCACATGCACTACTCGGCAGAAACAGAAAGTATTATAACTGAATTAGCAGAATTAGGTCACGAAGTTATGAACATACAAAACATGCAAAAAGGCTCCACAAAACAACATTTACCGTTATTCTCTGTTGAGGATAAAAAGGCGCCTGGATGTGATCTTGTATTAGGCAAATCACTTAAATAGCTACCAGATATACCAATTAGTTATATCAGAAATATTTATAATGCGGCAATTAGGCAAACATATTTTCCTGCAGTGTGGAAAGTCGCACAAATAAATCCTATACCTAAGCCCAATAAAGACGCAACAAATACTAGCGCATACAGACCAATAAGTTTATTGCCTGTATTATCCAAAATATTTGAATAAATATTATATGATAGAATGGAGCCAATCCTGACACAACAGCAAATTATTCCAAGAGCAAGCAGCGTCAACTGGACTACGTTGAAGAAAGTCTTGCATCCCAAGTGTATCAAGTACAACAATAAATTCGTAACACGCATTGACAATGAAACCCATTTGCTGTCTGCTGAGATGGATGAATTACCTGATTTGCGCCCACCACAGAAGCGTCGCAAGAAACCAGCTAAGAAGGATGATGTTGGTGACTATTGCTGCTGTGAGCAAAGAGAAGGTGCCGAAAGTGAAGATGCTGCATGTTCAGGCATGAAGCCTAAACATGTATGTGATATGAGGCAAACGCTCAAAGACGTCCGATAAGAATAACACACAGTGCATTTGTCATACGCATTAGAGCTCCACTTGATTAGTGCAGAGTGTGTATTTTTAATCATCTTTTTAATAACTCCATATAAGCGTTGGCACACTTAACAAGTGCTACATTGACAAGTGCAGGGACTTAATTTATGATCGACATCGGTTTTAATAGCTTTTGTCCGCGTTGGCTTAATAGTTTCTGCTACTCGTCTTTTTACATTATAAATAGTTTAGATTACGCTGAGTCCTACAAACTCAGCGATAGCAATTTAATAGTTTAAGAATAGAGTAAGTTTTATGAATAAAAAGGGAACCGTTCGCTGGAGCGGCTCAGTAGTTAATCAACACTCATATAGTACGGGTTTTTTATTGATCGTATTCAAATAAATGTATATTGAGTTCTGTAATAATAGAGAAATTCCTATTAAAACTATTGCAAAGTTCCTCGGAAAGTATATTGATAACAAAATTACTTGGAAATACCATGTACAACAGAAAAGGAATCAAATAAAACTGAAATTCAAGCAACTTTATTGGTTTTTAAAAAGGAATTTGTTACTGACAACAGAAAACAAACTTCTAATATACAAATCGATAATAAAACCAATATAGACCTATGGAATTCAACTGTGAGGTACTAAAAAAAAATCAAACACAGATATAATAGAAAGACAACAATCAAAAATTCTTCGTTGCATTGTAAATCCAGAGTGGTATGTTTCAAACCAGGACATACAAAAAGTCCTAAACATATTACCGGTAATCGACGAAATAAAAAATATAAACAGAAAATAACGAACAAAAATAGCAGTTCACGACAACCGAGAAATAAATAACATGCCAACCCAAGAGTTAGTTTCGACAAGGCGATTAAAACGGCTGAGAGCAGTAGACTCAATATAGAAGAGGTTACTATAAAAAAATTTTATTAATTAAAAATGATTTTATAATTTAGTACACTAAATGTTAATTATTGAGATAAAAGATAAAATGTTAGTATTCATTTTTCAAAAATCTCCCAGCAAGCAACAAAAAGTACTTAGTGTCATAAGATAGATGTTCAATAATACAGGGCAACAATAATAAATAAAAAGAAACGTTGCTTACTTCGTTCAATGATTAAATAATAATGTGTTTTTTTCATTAACCCTACTTATGACTCGTAAGCAACATTGCTTACCAGTCGATTATTAATGATTCCAGAAGATACACAATGGTAGAAAGGAGCGATACACATATGTCCATATGAAAACTTAAGTTCGGATTAATGTTTAAGTTTCAAAAGCCTTCCTTCTTTTAAATTTGTATTTCCAAATCCTGTATTTCCATATTTTTTTCAATGGAAAATTGCAATAAAAAATCCCTCGTAAAATTTCAGACGCTCAGATATATATATATATATATAGTGATGCATTTACACCATTTTTCTATCAAAATTCGTGGAGACAAAATTAAAGCAATAAACTTTTTTTTTTTTTTAAATGGCTGAGGGCGACGGTCTTACAATATTTCTGTAAATTTTTGAAGGTCTTCCCAAAACTTTGAATTTAAAATTTTTAAACAATATTTTCAACATTTTACCAAAGTGCTGTTAGTCTTCTTTTTATATAGTATAGTGTTGTACCAAGTCGCTGTCAGAACTGGACACGGCTCATAAAATAGACGTATACGTCTATCTCTGGCTGTGCGTGTGAAGCTGTGCGACTAATTAAAGTGCGCTACGCGCTAACATATCGTCTACACAATACCTTTTTTATATATATAAATGTACTTTGTATTTAAAATAAAAAAAACTTTTCAACTTCCGCTTAAACTTGAAAGCAATATATTCGGGCATGTCACGTAAATGAAAAGGGAAATTCGTTTGGATTGGTTTTAAAATCGCTCGAGCAAAACCCCGGTGTCACAGAAAACCGTGGGCTTTCACTTTTCGGACATTTGATTCGGAAACAGCTGGGGAATCAGCAGGGTTGTCAGCACTTTATCAATTGTGTGTGTTATTATTTTTAGTTTCGATTTATTTGCTTAGTTGGGGGGAAAAATTTAAAATAATATTTTTTTATAATAAGAGACGAAATGTATATAATTTTGAAAATACATTACAACTAAAAAAAAGAAAATATTTTTAATTATTCTGCCAGCCAACTTTTATAATTTATACGACAACACTATGATATGCAACATAATTGAGATTTGTTGTGAAGGTCAACTCGCATATGTTACTGGCAAACACACATTAATAGCATCAAGATAAAACCTATTGCTAAGAAGCCTGTTGCCAGCTTCCTAGCAATAGATTTCCTTCGTAGAAGGCAATTGGGTAATCTTACTTACATATTGAAGAAAGTGCATTCAATTATAAAATGTAAACATTCTTCTTCTTCTATACTAGTCATTCACAGTCCATTTATTGTTGACATGCCAACTTGTTGCAATGAATTCTTTACTAAAATGTTTGTTTAAATACACATTTATTACACACTTAATTAAAAAAAAAAAATACCACAATGTTTCCGTCACACCGAGAATTGGAATTTAGTTGGAAAGGAATGTTCGTGACATGCCCAATTGAAAACTATTTAATTGCAAATGTTGGAACAAAAGTTGCATTTTAAGCCCAAAACGAGTACGCAGCATTCACCTTTGTAGACTCTATGAAACGCTTTATTTGTGCTCCCCTGTTGGAAGTATATAAACGAACAAACAAACAGACAAACAAATAGTGAAACAAATAAATATATGTAATGAAAACACAAATAACGTTGGTCAGCCGCGGTCCAAGCCAAACCATACCTGTTACCAACACTAAACCTTTCTAGTATTCTAGTATTAAATAAAACTTCCATAACATTTTTCGGACAAGGAAGCGAGTCGTGGTCTGCTGCTGCCATTTTCTATAAGACTGCATACACTTGCCGCCCGTTCATCAGTCCGTTCAATGTTTTATGAATCTGTTATCTGTGTGTGTTTGTGTATGCGGTTGGTTATTATTATGTGCAAAAGTTTGAGGTATTGCTGTATCATGCCTGCAGAAAATTTTTGATGCAAAATTATGGATGCATATCTCATCAACGAATGGGATTGCCATACTCACTTACTTAGCTTAGGAAGGCCCATCAGCTACTTTAGTCAGATTGAAAAAATCGCTGGAAGGCGCATCACCCTGTCTAAAACCTCTCTTGGTATCAAAAAGGTCGGAGTGGTTTTTCCCAACCCTGACAACGCTTTGTTTTTGTGAAAGCGTCGAAAAACTTCGATCGTACCGGCTTTTCGAAAGCGGCTTTATAGTCAACAAATAGGGGGTGTGTGTCTCTGTTAAACTCACGGGTCTTTTGCAAGATTTGGCGAAATGTGAATATTTGGTCACTGAAAGACCTCTTTGGTCTGAACCCACACTGATATCGTCATATCAGTGAATCACGATATGGCTTCATCCAAATACGCAGGATCGGAGTTCTGAGGTACTGTTCACGGGATCGAGGCGTAGATATTTATAGAAGCTCTTGGGATCGGGGCACTTAGGAAATAACCCGCTCTTTTACAGCGTAATATAAGGTGATCTTCCGTAATCTTAAGATTTGAGTTTAACTTAGCTAACAATTTAGGCCTAGGTCACATCTTCTTTATAAATTTATGTTGTGGTGGACTCTGGACACATTGTGGATGGTGCAGCCAGAGACGTCATCACAGTGGCGCCCGAGCAAGGACCTTGGCCGAAGGAGCAACAAAGACGCACACCCGCTTTAGATAAAGCTAAGTATGCCTAAATTTTAGAAACATTAACAAAATAGGCATGATGAGCAGTTAGAAAAAAATGGAGCTGAAAGTAGGTCCGGAGAAGGCTCAAAGGGCGCGTATTTACTGGAGGGAGACACTGACGGCATTCACGGAGGAGTTTAGCTTGTACTACATCGGTACAGTCGCGGTAGTACATAAACGGTGTGCAGCCGCGGGGGTGATCGTGAGGAAAGACTGTTGCAGAGGTTCCGTGAGTACGCTCAGGAATTTACCAGGAGCAGCCCCACCACAACCGTTTTTGGTGACATCCCCATGCGGATCTCGGAGTGATATAGCTAGTCTACGTCTAGAGAGGTCCTGATGAGGCATGCTGGATATTCGGTGGAACTGCACCTCGAATGAATCTATCGCAGCAGCCACGCCATCATCCAGCTGTTCATCAAAAGAGAATTATCAACGCTGGCAGAGCTGATGACGATGGCAGGAGAACTAGAGAGTCTACCCGTCAGCCAAGAAACACCACGACCCCCGCACCGAAGGCATAGTTAGCCGAAGTCGCTATTTTACCCGGGGATATCAGAGACCAGAACCGATATTGGAGGTGGTGTCAAGAAGGACATGTGAAACGTGAATGCGGTACTGACGATGTGACTGACGACGAAAGAGATCGGGAAACGACTTCGTTAAGAAACAAGGACGATAAATCACCGGGGAAGCGGCGCTAGAGGCTTACCTGCACGAGAAGCTAAGGTTCGACAAACGTCGGCTCACAGCAGGAAGCTGGTCAAGGCCACTTTAGACACAGAAGCTTTATTAACTCAAATATAGAACACGAAGGATACAAGAGTAACGAACCATGTTCTTTTGGGTATCGACTTAATGAATGCATGAGCTAGTTTTAGCTGTGGAGGTCAACGAATCAGTCAAAGGACATCATACCCAAAAGAGCAAAGACAAGATGAAGCAGCGAAAAGAAGATAACCAGGTTCCTGAATAGAAAAATAGAACGATTTAAGGAAATGAAGGATAATCGGCAGCTAAAACACCGGTGTTACTCTCGAAAATCGGTAATGCAAGCAATGATTAATGAGCAGATTGATGAGGTAATCAGGATGGGCCAAATAGAGCCATCACCCAGCGCATAGAGATCAACAATAGTGCTAGGAGAGCAAAAGAATGGACAATGGCGCTTATGCGTGGACTACCGTCAACTGAATCAACATTCAGTAGAGGATGCATACCGATCCCACGTATGGACTTCATTTTGGAACAACTAAGAGAAGCAAATTACATCAGCACTATCGATGCTATGGATACCGATGTCAAAGGCCAGTAAGAACTTCACCGCGTTCACGGTCCCTGGAAGAGCACCGGAGACTTTCTAGTGAGCACTAGACCAAGTCATCGTACCAGAGATAGAAGCTTTTGCGTACTTAGATGACATAGTCATCGGGAAAACAGGAACACCCCAAAAAATTGCAAGAGGTCTTTCGGCGTTTACGCAAGGCTAACCTAGGGATTAACGTAGAGAAGTGTCAATTCTTCAAGAAGAAACTAAGATATCTGGTGCACGTACTATCGGAACTGGAACCGCTAACATCATGAGGAGTTTTTTGGGCGTAGTATCTTGGTATAAAAGATTTATCCCAGGATACACTGAAGTAGCACAACCGCTTTACGGAATTGTAAAGAAAGGACAGAAGTTTCACTGGTGAGACAAACAGCAGTTGGCATTTAAGGAATTTAAACGTCTACTGACGAATGCGCCAATTTTGGCATATCTACAAATGGATGCAAGTGATTATGGGCTAGGAACAGTGTTAACAAAGAAGTCTCAGAACGGGGAACGGGTGATTGCTTACTCCCGCAAAAAAGGTAAAGAAGAAAGAGCTTAATTACTCCGCCACGGAAAGCGGATCAGAAAGATGGGTGGGTTAGAAGGGTATACGTTTGTTGTCATAACAGACCACTTGGCACTCAAATGGTTAAACTCCATCGAAGGCCCAACCGGATGTCTCGCACGCTGGGTACTTCAACTGTAAGCGTATACCTTCGAGGTTCGATATCGACGAGAAAAATTGAGCGTCGTAGCAGATACCCTGTCGAGACAACCCAACGGCGCTGCCTTTGTGATAACGGTCAGGGATCAAGTAAGATGTCAATAGTTAATACGACGGGAATTGGAGGTCAAAAATAATCCAGAAGCTTATCCGGACAACACCATAGAGAATGGTGAGTTATACCGGCACATTTCAGCTTTTCGTATGGAGGATGGTTGTCCCGAATGGAAATTATGCGTAGCCAATCCATTGCTCAACAGGGTGTTCGAGGAGTCACATTGTACCCCATTGTAACCGTGATCCGGGTGGCAAACAACTATTAATGGCCCGGAATGCTTAGAGACATGGTCAAGTGGGTCCGAACGTGTGAATCATGCCAGGCGTTTAAGGTATGCCGACAACAGCAGGCGAGTAAAATGTTTACAAACGTGGCCCAGGCACCATGGTAAACAATTTGTATGGATTTCGTAGGACCCTAACCGCTATCAAAATACGGGAATAGTATATTACTGGTCTTTATCGACTGATGTTCGAAGTGGGTGGAACTAGTTCCTTTAAGGAATGCTACCACCGACACACTAATCAAAGGATTTCGTGCGCCACATTGATGCGGGCTTAGGTGTATGACACCAATCAATCGCACCCTATACGGCCCAGGAGAACCTAACGTAAATTTATTTATTTATTTATTGGAAATTCAACAACAACATAATACATATATTAAATCTGTAGCTTAAATAATGTTATTAGTATACTTGTAATATGACTTAAGTTAAGAATAACACTAAATAAATTAAAAATTAGATGATAGTATGGCATTACGATTTGAATTTATGGAAATATAGTATTTAAGGAGTAATACTTATTATAAAACGAACATAGAATTCGATATTCGCTGAAGTAAATATGGAGAATATATTTCACCAGAGATAAGTTTATGTATAAACAGTACTGCCATCATTGTTCTGCGTTTTGCCAAATTGATAGATTTATTAGATTAAGACGATGAATATAAGGAGGTAAGTAAACATTGGGGTATCAGCCTAAGTTACGCAAAGCAAAAAGAAGAAAATGTTTCTGAACAGATTCTAAATGTGCTTGATGTATACTATATTTAGGGCTCCAAACACAAGAGGCTTACTCTTAAGTATATGACATACATAGCTGTACATCATCAGCGTACGTCAATGTTTGGCAATGCGATATAATAACTGGAAGATCATTAATGAAAAGAACGAAAAGTAGTGGTCCGAGATGGCTACCCTGCGGTACACCAGAAAGCACATAAATTTTCTTCGACAAAGTGTTTGCAAACAAAACACATTGAGTGCGACATTCTAAATAGGACGATATCCAATGAAGTAAGTCCAATGGAAACCCTAAATAGTTAAGCTTGTTTATTTATTTATTAATATTAGCAACTAAATGACAAAACAGTCGCTTTAAACTAATTATATAAACTATTTATAACTATAAAGTTACTTAAAGCTAAAGAAGGAAAGTTGCGACCACTCAGACCCTGTGGAGGAATTTTTGTATGGCCGCCTTGTTGACCGATTGTACCCCTGCTCACAGCTAGGCAGTTGTCCAAGCGGGTGCAATTACAAATTAAAGAAATTTAAAGAAAATGAAAATTACAAATTTGTATTATTTGTCAGTACAGCAAAATTTTAACAGAATTTAAAGACGAATTAAAAGAGAAAAAAAAAGAGAGAATTTATTATAGTTAGAACAGAGAAAGAAGTAGGACTTAGTTTTTTGGCGCAGATGGTGATTAAAATTCAACACCATTCTGTGCCACCAAGGGGTTACAAGAACCACTTGTTGACGGTTTAAAGTTAAGTGGAGTCTTTGCACTATTATTTTCCAATGGCACCATACCTGACATCACTGGCTAAGGAGAGGGATTGGCAGTATTAACTTCTGCTTTCTCGTCGAACGGAGACAAAAATACAGGTGCATTGGTAAGTAAGTTCGGAGTTGCAGGTTCATCGAGAGAAGATGACGCATTAGCAGGAACATTCCAGATTACCTGGAAGGTACAACGATAGACGATTTAGATTTTGGAGAATTTTTCTTCTTTCGATTAGGGGACGAATGAGTACATTTAAAATAATTGAACGACTTTTCAAGTTCGTCAAACTTATCGTTCATGAGTTTAAGACCCCGCCTAAATTCAGAGAAACCAAACCTGGTCTGGCTCATAAATCTCATTATCTCAGTTTCACTAGATCTGCTTTGGATACAAGTCCAACGCAGACCCTAACGATCATTAATGTTATTCTCGATGCCATTTAAACCTGCACAAAACAAGTGCGAAACATTGTCGCAAAGCCAGCAAACAAGGAATTAATCCGTACACGCCTTATTTTTGTATTGACAGCGCGGATCAGAACAGGCCATTGTATTAGAAATTGAAAAAATATGAATTATAAAAGCTTTAGAAACAGAGAAAGTGAGCACAAGAGAGTAACACTAATTACGCTCGCAATACCACAACTTCCGAAAAAATAGGAAACAGCAACAACAAAGCACAAGAAATTGAGCGCACTAGAGAGTAACAAACTGAATTTCCCGTAATAAACTCAACTTCCGAAAAAATAAACATCAACAAAGTACACTAGTTTGTTAGTTTGTTTGAATAGCTAAAAAAAGTAAACAAACAAGGAGTGCAAACGGAATGATAAAAATTAAAATAAAGAAAAATTAGACGCTTAAGATTAAATTAAATATAAATACTTAATTATGTTAAGTTATTTAGTGACCCAAATTTTGTTAGTAATGAATTTTTAGCAGGCTTAGTGGTCAATTTACATGATAAACATGCTTGTACATATTTATCAACGTAAAGAGAGACAATTATTAACAACAACTTGGAACATTATAGTAAAGAGCAACGGATACACATGTGTTTCGATTTCTGCTATGAAATCTCATCAGTCCGCTTTGCTGTGTCAATACAAATTCTTGCTTATAAACATGCACAATTTGAAAAGTCCCCTATGTATTATATGCATTGCATTCATTACTAATAAATACTTAATTATATGGCTTATAATAAAACAAATACCAGTTTCGTTCTTGATCTCACTCTGAGTGGACATAAACGCGCAAACAGTTTCAAATATTATTCAATATAATAAAAAAAAAATAATATAAATAAACTTTACCGTAATTTATTAGTTCAAGCAATTTTGCAAAATTGTAAGAACAACAAAGGCTAGTCACTCGGTGCCTACGCCGAATAGCGCTAAGCTAATGGTGTTATCGGTGGTTCAAAACAAAGCCATAAACAAAACAAAAACAATTAAAAGACTTTCCGATCTAACTTCTGATGCATGTTATTTATTAAAAATTAAAATACAACATACTAAAAAGTTAAACGTGAAAAAAGTTGATAATAATCAATTTAAAAATTATTATCGCCCACTCCAAACATTGGATGATAGTAAAATTGACGACAATGATATTAGTGATGTAACTAATGAACAAAGTGTAACAACTAAAATTAAAATGGCTCCAATTACTGTATTAATAAAGAACGCCAGTTTTATACGTGATATGCTCAAAAACATAAAAATAGAAAATTATTTAATAAAAACTATTTCTATTGGCATTAAAATTTTTCTAAACTCCGCTGATGATAGCGAATTTTATTCGTACGACACCAAACAATCAAAACCTTATAAAGCTATGTTGTCTGGACTAGATAAATACCCTAACAACGAAGTTAAAGAAATGCTAACCCACCTTTGTTCAAAATGTTTGGAAGTAAAAACCATTGAAAAGACAACATTCTCAGGATTAGGCATACTTTTGTTTGTCGTATATTTTGAAAATATATCAATTACGATATGAATGCACACACATTGGATTCCGTTAAAGAACTCGTCTTATTTTTATTAATCCTTCACTTATATACAATTCTTAAGAGCTAGTTGGACTGTATTTATATAGTATATGTATGTATGTATTATATTGCATATTGCGTGAATGTTTCTATTTTTATTACATAGCTAGTACGGTTGTATGAGTTTATTGACACATCTTTGTATATTAAAGATGTGTGCGCTGCATTGATCGTTTGTCATCCAAGTACATAATTTATGGATGGTAAATTTAATCGTTAGACGCGCATGCTCGGCTTGCTCACATCTTATCGTACATCGTATTTATTATTTCACGCACAAGCAGCAGGAAAGTATATTAAAATATATTGTAGAAGGCCAATGTGGTCTCTTGGTACTTGACAATAGTACAAGTGCCGTAGCAGAAGCAGCGGGAACAATATGTTTAAATATGTTTAAACATTTTCCCGGGGGCCGATAGTTACCGATAGTGGCACCATTCTCCTCAGATAAGGCGCCTTTGGAGCAAAAGGTACATCAGATGATTTCGGCATGATTGACATGAAGCTCGTGTAAGTCCCTCTTTGCTGCCGCAGTTGTAGTTTTCCTCTCGTTGTTTCCTCTGAAACATTTGAAGCCGAATCTTTCCATTTCGTTCGGTGTTGCAAGTAGAGTATGTTGCATTTGAGACGTTTTACAAACCTCCACCAGTCCATCCGTCTCATCTTACTCTCGTTATGATTGTATGCTGCGTTGTATGATGTAGCTTGCTTGAAATAAAGATTAGTTAAAATATCATTAGGTCTCCTCACTTCTCCAAAGTGAGGACTTCCCGGGGGAATATATTGCTTCCTTATTATTGCCCAGCTTGGTTGCTGGATTTGCAGCAGTTGCTTCTCTATTCTTAATTCTTCTCGTTGCATCTCGTATATATCATGGTTAGCCACGAACGATAACTCATGCACCTTGCCTGTAGTCATCGGAACAGTCCGACTTGGCACTGTCCCAGTCGGTGTAGTACCATCGGCTTTCTGTGGCTTCATGTTGATTTTCGGCAACAAAATTGATTCATTGATTTGTCTGTCTTACCGAAAGTGTGCATTGTCGTATTCATTTTACATGTCTCTACCTTGACATCATGATCCGATATGTTATCGGATCTAATAATGGCTTCATTGCTTTTGACTTCTGCAGTGCTCATTGTGCTATTGCGTTTTGAACTTCACAACACGGGATTCTTCACTCACAACTGTTTGATTGAATTTGATGCCTGCAATCGCAAGCTTGAATTCAGCCTCAGTCATTTTGGTTGCCGGTGAGTCGAATCGCAATGGCTTATATATAAGCGTCTCCTTAAACGGCACATTATTTTTGGCCTTACTGTCAGAATCCAACATTACTAGGCTTCTTGCTGCTCATATAAATGCTGGCGTTTTGTAAATCCGCAGCAAATATTATGCAATAGCACTAAATTTCTTCCTTCAATAGATGTCTTGCAAATAGCTCCTGTTTGGACAGCTTCTGACGACATCTTGTTCACTTTAATATTCAACACTCTAATTTTTTAAATGATACAAAAAATTGCAATTGATCCGTTGGAGGAATTTTTGTTCTGATCACCTGGTTGATCTTGCTGTGCCTCGTCTCACAGCCAAATATTGATCAATTGCAATTGTTTTGTATTTCTTTTTTAAAAAATTATGTCAAACACACTTATTTGCATTTGACTGGTTCAAATGTTCTACAATGTTCTTGATGTTTTAGTTTTCTTTTTAAAACCAATCACCACACATTCGGCCTAACGTACCAAAATTGTATAAAGTTGACTTGGTTTTCCTTATTTAAACACACGTATGTTTGGTTCAAATTTGTCAAAATGCTTTCACTGATTCTGTTTGAATCTTTTTTAAAAAAAAAAAAATTTGGCTCGATTGACCAAAAAATGAATGCACACACATTGGATTCCGTTAAAGAACTCGTCTTATTTTTATTAATGCTTCACTAATATACAATTCTTAAGAGCTAGTTGGACTGTATTTATGTAGTATATGTATTATATTGCATATTGCGTGAATGTTTCTATTTTTATTACATAGCTAGTACGGTTTTATGAGTTGATTGACACATCTTTGTATATTAAAGATGTGTGCGCTGCATTGATCGTTTGTCATCCAAGTACATAATTTATGGATGGTAAATTTAATCGTTAGACGCGCATGCTCGGCTTGCTCACATCTTATCGTACATCGTCTTTATTATTTCACGCACAAGCAGCAGGAAAGTATATTAAAATATATTGTGGTAGGCCAATGTGGTCTCTTGGTACTTGACAATAATACAAGTGCCGTAGCAGAAGCAGCGGGAACAATATGTTTAAATATGTTTAAACACGCTACAATCGTTGAAACAAAATTATTGCAACATAAATCACACCAAAGTGAGGTGGGAGTTCAAAACGAAATCAATTAACAAGCTGACACAATGCTATAATTGCTAACTTTTCGGCCATGGTTCCAAAAGTTGCAACCTCTTGTGCCAACTGTACTGGCTGTCATCCAACAACTGCCTGTTCTTCTCCAGCCAAACCATTATGTGCTAATTGCAAGGGTGAGCATCGATCAACTGTTCCGAACTGTCCCTGCCGCGCTTCTTATCTCTCCCTCTTGCGAAAACGTTTAAGCAACAGCAATCGTGCCAAAAAAAATGTGTTTAATATCCATCAAGAACCAAGGAAAAGCAACAATTTAGTATATAGTAACACAAACTATGAAGCCGATTTTCCACACATTGCTCATTATGCAAATAGACATAATGTTCAAAAAACTCCTATAAATTCACACGCTCTTGGACTTAATGGAGATATTCCAAATACCAGTTGTAATCGCTCAGGAGTATAAGGTTACAATGAAGTTTTAATGAACTCCATAGTTAAACCTTCTTCGAATGATCTTTTCACCATTGATGAAATTAACTCCCTTACTACTGAGATTCTTCAAAAGTTGAGTATTTGCACTAGCAAAAGTGAGCAATTTAAAGTTATTACCCAATTAGCTGTTAAATACTTATAATAATTCACAACATCTTAATATTATGACATGGAACTCACGTTCCATTCGTAGCAAAAAAACAGAATTTATTAATTTTTTTAAATATTCATAGTGTGCATGTTTGCTTACTAAGTGAAACCTGGTTATCTCTTAAAGATCGTTTTGTTATCTCAAATTTTAGTGTGTGTATAGAAACGATCGTACTTTCAGTAGAGGAGGCGGTGTAGCTATTGTCATAAGTAATTCATTGAAACATAAAGAAAAATCTTGCATTGATACACATTATTTTCAACTTATTTTCCTGGCTCATCCGCAAATTGTTTAAATAGTTTATGTAAACTGTTAAATGATAAGAAACATAAGTGAAGCAATTTTAAGTCAGACTTACACAAAATAGCTCGAATTAGAGGTCCGTATATTCTAGGTGGCGATTTAAATTGCAGAAACAGGCTCTGGTACTGTTGTAGAGCAAATAGTTGGGGAAACATTTTGTATAAACTTTCCCGCTTAAACAAATTTTCCATTTTATATCCAAAAGACCCTACTTATATACCAGCAAGTTATAAAGCAAAACCTTCAACATTAGACCTCCTTGTCTCAAACTCACCTGACCTATTAACAGAACCTTTAACTATGAACGACCTTTGATCTGATCACCTTCCTGTAATGGTGAGGGTGACATCTTCACCAACATCTGTTGTTAACACATTTCCCCAATACTCTAAGCCAAACTGGAAACTATTTAAGCAAATTTTAAACCTCGAGCTTAATGAATTACCATCCGACCCTATAGCGCTTCCAACGACACAGCTAGCTGACGACATGGTTGACATGCTAACTTCTAAGGTATCCGAGGCACTTGAGTCCTCAGTACCTAGAAAAACTTGAAAGCAATTCTCCAATAAATTGCCTGATAACACCTTAGAACTTATTAAAAGGCGTATATATAGCTCAACTTAACCATCTTAATCGCACCATTAAAAAACAAATTTTTAACCACAATAATATCTCCAGGACCAAAAGGCTTGAAACTCTAGACAGACATTCTAAAAGTTTTTGGAAAATAACAAAACTTATCAAAAATCGAAGCCTGTTCATGCCAAGCTTTACGTACAATAGTGTAACGTATTCAACTCGACAGGATAAAGCCGAATTACTGGGTGATATATTTCAAGATAAGCACAAACTAACAGATTCTCTTTCAGACAGTGATCCATGGTTAATTCATCTTTATTTGATCTGAATGATCAAGATTCGATTGATGTTCCAACTTTATAAAACTTAACTGTAAAACTTACCATTTAGTGCAATTTGTTTTCTATGTGCTGTATTTCAAAATTGTCTGCAAATCGGATATTTTCCACAAAAATGGAAAAATGCTAAAATAATTGCCATCCCTAAACCGGGAAAACCACCGGATTTACCTGAAAGATATCGCCCAATAAGCCTGTTAAGCTGTTTTTCAAAGATATTTGAAAAAATTTTAAAGCAAAGGCTTGATTTACATCTTGATTTGCATTTTATTATTCTACAAACCCAATTCGGTTTTAGGCATTCCTTAAGCTGTATTCACCCACTCTTAAAGCTTAAAAAATTTGTAAAGCATAATTTGGATCTAAAAAATCGGTTGGATTGGTAGCCTTAGACATACAAGCAGCTTTTGACACTGTTTGGCATGAAGGTTTTATTCATAAACTGATCCTTACTAAAACGCCTGTCTACTTGGTCAAAATCATACAAAGTTTCCTCGCCTAGAGACAGTTTTATATTGAACTAAATGGAGTTCAATCAAATGTCAAATCTATCAGTGCCGGGGTGCCACAAGGTTCAGTATTGGGACCTCTTCTATATAATATCTACACTTATGATGTTCCTGTTATAAGCAACTTGTACAATTGTACTATATCAACATTTGCCGATGACACTGCGCTGTACTGTTCATGCACCAGCTATAATGAAATTCAAAGTTCACTTCAAAGCTCATTAACTGAGCTTAACAAGTATTATTTAAAATGGAAAATTTAATTGAATGCTAACAAAACAAATTCAATGTTCTTTACAAGACGAAGGAAGACTTCATACTTGCCCAGTAGTAATTTAAAAATCAATAATATAGATATTAGTTGGGTCAATAGCCTACGCTATCTTGGTATTTATTTTGACTCCAAACTTATCTTTAACCTTCACATTGGCAATGTTGTTGATCAAATAAACAGAACTATTTGCATACTTTACCCACTAATAAATCGTAAGTCAAGTTTATCACAAGACAATAAATTTTAATATTTAAATTTATTTTTCTTCCAAGTTTATTATATGGATCACAAATTTTGGGTGATTGCGCCTTTTCTCACATTTAAAAACTACAAATTGCTCAGAATAAACAACTTAAAATGCTACTTAATATACCGTTATACTGTTCCACACGAAAACTACATGTGAAAGCCAAAATTCATGCTATCCATGAAAACATTATCAAGAATAATGTTAATTTTATCAACCGAAATTCACTTATTCAGCAAGCATAGCTTGTAGATTACTAGTACTCTTTCCTCTAGTTGTTTTACTAGAACTAAAAGTATGTACTGATATACTAGTTTAAGATAGTTGTAGTTTAGTTGTAATTGTAATTTTATTTTATTTGAAGACTTTTTATCTTGTTTTTATTTCTTAGGGGTTTTCCCATTTTTCCCTTAGTCACCTAATACTATGATAAGCATAAATCAATATAATATATATCAACCATATTTCTCAATTGCAAGTTATATAAGTAATAACGAACTGTAAAAATTAATCTATAATTTCATACGTTGTATTTACAAATAATAATTATAAGGGTTAAATAAATAAATAAATAATAAAACAAATATTATTAGAACGCGAAATTATTATTTGATCTTTTATATATATAAGACTTTTTTAAAACTTGTGAAAAATACGCGCAGCGAAAATACACACTCCATCAGTGCGAGTGTACAGTGAGAACTGTTAAGTAACAATATGTGATTTACACTGTCAAATGCCTTACTAAAGTCATTGTATATAACATCTGTTTGCAAACCATTGGCAAAGGCTAAATTGATTAGAGAAGTGAATTCTAATAAATTTGTCGAGACTAATATACTTTCAAGAAAACCATATTGCGCTGTAAACAGCATTGACTTACAAGAAAATTGTAATTGTTCTGTTATGATTTTTAAAACAATTTTGGAATTGCACAAAGTTTAGCGATACCTCTATAATTGCTTATATCAGATTTGCTCCCTTTTTTGTGCAAAGGAATTATGAATGACTGTTTTAGTATTACCGAGTTTATAAAAATATTTAGGATCCTCACGGAAGTTATTTTTTATTCTAAGCAAGTTACATTTATAGGACCTCCTATTTGCTAATTGAAAATTAGAACATGCACAAGAATATTTTGAATAATCTTGCACCGATCTTGTAAATCTTTTAAAGTAACGTGACGAGAGAACCACGGAGGCTTGGAGGTGCGCCTCTGTTAAAATTTTGGAACACAATCATGAAAGTATATTATTAGGTAAAGCTATCTAGTGACCCAAAATTTGTTAGTAATGAATTTTTAGCAGGCTTAGTGGTCAATTTACATGATAAACATGCTTGTACATATTTATCAATGTAAAGAGAGACAATTATTAACAACAACTTGGAACATTATAGTGAAGAGCAACGGATACACATGTGTTTCGATTTCTGCTATGAAATCTCATCAGTCCGCTTTGCTGTGTCAATACAAATTCTTGCTTATAAACATGCACAATTTGAAAAGTCCCCTATGTATTATATGCATTGCATTGTAATTTTGAGAGAAATTTCCAATATGCATATGTAGAAATTTGCAGTGAGCAGTTTACTCAAACTATGAATTTTGTTGTTGCATTATCCCCCTATCAACTGCGCCCATGCCGTATTTCTACTCGTTGATAGAAATTCACAGGTTTATAAGCAAGAATTTGTATTGACAGCCAAGCGGGCTGATGAGATTTCATAGCAGAAATCGAAACACATGTGTATCCGTTGCTGTTCACTATAATGTTCCAAGTTGTTGTTAATAATTGTCTCTCTTTACATTGATAAATATGTACAAGCATGTTTATCATGTAAATTGACCACTAAGCCTGCTAAAAATTCATTACTAACAAATTTTGGGTCACTAAATAACTTTACATAATACTAACGTAGGGCACAACGTTTAATAATTAATTAACAAATTTTCAATAATAAAAATTAATTATAAAAAACTTTTCGTCTGAAGTTGAGTTCCTCAACTGAAAGACAAACTTTCACAACGCCCCAAACCTGTGAATTTCTATCAACGAGTAGAAATACGGCATGGGCGCAGTTGATAGGGGGATAATGCAACAATAAAATTCAAAGTTTGAGTAAACTGCTCACTGCAAATTTCTACATATACATATTGGAAATTTCTTTCAAAATTACAATGCAATGCATATAATACATAGGGGACTTTTCAAATTGTGCATGTTTATAAGCAAGAATTTGTATTGACACAGCCAAGCGGACTGATGAGATTTCATAGCAGAAATCGAAACACATGTGTATCCGTTGCTCTTCACTATAATGTTCCAAGTTGTTGTTAATAATTGTCTCTCTTTACATTGATAAATATGTACAAGCATGTTTATCATGTAAATTGACCACTATGCCTGCCAAAAATTCATTACTAGTATATTATTAGAATATTATAAAAAATATCACAAGCTTTGTCAATGCTGTCGCAGGTATATACATCAAACCAATCTGTTCTACAGACGATATAATTTAACTTATCAAAGTCAGTTTTAGCAAAGCAGTAACGGTTAATGTTGGGTTCGCGTTTACGGCCCTCAAAAGTCGAGACTGATAATGCTATTTCAAGTATTGGATGGTACACATATAGGCGAAATTCTGGAAATACAAGAGTGAAAAGAACTGTCAATAAAAATTAGGTCAAAAATTTATTAAAACAGTTTTTAATGTGGTTGATTTGGTGTACAGTAATGTTTGCTAACGTGTCAAAAAAATCCAACTGAATAGAAGGAATTATTGATTCAGAATATATACAACTCATCAAAATAACATTGGGTAGGTTAAAATCACCAGTAATTAGCAGAAAATCATTTGGGCGTAATGATGATGGCGGTATATACGAACAAGTTATATAAATTTTGCGTCCTTGAAAAATTAGGACAACACATATAAAATTAATATTCGACGGGAAAATACCCTGGAACTCTTAAGCTATAAAAGTGGATTTAACAGATATAAGCAGCCCACCACCTTTACGAATGCAACGATCTTTTTGATATGTTGTAAAGTTATCACACAAAATTACTGCGTTTTAAATGTTGGGTTTTAACCAAGTTTCAGTAAAAATCAGAATATCAGCATCGAAATCAGTGCTTTTAAAATATAAATCAACTAATTTGCGCTTCAGGCCTCTTTGATTTGAATTTTGATAATTTATAATAAAAGGACAAATTAGTTTAAATTCTTAGAATCTAAAGTTTGCGCAGGTGGACGTGTTTTTCGGTAAGTATTCCTTTAACAATGTTTAATCTGATCAGAATTTAGCATATTATTATGCTCCAAAGGTACGCTCAGTTTGAATGAAGGAATATCTCTGGAATACTTGAAATTAAATTTTTGTGCTGCGATGTTTTTTGCTGTCAGATCGGAGTTTGAAGTAATATACTCAATAATATCATAAGCAGTGCCACAATTGACAATTATTTTTTTATTACGGCAGCAGATGTCTTCGGCAAAACCTCTATGTTTGGCCTTACTGTACGATTTGTTGGTGGCATAGCTGTTGTAGGTTCAACACTGCTTACATTCAGCGAAAGGCAAGGTAGTTGCGATCCAGGCGGTTTAGTACATTCAGTGGCACTATTAAGTAATACCACATTTGACTCTCCCGTCGATGGCTCTTGCAGTATTGGTGAGTTACCCAACAATATTAATGGAGAGGTCGCTGAAGGCTCAGTTGCTTGCTTAGGTTTTAGCAGTTCTAGCTGGCGGTTATCCGTGGTGTTCTTCCTCTTTGACGATTGTTAAAAATTATATTTCTCAAACAGGTGCATAAGCTTATCAAACTCAGCGGAGAGTTGCTTGACCGTCTTGTTTATGGACGTCACGCTGCTGCGCACCATGGTAAGCATGCGCGTAAACTCCCCTTCGAGTACAACACACTTTTGACAGGACCAACGAAACCAGCCGAACTTGTCCTTGTTAATGACAGGCCAGCAAAGTTTTCATCCCACGCGCGATCCAATGATCACGCGCAGTCGTAGTCGTGGCCACTTCACCAGAAGCACGTCCTAAAACGCACGGCAGACCCCACTATGTCACACGCGTCTCGCTGTTACCACCGTCGAAGTGCCCTAGAAGGGACTAACAAATGGAAAAAGTAAGACCCATTCGGACTGAGACTGAAGTGCCATCACGATCGACCGACTCTTTGTCAGGAGAAAGTTATGACGAGCACTAGCAAGCCCAGTTAGGAAAACGCCTACTACCGCTTTCCACCACCCGAGACGTTCCCCCGTCTCACCGTTCTTGTGACCATTCATGGAAACCGATACCAAAATAAAGGAAAAGAGCCGCTACCTCAAGCAGGCTGTGCCATCCAAACCCGTCCCATGGAGGGACAACACATGCCGAGCGGTAAGTCTGGACATGAGGACGTGCTAGTACTCTACAGCGACTCTGACGACTGGGGCGAAATTACAGTGATTGTACTGACGTCAGGCAAACGACACAGCACAAAAAAGTTGACGAAGAGCTAAAAAAACGGGGCAGCAACCACAGGCAGTGCAAGACTATGCCCCGGACGACGACACTAAACGCGAAAGACGTCGCTGATGGATGCCAAGCGTCGAGCGGAGGTGGTTCACCAAAGGAAGACCCCGCTAGAATCAACATCCACGGCACATACTATACCAGTAGCCACAGCAGACCACCCAACATTGCCAGTGGCGGCGATCGAGGTTATTAGCCAACGAAAAGCGCAACTTTAAAGCCGCAAATATCGGTTCAAAATGGAGCATGAGGGTCTGCCCGTTCGTGTTAGCATGGCCCTAGACGGGCACCATAGTATTCGATTGAAGATAAGACCACACACACATTTTTGTAAACATGTAAGTTTGTAGACAAGTAGGAAACATATATTTGTAGTAAAATAAGCTTGTGGACATGTAGGGTATATATTTTGTAGTCATATAAGTAAAATACAACAATTACAACAAGCATAACAAATAACTGAGAACCTCACCAGGAGTGAGGTTAAAAAAGTATACCCTAACCTTTTCAATAAATATAAAATTCTAGACGAAGAGTATGAGACCAATTTTCCTATTCCGACTTGGAAAAAAAAACAATAATCGGCAAAACCACACAGAGTTGGCGGCTAAAGAAGTGAGCAACGCAACACACTTTTAATGGAAGAGTATAACGCAGTACTCAAAGAGAATAACTACAACTAATTATTCAGCTGCAAAAATATCAAACGCAAAAGAACCCAATGTTAATACAATGAATAAGACGCTTAAAAAATTCCTAAATGACTGGACGAAGGACAGTATTCTAAATCCGGAAATTAGAGATGCATTACAAGTATTGATAAATAATTTAAATTTAATTTGCAATAAAGTGGTCACGGAAAATATTACAGAAAATTGTACCTATCAGACACAATGATTATCGTACAATAAAATATACAGAATTTAGTTCCTAATAACAATAAACAGCTACTAGAATTATTTTTGAAAAATAATAATGTGGATATTGCAGTTTTAGCTGAAATTTGGACAAAATCAAATTCAAGATGTTAAGAGCAGAAAGGATCTAGGTTTATCTACTATAAACCTGGTCAATAATTTCACAATTTTCAGTGTGTATTGTCCACTTTCATTGCCTACACATGAGGTTGGTATGGCAATTAAACAAATTTTTCAATTGGCTGCGTCTCTACACAATAATTCTCTCGTTTGTGGGGATTTTAATGCTTAATCGCCAATATTGGGGTTGTAATATAACTAATCCTAAGGGCAGGCTAATAGAGTTTACAATCCTGGAAGAAAAATGTTTGAACAATGTTGATCATACATGTAGTGATATTATTATTAAAAAACACATTGTTTGTTTGTTTTTAGTTTAATTTTAATTTATTTTTAACTTAGTCTAGATTATTATTCTTAAAATTATTTTTAACTTGGTTTTGTCTATTATTCGTAGGTTTATTCAGTGACAGATCTTTAAATATTATCTTTCTTAATTTAGTTCTCTTCATTGATTTATTCACCGACACAAGCTACAGGTCTTAACAACTGTGCGACTCTATCATTCCGACGACCAACTTCAACCGTTCTCTACGAATGACCAACACTAACTACTCACGACTCAGATCAACTCAACTCACTCATCAAATGCACTGCTGCATAACCCTTTGTTCTTGTGCACTCCGCTTCGCTATCGCTATCTGTCTCTCCATTCTCCCTCTCTACTGTCTTGTCTCGTCTTGTCTGAATGTCGCTTGTTTATATATTCTTTGTTATTGCTACTATGCAGCAATATTACCCATTCCTACATTATAATTCGTCCCGAATTATTGGTTCCATTTTTTCATATGTTCTGCTACTGTATTCGTTTTATTTGTTCCTTCAATGTCTCCAATCTTTTCTACCACATATCGGCCACGCCTCAATTTACGAATTACTTTATAAAATCCGAATTTTTTTTCTATTATTTCAGTCCTACCCCAAATTGAGTACGTTTGATAACTACCATGTCATCAAGCTCATATTAATTCTCTGGTTTCCTGGTTTTGTTGAATGACTTTCGATTTTCTTCTTGGATCAATACTATGTTATCTCTGGCTGTCTTACGAATTTCGTCTTTCTCTTCTTGCAATTCTCTTAACAACTCTTCTTCTAAAAGTAACTTCAACTCTTTATCGTATATAGTTTTCATTTGAAAGGAGACATTTTAGTGCTTCTCGGAGATGAATTAATGAACTGTTGAACTCTACCTACGTTCTTATACCAAAATTTCGTATCGTCTACCGATAGTTTTGCTAATAATGTAATGATTATCCTATTCATACGCTCTACTTGTCTGTTCCCCAGGGGAACTCCGGTCGCTACCAGTAAATGTTGTTTTCTGTATCACAATAGTTTTTAAACATATTGGATGTAAATGAAGTACCTCTATCTGTTATTATACGCTTTGGATTTCCGAATATTTCTGACAGTTTTCTCAATCTGTCAACAACCTCGTCAGTACCAGTGCTCTTTGTCGGATATAACCAAAAAAATTTTGAAAACAGCATCTATCACAACTAAAATATGGTTATACTGTTTTTTAGTTACTTCCATTGGACCTGCATGATCTATGTGGTACGTATTCAATGGTTCTTGTCTTGTCGATCGGATTTAAAAATCCTTCTTTTATGGCTTGTTTGGCCTCACTCACTATATACCCTATACACGATTTAATGACCGTATCTACTTTGCTTGCTAAGTCTGGTATATAATAATCTCTTCGTACTAATTCCGAGGTCTTTTTCCATCTAAAATGTCCTTGTTGATAAGCCTTTGTAATGATTTCGTTCTCCATTTTAGATGGAATCACAACCAGTTCCTTATTGGGATCCTTGTGCTGTCCTGTTATGATTTTTATCTTTTTTCCCAGTAAGTATACACTCCACTTCTTTAGGGCTTCAATTATAGCAAGTACTTCTAATTCTTAAGAGTGATACTTTTCTTCTGCTGCTGTAGTTTTTCTGCTCATGTATTCAACTGGGTTAAATATTTGGTCTTCTGAATCGTTTTGCATAAGTACCGCTCCATACCCATACATACTCGCATCACAATGAACCTCTGTGTTACTGTTTTGATTAAATAAACTCAATACTGGTGGATTAATTAAATACATTTTTAGCTGTTGGAACGATGCTATTTCTTCTGCACCCATCTTGAATATAATCTTGTCTTTTAATAAATTCGTCAGTGGTCTAGTTATTGTCGCAAAATCTTTCACAAATCTACGAAAATAGGAAGTAAGACCCAGATAGCTTTGAACTCCTTTCTTATTTCGCGGAATCGGAAAATTATCGACTGCTGAAGTCTTTTCTTTTGATGGTTTTATTGGCTCATTTTCTACTATATACCCCAAAAATCATAATTTTCGCTGCAAAAATTGACATTTTTCCAAATTTTTAAACCTGAATGCTCTGCTAAGCTTAAAACTCTTCCTAATTTTTTCAATCCCTCTTCCTCGTCCTCTGATGAAATAATAATATCGTCTATATATAAAATCAATGTTCCATCTTCTAGTAATGGCCTCAGCACTGCATATATGTACCGCATAAAAACTGCAGGTAAATTTGAAATACCGAAGGGTACAAAACAAAACTCGTACTGGCCTTGTGAAGTTACAAATGATGTAAACTTGAGTAACTTCTCTTCTACAGGGACATGGGAAAATCCATTTGACAGATCTGAAGTTGTGAACACTTTTCCTCTTTGAAGTCTATGCAGCACGTCGTCAATCAGTACTATTGGAAAATTATCTCTAATAATTTTCACATTCAACTTTTTATAACCACAACAAAGTCTTTTGGTACCGTCTTTCTTTGACACTAGCACAATAGGAGATGCGTATTCGGAAACACTATGACGAATCCTTCCTTCATCTAACCAATCTCTTATTTGCTTGCTTACCTTCTCTTGACCATCAAAAGGTAAACGTCTTGGTCGCTGGTAAATTGGCACTTCATCTTTCAGAATCTGATTTAAACCGGACTCATCTCTGGTCTTACCAGTTTATATCTCTGTGTCATTTTCAAAAGTTCTATCCTTAACTCGCTCTTCAAATGGCCTAATTCAATCTTAATAGATTGCTCTTCAATGATACTAGTAGTTAACATTTGATGAAATGTTTTTTGCAACTCTGGTATACTTGACTTTGGACCTAAAGTAGTGACCTTTCTCTCACGCCCTCCTTTTTAACTTGGCTAAAACCCTTTACTAACGCTTCATGCTCATCCTCATTGGAAGGAAACTCAACATTGTTTCGAATCATATCTTCTTTTAAACTCATATTTGTGGCCTCTTTCTCTTCTGCATGGAAAAGAATGTCATTTCCAATCATACTACCGTACAATGCATCTTCATCACGAACTACATGCAAACACATTTTTATTGGGACATCATCTAATTTTGTATTTAACGTAAAGAAACCTAAAGTGTAAATTTTCTTGTTTCCTATGCCCTTCAGTTCTTTCTTGTTCGTTTTTAATGGGACGGGACCTATCCGCTTGTAAATTTTTTCTGTAATGGAAATCGGAATCGAATAATGCAGAAATTATTTGATTCCCAATCTGAACATTTTTAAAAGCTCTATTAAAGCATTTTTGTGATACTGACTGTATGTTTGAATTTTCGTTTTTGACAGCTTTCTGCACTTATTTTACTTCACACTAATTTGCTTTGTGACCTAGTTGGTTGCATTTAAAACATTTAATAGTGCTCTCTTCACAATTCCTAGCAATATGGTTTTTCCCTACACATTTAAAACAATTATAATCCGGTTTGGTGCCTTTCTTTCCATCTTTTTCAAATTTTTCCCTATATCTCGATTCCTGACCTAACACACATTTTGTCATAAATTTTGATTTTGTCCCGTAACTCCTGACGATTTGTTGCATGGTATAATACGCTTTTATTTTGCTTTGAATCGGGGATACCTTCTATCACGTATTCCATTAAACTTTGTTCGTCTACATTGCTTTGTTTGGCTAAGCCTTTCATAGAATAAAAATATTCGATAAGAGTTTCATTCTGTTTTTTCTTTTTAGTTTCAAGAAATGCCTCTTTTAAAGAATTCCAATCATTTATTCCCTCCTGACTGTTAACAAAAAGTTTTGCCGCCCCTTTTAGTAACTGCTTGCCGTAAATAAACTTCTGTAACTCATCCTAGTTTACTGTCGCAGCATTATCCTCGAAGTCAACAATGTCCGGAAACCCACCACTATTGAAATGTGTCAAGGAGTCCTCGATGTCTCTCAAAGTAAACGCCATTTTGTCGTTAGTTTCTAACTTCGTGAACAAACTTCTTTTTTGATTTTGAGGTTCTTTTTGAGGTATATCTCACTCTGCTAACTTTTCTTTCAGTTGTGATACTGTCAATTGTACGATCTCGTTATACAGCATATCCTTAACAATTCAACATAGTATATAACTTAATTCTAATTCACAAAAATTTTTCTCTTCCGTCTTTAAATTTATATAACTTTTTGTCTTTTGTCTTATTATAATTTTTAATTCTTAATTACAATAATTCTTAATTTAGATTTATTTATACCATTTTCTCTTTTCAGCTTAAATTTATATTTCTTCGTCTTTAGTTTTTTCTCTTTTTTTTCAAGTATTTTTTCGTCTTAAAATTTTTAATTTTTAATCTTCTTTTCCATCTTTTAAAAATCCTTAAAACATTTTCTTGCTTCTTCTTCTTCTTTTCAATCTCTTATATTTTTTTCCCAAATTTACTCTGTATTTTTTCCAAAATTTACTGTTTCATTTTTTCCCAAATTTACTCTATATATTTTCCAAAATTTACTCTGTATTTTTTCCAATATTTACTCTGAATTTTCGTCTTTTGGTTTTAATGAATCGAAATATCTTTTTTCTTTAATTTTTTTCTCTTAAAATTTTACCATAGTAGCAACAATGCTGTATATGAATAATGTCATACTTGTCTGCTGTGTAAAACAACCATTAATTGTAGCTGCTGTTGCGTTCTATGCGTTGTCTGCTTACTCGTATGCATTGCCTGCTGTCGTCTTTACGTCGCTGCTTGTGCGCACCGCTCTGCCGCTGTTGACGTCGTCTTTTCGTAGTTGTTGCTTGTGCGCACTACTCTGCCCTGTTGTCGCGCCTCTCTTCACTCAACGGATAGTGCCGTTGAGCTGCTTTGCATTTGTCGTTTGTTGCTACGTGCCTTTCGTAGCCCGCCGCATTGTGTGTTGTTTGGCGTTTCTTCCTTTCTCGCTTGCTCTTTCTATTGTACAAAAATTTTCGAGACGCACTATTTTGATGTTGGCGTTTGTGCATTGAATAATGTCACAATTTTTATTGAAATTTGCATATTAATTCCACTATATTTATGGATAATGCTTATTAATTGTTTATTCAATGGCTCTAGTTCATTCCGGTTGAGCCCCCAAAAATTTAGTAATAATACTATTAATAAACACTTTATTTGTTTGTTTTTAGTTTAATTTTAATTTATTTTTAACTTAGTCTAGATTATTATTCTTAAAATTATTTTTAACTTGGTTTTGTCTATTATTCGTAGGTTTATTCAGTGACAGATCTTTAAATATTATCTTTCTTAATTTAGTTCTCTTTATTGATTTATTCACCGACACAAGCTACAGGTCTTAACAACTGTGCGACTCATTCCGACGACCAACTTCAACCGTTCTCTACGAATGACCAACACCAACTACTCACGACTCAGATCAACTCAACTCACTCATCAAATGCACTGCTGCATAACCCTTTGTTCTTGTGCAGTCCACTTCGCTGTCGCTGTCTGTCTCTCCATTCTCCCTCTCTACTGTCTTGTCTCGTCTTGTCTGAATGTCGCTTGTTTATATATTCTTTGTTATTGCTACTGTGCAGCAATATTACCCATTCCTACATTCGGCCATCCTACATTATAATTCGTCCCGAATTATTGGTTCCATTTTTTCATATGTTCTGCTACTGTATTCGTTTTATTTGTTCCTTCAATGTCTCCAATCTTTTCTACCACATATCGGCCACGCCTCAATTTACGAATTACTTTATAAAATCCGAATTTTTTTTCTATTATTTCAGTCCTACCCCAAATTGAGTACGTTTGATAACTACCATGTCATCAAGCTCATATTAATTCTCTGGTTTCCTGGTTTTGTTGAATGACTTTCGATTTTCTTCTTGGATCAATACTATGTTATCTCTGGCTGTCTTACGAATTTCGTCTTTCTCTTCTTGCAATTCTCTTAACAACTCTTCTTCTAAAAGTAACTTCAACTCTTTATCGTATATAGTTTTCATTTGAAAGGAGACATTTTAGTGCTTCTCGGAGATGAATTAATGAACTGTTGAACTCTACCTACGTTCTTATACCAAAATTTCGTATCGTCTACCGATAGTTTTGCTAATAATGTAATGATTATCCTATTCATACGCTCTACTTGTCTGTTCCCCAGGGGAACTCCGGTCGCTACCAGTAAATGTTGTTTTCTGTATCACAATAGTTTTTAAACATATTGGATGTAAATGAAGTACCTCTATCTGTTATTATACGCTTTGGATTTCCGAATATTTCTGACAGTTTTCTCAATCTGTCAACAACCTCGTCAGTACCAGTGCTCTTTGTCGGATATAACCAAAAAAATTTTGAAAACAGCATCTATCACAACTAAAATATGGTTATACTGTTTTTTAGTTACTTCCATTGGACCTGCATGATCTATGTGGTACGTATTCAATGGTTCTTGTCTTGTCGATCGGATTTAAAAATCCTTCTTTTATGGCTTGTTTGGCCTCACTCACTATATACCCTATACACGATTTAATGACCGTATCTACTTTGCTTGCTAAGTCTGGTATATAATAATCTCTTCGTACTAATTCCGAGGTCTTTTTCCATCTAAAATGTCCTTGTTGATAAGCCTTTGTAATGATTTCGTTCTCCATTTTAGATGGAATCACAACCAGTTCCTTATTGGGATCCTTGTGCTGTCCTGTTATGATTTTTATCTTTTTTCCCAGTAAGTATACACTCCACTTCTTTAGGGCTTCAATTATAGCAAGTACTTCTAATTCTTAAGAGTGATACTTTTCTTCTGCTGCTGTAGTTTTTCTGCTCATGTATTCAACTGGGTTAAATATTTGGTCTTCTGAATCGTTTTGCATAAGTACCGCTCCATACCCATACATACTCGCATCACAATGAACCTCTGTGTTACTGTTTTGATTAAATAAACTCAATACTGGTGGATTAATTAAATACATTTTTAGCTGTTGGAACGATGCTATTTCTTCTGCACCCATCTTGAATATAATCTTGTCTTTTAATAAATTCGTCAGTGGTCTAGTTATTGTCGCAAAATCTTTCACAAATCTACGAAAATAGGAAGTAAGACCCAGATAGCTTTGAACTCCTTTCTTATTTCGCGGAATCGGAAAATTATCGACTGCTGAAGTCTTTTCTTTTGATGGTTTTATTGGCTCATTTTCTACTATATACCCCAAAAATCATAATTTTCGCTGCAAAAATTGACATTTTTCCAAATTTTTAAACCTGAATGCTCTGCTAAGCTTAAAACTCTTCCTAATTTTTTCAATCCCTCTTCCTCGTCCTCTGATGAAATAATAATATCGTCTATATATAAAATCAATGTTCCATCTTCTAGTAATGGCCTCAGCACTGCATATATGTACCGCATAAAAACTGCAGGTAAATTTGAAATACCGAAGGGTACAAAACAAAACTCGTACTGGCCTTGTGAAGTTACAAATGATGTAAACTTGAGTAACTTCTCTTCTACAGGGACATGGGAAAATCCATTTGACAGATCTGAAGTTGTGAACACTTTTCCTCTTTGAAGTCTATGCAGCACGTCGTCAATCAGTACTATTGGAAAATTATCTCTAATAATTTTCACATTCAACTTTTTATAACCACAACAAAGTCTTTTGGTACCGTCTTTCTTTGACACTAGCACAATAGGAGATGCGTATTCGGAAACACTATGACGAATCCTTCCTTCATCTAACCAATCTCTTATTTGCTTGCTTACCTTCTCTTGACCATCAAAAGGTAAACGTCTTGGTCGCTGGTAAATTGGCACTTCATCTTTCAGAATCTGATTTAAACCGGACTCATCTCTGGTCTTACCAGTTTATATCTCTGTGTCATTTTCAAAAGTTCTATCCTTAACTCGCTCTTCAAATGGCCTAATTCAATCTTAATAGATTGCTCTTCAATGATACTAGTAGTTAACATTTGATGAAATGTTTTTTGCAACTCTGGTATACTTGACTTTGGACCTAAAGTAGTGACCTTTCTCTCACGCCCTCCTTTTTAACTTGGCTAAAACCCTTTACTAACGCTTCATGCTCATCCTCATTGGAAGGAAACTCAACATTGTTTCGAATCATATCTTCTTTTAAACTCATATTTGTGGCCTCTTTCTCTTCTGCATGGAAAAGAATGTCATTTCCAATCATACTACCGTACAATGCATCTTCATCACGAACTACATGCAAACACATTTTTATTGGGACATCATCTAATTTTGTATTTAACGTAAAGAAACCTAAAGTGTAAATTTTCTTGTTTCCTATGCCCTTCAGTTCTTTCTTGTTCGTTTTTAATGGGACGGGACCTATCCGCTTGTAAATTTTTTCTGTAATGGAAATCGGAATCGAATAATGCAGAAATTATTTGATTCCCAATCTGAACATTTTTAAAAGCTCTATTAAAGCATTTTTGTGATACTGACTGTATGTTTGAATTTTCGTTTTTGACAGCTTTCTGCACTTATTTTACTTCACACTAATTTGCTTTGTGACCTAGTTGGTTGCATTTAAAACATTTAATAGTGCTCTCTTCACAATTCCTAGCAATATGGTTTTTCCCTACACATTTAAAACAATTATAATCCGGTTTGGTGCCTTTCTTTCCATCTTTTTCAAATTTTTCCCTATATCTCGATTCCTGACCTAACACACATTTTGTCATAAATTTTGATTTTGTCCCGTAACTCCTGACGATTTGTTGCATGGTATAATACGCTTTTATTTTGCTTTGAATCGGGGATACCTTCTATCACGTATTCCATTAAACTTTGTTCGTCTACATTGCTTTGTTTGGCTAAGCCTTTCATAGAATAAAAATATTCGATAAGAGTTTCATTCTGTTTTTTCTTTTTAGTTTCAAGAAATGCCTCTTTTAAAGAATTCCAATCATTTATTCCCTCCTGACTGTTAACAAAAAGTTTTGCCGCCCCTTTTAGTAACTGCTTGCCGTAAATAAACTTCTGTAACTCATCCTAGTTTACTGTCGCAGCATTATCCTCGAAGTCAACAATGTCCGGAAACCCACCACTATTGAAATGTGTCAAGGAGTCCTCGATGTCTCTCAAAGTAAACGCCATTTTGTCGTTAGTTTCTAACTTCGTGTACAAACTTCTTTTTTGATTTTGAGGTTCTTTTTGAGGTATATCTCACTCTGCTAACTTTTCTTTCAGTTGTGATACTGTCAATTGTACGATCTCGTTATACAGCATATCCTTAACAATTCAACATAGTATATAACTTAATTCTAATTCACAAAAATTTTTCTCTTCCGTCTTTAAATTTATATAACTTTTTGTCTTTTGTCTTATTATAATTTTTAATTCTTAATTACAATAATTCTTAATTTAGATTTATTTATACCATTTTCTCTTTTCAGCTTAAATTTATATTTCTTCGTCTTTAGTTTTTTCTCTTTTTTTTCAAGTATTTTTTCGTCTTAAAATTTTTAATTTTTAATCTTCTTTTCCATCTTTTAAAAATCCTTAAAACATTTTCTTGCTTCTTCTTCTTCTTTTCAATCTCTTATATTTTTTTCCCAAATTTACTCTGTATTTTTTCCAAAATTTACTGTTTCATTTTTTCCCAAATTTACTCTATATATTTTCCAAAATTTACTCTGTATTTTTTCCAATATTTACTCTGAATTTTCGTCTTTTGGTTTTAATGAATCGAAATATCTTTTTTCTTTAATTTTTTTCTCTTAAAATTTTACCATAGTAGCAACAATGCTGTATATGAATAATGTCATACTTGTCTGCTGTGTAAAACAACCATTAATTGTAGCTGCTGTTGCGTTCTATGCGTTGTCTGCTTACTCGTATGCATTGCCTGCTGTCGTCTTTACGTCGCTGCTTGTGCGCACCGCTCTGCCGCTGTTGACGTCGTCTTTTCGTAGTTGTTGCTTGTGCGCACTACTCTGCCCTGTTGTCGCGCCTCTCTTCACTCAACGGATAGTGCCGTTGAGCTGCTTTGCATTTGTCGTTTGTTGCTACGTGCCTTTCGTAGCCCGCCGCATTGTGTGTTGTTTGGCGTTTCTTCCTTTCTCGCTTGCTCTTTCTATTGTACAAAAATTTTCGAGACGCACTATTTTGATGTTGGCGTTTGTGCATTGAATAATGTCACAATTTTTATTGAAATTTGCATATTAATTCCACTATATTTATGGATAATGCTTATTAATTGTTTATTCAATGGCTCTAGTTCATTCCGGTTGAGCCCCCAAAAATTTAGTAATAATACTATTAATAAACACTTTATTTGTTTGTTTTTAGTTTAATTTTAATTTATTTTTAACTTAGTCTAGATTATTATTCTTAAAATTATTTTTAACTTGGTTTTGTCTATTATTCGTAGGTTTATTCAGTGACAGATCTTTAAATATTATCTTTCTTAATTTAGTTCTCTTTATTGATTTATTCACCGACACAAGCTACAGGTCTTAACAACTGTGCGACTCATTCCGACGACCAACTTCAACCGTTCTCTACGAATGACCAACACCAACTACTCACGACTCAGATCAACTCAACTCACTCATCAAATGCACTGCTGCATAACCCTTTGTTCTTGTGCAGTCCACTTCGCTGTCGCTGTCTGTCTCTCCATTCTCCCTCTCTACTGTCTTGTCTCGTCTTGTCTGAATGTCGCTTGTTTATATATTCTTTGTTATTGCTACTGTGCAGCAATATTACCCATTCCTACATTCGGCCATCCTACATTATAATTCGTCCCGAATTATTGGTTCCATTTTTTCATATGTTCTGCTACTGTATTCATTTTATTTGTTCCTTCAATGTCTCCAATCTTTTCTACCACATATCGGCCACGCCTCAATTTACGAATTACTTTATAAAATCCGAATTTTTTTTCTATTATTTCAGTCCTACCCCAAATTGAGTACGTTTGATAACTACCATGTCATCAAGCTCATATTAACTCTCTGGTTTCCTGGTTTTGTTGAATGACTTTCCATTTTCTCCTTGGATCAATACTATGTTATCTCTGGCTGTCTTACGAATTTCGTCTTTCTCTTCTTGCAATTCTCTTAACAACTCTTCTTCTAAAAGTAACTTCAACTCTTTATCGTATATAGTTTTCATTTAAAAGGAGAAATTTTAGTGCTTCTCGGAGATGACTTAATGAACTGTTGAACTCTACCTACGTTCTTATACCAAAATTTCGTATCGTCTACCGATAGTTTTGCTAATAATGTAATGATTATCCTATTCATACGCTCTACTTGTCTGTTCCCCAGGGGAACTCCGGTCGCTACCAGTAAATGTTGTTTTCTGTATCACAATAGTTTTTAAACATATTGGATGTAAATGAAGTACCTCTATCTGTTATTATACGCTTTGGATTACCGAATATTGCTGACTATTTTCTCAATCTGTCAACAACCTCGTCAGTACCAGTGCTCTTTGTCGGATATAACCAAAAAAATTAAGAAAACAGCATCTATCACAACTAAAATATGGTTATACTGTTTTTTAGTTACTTCCATTGGACCTGCATGATCTATGTGGTACGTATTCAATGGTTCTTGTCTTGTCGATCGGATTTAAAAATCCTTCTTTTATGGCTTGTTTGGCCTCACTCACTATATACCCTATACACGATTTAATGACCGTATCTACTTTGCTTGCTAAGTCTGGTATATAATAATCTCTTCGTACTAATTCCGAGGTCTTTTTCCATCTAAAATGTCCTTGTTGATGAGCCTTTGTAATGATTTCGTTCTCCATTTTAGATGGAATCACAACCAGTTCCTTATTGGGATCCTTGTGCAATATTGCATACTTAATGTAGAAGTAGTCATATACTCCAGCTTCTAACACTTTCGAAATTGCATTAATCCATTCGTCTTGATCTTGACCTTGTTTAATCCGGTGTTTTAATGAATCATGTAACAATAAACAATGCACTCTACTTAGCGTATCGACGTATTTCATCTTTGTTCCTGACCGATGCTCAATCTCGTATTCAAAATCTTGTAAAAATATTGCCCAACGAGCTTCTCTTACATGTACCTCTTGTTTCTTCAAGCGTTACAGTCTGTTATGATTTTTATCTTTTTTCCCAGTAAGTATACTCTCCACTTCTTTAGGGCTTCAATTATAGCAAGTACTTCTAATTCTTAAGAGTGATACTTTTCTTCTGCTGCTGTAGTTTTTCTGCTCATGTATTTAACTGGGTTAAATATTTGGTCTTCCGAATCTTTTTGCATAAGTACCTCTCGCGTAAGTCAAAGATTGACCAAAATGATTATATTGAAAGCCGCTAGTACAAACTAGTGGCTAATTCTGTGTCGCAACCGGCACTTGTAACCAGGTGGACGTCGGAGAGTGATTGTAGTGAATACTTAAAGATTTCTTTTAGTACTGATTTTATTTGAATTTTTCTTTGGTTTATATACAATTTTCAAAACTATAAACTAACAGATTACAAAGAATTTTCCTATAGATAATAAAGTGGAAAATTCCACAGAACACTTATACTAAGCAGACAGCCATAAAATGACCGTCATCGAATTACATCGTAAATAATGTACATATAATCGCAGGCTGTGCGCATGTGTTATTGTTTAATATTTTGTTTTAATTGTGCGCATGCGGTGCTAGCTGGTAATTGTGTCTTGTAATCTTCGGTTTGTCCGAAGATAAGCAAATATATGTACGATTTTGTTCTCATGAAAATCTCTTCTAATTAACTTAGTGTATTTTAATATTTGTTTTGTACTGTAACCAGATGATAGGGTTTCTTAAATTACAATTTATGACATATAATAAAAATATAATATGCATACGTTTAATCTTCATCTGCTGCTAGCATGTAGCGTTGATAAGTGGTCTGCGTATAAGTGTTTTATTTGTAAAATACAAAGTAACTTAGAAACTATTTTATCAGCAATGTATCGACAGATGTCTGCACTCAGTGTGGCCAATGCTGAACTCGAACATACTCCCGGCCGTTGAACATTTGTTCAACTATCCCTTACGTTGATCGTAAATGGATGCGCATTGAACTGGGTTTCATCAATTTTCTCATTTCCTTCTGTTGATGTTTTATTATTGGTAAAAACATATTTTTTAACCAAGTATGTAATCGCTATTATTAACGAAACCAGTAGTGCGATGTATGAAATGATTCGGTGATGTTCAGTGGTGCTGATATTATGAGGGAGGTTGTACTGGCTGGATGGTATCAGTTGTTCTCTTAGTTTATTTAGTTCATCAAAATCAAGTGTAATACTGCTTGTCGCATTTTCTGCTGTTCTTGCTGTTGTGGATATGTTTACTTCAAGATTACCAAAACGCGCATATGAAGATTTCATTAAACTGACTGAAGAGCTATGACCGAAGACAGTTATGATTTGATTTCGAATGGTGCAACTAGGATCCAATGTCAATAGTCCAGAGTGATGAAGATTAATGATTGATGCACCTTCATTGCATACTGCCGAGATATCCATTGGTGACTGTGTAGAAAATATCCATTGATTTTTAGAACGCATTTTATACCAAACGAACGTCTTATTTGTGTATAATAGTTGGCATTCTAACGAAGTTCTGTTATTAAACAATTGAAATTCGCAATTGTTTTCCATGGTGAACATTGCTTGCTTATTGAAGCAGATGTATTCACTGTTGCTTAATGGTTGACAATTCTCAAAGTCGTTATCAGTGAATCCCACGAATTGATCTCTATGGTCGTTAATGGCAACAATTGGCGTCGTTATTTTAATCATACTTATGCCAGCATTGCTTATAGTCGGAATAGGTACTAGATTATAGAGTTCAAAAACTTGTACTGATATTAACGGGAGTGATAATTTAAATATCACATGTTTCCCAACGATTGTTCCTTCAGCCTTCATTAATTTGTACAGCTGGAGAATGTCATTGTCGTTAACGGGAAGCACTTGACCATATGGTAAGTGCTCCTTTATTTCGACTAGCTGTTTTTTCAACTGTCGAGGTGAAATTAATAGTGGGCTGATTGCGTTATGTCGAACATCAGTTAGAACATTCATGATTTCGGATTGTACTTTTTGTAGATTTGCCGCCATTAGTGTGAGCTGTGTTGAAAGCGTTAGGTACCATTGAAATAAATGGAAGTTGTCTTTTTCAATGGCCATTTTATTTATTTGCTCCTCCATGAGGTCTAGTTTCTTTGAAATGGTAATTTCGTTCCTTTTCAGCAAGTTAATTGTTGAATCAATTAGCGAAGTCTGGTTCTTGAGTAGCGTTAGTAAATGGTGTTCATTTCCCTTTACTTTTGTGATCGTTTCAGACATTTCTTTCGCATATGTTGAGTCAAGTACTCCAAAAAGGCTGCTGGCAATATTTCCAATGATGTCTAATGGTGCTCTACGCATTCGAACCTGCCTCATTACGCTGTTTTCCATCTGCAATTCATCTTCTATGTGTTTGAAATGTTGGTGCATCGCAGTGCATGCTAGAGTTCTTTTTAAATCTGAACACATATAACCAATTCTTGCCGTTCCAATTGAAAATGTCTCCATATCTTTCCAATATGAATCCAAGTCGTAATAAGCAATAATCGTCCAGTCGCCGACAGCTAATCTAGTTGTACCCATTTTTTCGTAGAATATGCCAGGTTTCGTTCCAAAAGTCGTTATATTTATGGATTTCGACAGTACTAGCGGAAGCAATAACATCATCACCAGCATTGTTGTGATTAGTGATGGATGTGACCGCAATGTTTTCTTCCTTTTACTCTGTCCATTTAAATGCTCATTATTCGAGTTGTCATTAGTTAATGGATGTTTATTTGAGCATTCCTCCTCTGCCAACAATGGTGCCAATTTATGCACTGGTCGCTTGTAGGTTCCATTTGCGGTTTTAATATCGACGACACGAATGTAGTTATCTGGACCGTGATAAACCTTGATCACTCTACCCATAGGCCATTGCATGACAGGGACGTTGTCTTCCTTTAACAGCACTAGATCTCCTTCCTTGATGTTGGTTGACGACCTCTTCCACTTTTGTCGCTGCTGAAGTTCCTGGAGATATTCACGCGACCATTGGGTCCAAAAGGTATGTTTTAGATTAGAAACAATCTGCCACCTTTCACTCATAGTTTTAGGTTTTTGGGATGGCTCATTATCAACCTGAGCAATCATAGGCTCCCCAATTAGGAAATGACCCGGCGTTAATGCAGTTAGATCATTTGGATCACTGGACATCGGAGTTATTGGTCGAGAATTCAAGATGGCTTCAATTTCAATAACAACCGTTTCTAATTCTTCATAAGTTAAAGATGAAGTAGAAACATTTTTTAGTAACAAGTGTTTTGCGCTTTTGACTGCAGCTTCCCAAAGTCCGCCAAAATGTGGTGCTCGAGGTGGTATGAATTTAAATGCCATACCTTTAGAATTACAGAAGTCGGTAATGCCGCTCCTAGCCTTTTCAGAAAAAATGGCTTGTGTCAGTTCATCTAACTCATTTCTTGCTCCAACAAAATTTGTTGCATTGTCGCAGTGCAGAGTCTGGCATCTTCCACGCCTACTTATAAATCGCTTAAGGGCGGCGATAAATGCCTGTGTAGTTAAGTCGCTAACTAACTCCAAATGAACTGCTTTTGTAGCGAAACAGCAGAATACAGCTATATATGCCTTATGGGGCCTCTTTCCCCTGATTTTGTAGTGTATTGAAAATGGTCCACAGTAATCAACACCAGCATTTAAAAATGGGCGTGCTTGAGTGACACGAAGTGGCGGTAAATTACCCATTATTTGTTGAAACATTTTTGGTCTCGTTCTTGTGCATTTTACACAGTTATGTACTATGTTGCGGACCGCAGTCTTGCCCTTTATCAACCAAAACCGTTGACGAGTTATTGCTAGTAGTGTTTGTGGACCACAGTGCATGTTCTCATCATGGATTCGACGAAGCAACATTTTCACAATTGGATCATTATATGGTAACAACATTGGGTGTTTTGCGTCAAACGATATATTCGCTGCCTGCAACCGACCTCCGACTCGAATGATTGAGTTCGTATCCAAAAATGGGGATAATGAACTAAGTGAACTGCTGTTGTCAATTGTTCCGGTTTTCCTTAGTTGCTTAATTTCTTTTGCAAAATCGTTCGCTTGAATATTTTTGATTATAATCCTTGTGGCGTCTTCTAACTCATCTAGAGATAGTTGTTCTGACCTGGATTTATGTTTTCCGAAACGCATTATATAAGCTACTATACGTTGTAACTTATTAAAAGAGTTCTTATGTTGGATATGATATAGAATATCCGACTGTGTTGACGTTGCAATAGCTGTTGCTTTACATTTTGTTTTACATTCTAAGCTTGTGGCATTTTGTGTTGATTTCTTGAATGGTTCTGGCCATCCTGTTTTTGATCCATGTAGAAACAAGGGTCCGTGCTGCCAAAAACTATCGCTGTTTAGTCTTTTAGCTGACATTCCTCGAGAAAGCAAATCCGCTGCATTATGTTGCGAAGGAACGTGAAACCACTGCCTTGGTAATGTTGCTTCTTGAATTTTTGCTACTCTGTTTGCAACAAAAGTGTGGAACGATGTTGCAGGAGCGTTGATCCAGGCCAAGACAATGTTGGAATCCGACCAATAAAAAGATTCGACAGTTTCCAAATGCAGATCCTTCTTAACTCTTCTGGCCAATTCTGTCCCTAGAAGAGCAGCACATAATTCCAGTCGCGGCAATGATTGTCGTGCTAATGGTGCTACGCGAGTTTTAGCGCACAACATATTTACTGAAACTTGTTTGTTTCTGTGTGTAGCCCGAATATAGACTACCGCACCGTATGCCTTCTCTGATGCATCGACAAATGTGTGCAATTCCATTTTCATTGGAATCTGGCCACCATATATGTGTCTCGGAACTTTGCATTCGTTCAACACTTGAAGGTCTTCTCGGAATGCTTTCCACTCTTTTTGTTGACTGTCCGAAAGTGCCTCATCCCAATCAATTTTTTGTTCCCATAAGAGCTGCATAAATATTTTTGCCCTTATAACAACTGGAGCAAATAACCCAAGTGGATCAAAAATTTGTGCGATCTCTGAACAGACAACACGTTTTGTTATAGTTGTTGCTGTACAAAGCTGTGCTTGGCCGCAAAGGCTATCAATGTTTGGGATCCAAGTCAGGCCCAACGTCTTTATTTTATAGTTTTCATGTAGATCCAGAAAGTCAACGTTAGACACTATGTCTTCGCGTGGTACATTTTTTAGCAGCTGTTGATCATTTGCACACCACTTCCGTACTTTGAACGGTTGGTCCTGAATACAGAATATCATTCAACGATTTGCCAGTTGACGTTCTGGCAGATGCGTCAAATACTACCCGAAGTTTGGTAGTTTGACTTTCTGGCCTCAACACACAATGATGAGGTATAAAGTAATGAGAAGCTGGGACGTTTTTGGGATGAACTTGCTTCATATGTCCCAGTTTTTCATACTCCGCCATAAACTCTCCATAACTGGCCCGAAGTTCTGGATTACGCATAAGCCTTTTTTCTAAAGACAGAAATCGCCGTGTTGCTAAATCTTTTGAATCTCCAAGAGCCGTAGTATCCTCAGCGAAAGGTAAACGCACAATGAATTTCTTGTCGGCTGCCGTTTGTACGTTCTGCAAAAAATGTTTTTCACACCGTTCTTCTACCGGAGTACGTGTTGGTTCTGAAGATTCCAAATTCTCAAGCTTCCAGAATTGCTCGATGAGATCATGTGTTTCAATTAATTTAGTTGAAATTGCACATGTGGTTGTTGAAGCATTCGCCGTGTTGACTTTTCCTGCTACAATCCATCCAAATTCCGTGTTTTGAAGTTTTGGTAGTTGCTTATTTATCTGCAATTGCTCTGGGCGCATTAATGCAAAGTAGTGTTCGGCACCAAGTAATAAATCTACCTTGCCAGGTTTGTTGAAGTTAGGATCGGCCAATTGTAGATCAGTAGGAAAATTGAAAGATGCTCGCAAATACTGTGATGGTTGATCGGCAACAATGTGTTGCAAAACGAAAGCCTCCACTCTCGTTGTGAAGCCATTATATTTGGATTTGACGATGATGTTGACACGTGATTCAGCTGACTTGAAATTGCCTCCCACTCCTTCAATGCGCAGATTTGAGTCAATTAACTTCAATGATAATCTCTTGACTAATCTTTCCGATATCAAGTTGACTTGGGAACCTGAGTCAAGCATTGCACGGGCATCACAGGATTGTCCATTATTTGCCTGTACAGCAACACGAGCAGTGGCAAGCAAAACATAGTCCTTTGGTTTTCCATTTGCAGAAGCCACAGTCTTTGATTCCAAATGTAGTAGTGTATTATGCTTTTTATCGCATTTTTGACACGTTCGCCAACCACATTGTTTTGCTGAATGATTGGGTCTCAAACAATTCACACAGAGTGCGTGCTTTTGTACCCAATTTAGTCGTTCCGCTGCTGATTTCATCAGAAACTGTTCGCATTGGTACAACTGATGTTTGGGCTGTCCGCAAAGTGGACATGTCAATGTTTTTCCTGATGCAGCTGCTGCACATGCCTTATCTTTTATTCCTTGTTTCTTGCCAATCGCTTCTAGTGCAAGGAATCGTTGTTCCAAAAAGGCGAGGAATTTGCTGATGGGCTGCAACTCTCTTGTATTTTGTATCGATTGTTCATACAGCGTATGTGTTTGTCGATCCAATTTTTTCGTGAGTAAATACAATAGTATTGGATCCCAAGACGTAGAATCAATATCTATATTCTTCAATGTAGCCAAACTTTCATGTATATTATCATGAAAATCTTTTATTGAGTTTGAATCGTTTGTCACTGAAGACTGATCCAGAAGTTTTTGAAAAACTGCAGTGCTCAATACTCTTTTGTTATTGAACCGATCTTGCAGTGTTGTCCAAGCTGTTTCGTAGTTGGCTTCAGTCAAGGACAAATGTCGAATCAATCTCTCTGCTTCGCCAGAAAGATTTGTTTTTAGATACCACATCTTTTGAATGACGGGTAATGATGACTCATGTATCATTGTTTTAAAAATGTCATGAAATTGTTGCCATTTCAAATAGTTTCCATCAAATCTTGGAATGGAAACCTTAGGCAAGTTTACTATTGCTGGAGCGACTTCTAGCGTTGGCTTTGGCGTACCGTTTAATTGTAGGTCGACTTCATATTTAAAATTCATTACAGCTGTCTCAGCTTGTATATAATTTGAGATATTGTATCCACTGTTTATAGGATCTTTAAATTCTCTGTAGATCTCGAAGTGCAATTTCGAAACATGATTCCAATATTCTTCTACTGACGATTTGAAATATATTCGATTTGCCGGAGTAATTGCACTCATTGTTCGTGATAACGCATCCAAGTAAGAGTTTTGCTGCGTAATGAACTGATTAATAGGTTCTTCCTTCTTGTCGCCCGTGTCCTCCACATTATCTTGTTGTAGCCTTACTATATGTTGGCTAAATTCATCCAAGTGGATTTTCACAAGATTTTGTATATGTGAGAAGTATTTATTCTCAAAATACTCATTGCTGGAGACTGCTCCATTTAAGGCGTCTTTTAGTTCAAGATCGCCTTTTTGGAAGTTGTCCCACAACTCATTTAATTTTGTAGTTCTTTCTACAAAATAACTGGATATCTGTTTTCTATCAGAAGGATCCTTTTTATAATTTTTTATAATTCTTTGTATCTCATCTCCCAAGGCAGCTTGTACCTTGAGGAGGGATTCCAATTTGGCATTATTTGCCATGATTTTGTGATTTCTGCCTTGTCACTGTTGCTTGACCCGGTGGAGGTGTTTTATTCGCTTTTAAGCAGGATGTGCCTCGAGTCACAACCAAGTGTAGTCAAAGCAACAAAAGTAATTCGGCAAGAAATATTTGAGTTTTCCGTCACGGTTTGTGATGGATGCGCGTAATCCTGATCGCCTTGTTGATCAGAGTTCAATAGCTTCCGTGAAGTGCAGTCCTGGATCCTTGTCGACCAGCTGTTTACTTCGGTGCAGAAAGATTCTCTGTCACGGTTTGTGATGGATGCGCGTAGTTCTGATCGCCTTGTTGATCAGAAGTTCAGTAGCTTCCGTGAAGTGCAGTCCTGATTCCTTGTTGACCAGCTGTTCACTCCGGTGCAGAATGATTCCTCGTTCAATAGTTCCTTGGTAGGGTCCAGAACAAGGATCACGTCGGGGTCACCAAAAATGTCGCGTACGTCAAAGATTGACCAAAATGATTATATTGAAAGCCGCTAGTACAAACTAGTGGCTAATTCTGTGTCGCAACCGGCACTTGTAACCAGGTGGACGTCGGAGAGTGATTGTAGTGAATACTTAAAGATTTCTTTTAGTACTGATTTTATTTGAATTTTTCTTTGGTTTATATACAATTTTCAAAACTATAAACTAACAGATTACAAAGAATTTTCCTATAGATAATAAAGTGGAAAATTCCACAGAACACTTATACTAAACAGACAGCCATAAAATGACCGTCATCGAATTACATCGTAAATAATGTACATATAATCGCAGGCTGTGCGCATGTGTTATCGTTTAATATTTTGTTTTAATTGTGCGCATGCGGTGCTAGCTGGTAATTGTGTCTTGTAATCTTCGGTTTGTCCGAAGATAAGCAAATATATGTACGATTTTTGTTCTCATGAAAATCTCTTCTAATTAACTTAGTGTATTTTAATATTTGTTTTGTACTGTAACCAGATGATAGGGTTTCTTAAATTACAATTTATGACATATAATAAAAATATAATATGCGTACGTTTAATCTTCATCTGCTGCTAACATGTAGCGTTGATAAGTGGTCTGCGTATAAGTGTTTTATTTGTAAAATACAAACTAACTTAGAAACTATTTTATCAGCAATGTATCGACAGATGTCTGCACTCAGTGTGGCCAATGCTGAACTCGAACAGTACCGCTCCATACCCATACATACTCGCATCACAATGAACCTCTGTGTTACTGTTTTGATTAAGTAAACTCAATACTGGTGGATTCGTTAAATACATTTTTAGGCCCTGTACCGAAGGTACAAGAGCCTATTGGTTTTGTGCAAATGTATGTAACAGGTAGAAATAATAATCGGAGACCCCCCAAAGTTACCCCCATTATGGTCAGGAGCGATATAGGAGTCGATATAGACATGTCCGTCTGTCCGTCTGTCCGTCCGTCCGTCTGGCCGTCCGTATGAACGAAAGGATCTCGGAAACGGTAATAGATAGAGACTTCGTGTTTTTTGCATTCGACTTGGACTGCTCCGGAATTTTACAAGTTTATTTTAAAAACTTGCCCCTCCCCCCCTTCCCCATAAAATCACCACCAAGGGTAAAAATTTCTTCGGCACAAAAAAAATTGAGCATGCCAGTATAGAGATATCGTCCTTCTTAGCAAAAATCCGAAAAGTTCATCAAAATCGGATAATAAATGACGATTTTATAAGCAATTGAATTTGAGCGACCCCCCTTTTCGTTTCATACATAAAAAAATGTTTTAAAAGGCACTTAGTCGTGCAGAGAGAAGTGGTCATGTGTTTGGTCATAAGCTAGGGGAACATTTAATGTGTTTGTTAGGCGACCTGCACTGGTACAGGGCCTCTTACAGTCGGTTACGCCCGACTGTGATTTTCTTACTTGTTAGCTGTTGGAACGATGCTATTTCTTCTGCACCCATCTTGAATATAACCTTGTCGTTTAATAAATTCGTCAGTGCTCTAGTTATTGTCGCAAAATCTTTCACAAACGACGAAAATAGGAAGTAAGACCCAGATAGCGTTGAACTCCTTTCTTATTTCGCGGAATCGGAAAATTATCGACTGCTGAAGTCTTTTCTTTTGATGGTTTTATTGGCTCATTTTCTACTATATACCCTGCAAAAATTGACATTTTTCCAAATTTTTAAACCTGAATGCTCTGCTAAGCTTAAAACTCTTCCTAATTTTTTCAATCCCTCTTCCTCGTCTTCTGATGAAATAATAATATCGTCTATATATAAAATCAATGTTCCATCTTCTATTAATGGCCTCAGCACTGCATATATGTACCGCATAAAAACTGCAGGTAAATTTGAAATACCGAAGGGTACAAAACAAAACTCGTACTGGCCTTGTGAAGTTACAAATGATGTAAACTTGAGTAACTTCTCTTCTACAGGGACATGGAAAAATCCATTTGACAGATCTGAAGTTGTGAACACTTTTCCTCTTTGAAGTCTATGCAGCACGTCGTCAATCAGTACTATTGGAAAATTATCTCTAATAATTTTCACATTCAACTTTTTATAACCACAACAAAGTCTTTTGGTACCGTCTTTCTTTGACACTAGCACAATAGGAGATGCGTATTCGGAAACACTATGACGAATCCTTCCTTCATCTAACCAATCTCTTATTTGCTTGCTTACCTTCTCTTGACCATCAAAAGGTAAACGTCTTGGTCGCTGGTAAATTGGCACTTCATCTTTCAGAATCTGATTTAAACCGGACTCATCTCTGGTCTTACCAGTTTATATCTCTGTGTCATTTTCAAAAGTTCTATCCTTAACTCGCTCTTCAAATGGCCTAATTCAATCTTAATAGATTGCTCTTCAATGATACTAGTAGTTAACATTTGATGAAATGTTTTTTGCAACTCTGGTATACTTGACTTTGGACCTAAAGTAGTGACCGTTCTCTCACGCCCTTCTTTTTAACTTGGCTAAAACCCTTTACTAACGCTTCATGCTCATCCTCATTGGAAAGAAACTCAACATTGTTTCGAATCATATCTTCTTTTAAACACATATTTGTGGCCTCTTTCTCTGCTGCATGGAAAACTATTCCACTAGCACCTATTGTAACGCTTACGAAATCAAGAACGTCATTTCCAATCACACTACCGTACAAGGCATCTTCATCACGAACTACATGGAAACACATTTTTATTGGGACATCATCGAATTTTGTATTTAACGTAAAGAAAGCTAAAGTGTAAATTTTCTTGTTTCCTATGCCCGTCAGTTCTTTCGTGTTCGTTTTTAATGGGACGGGACCTATCCGCTTGTAAATTTTTTCTCTAATGAAAATCGGAATCGAATAATGCAGAAATTATTTGATTCCCAATCTGAACATTTTTAAACGCTCTATTAAAGCATTTTTGTGATACTGACTGTATGTTTGAATTTTCCTTTTTGACAGCTTTCTGCACTTATTTTACTTCACACTGATTTGCTTTGTGACCGAGTTGGTTGCATTTAAAACATTTAATAGTGTTCTCTTCACAATTCCTAGCAATATGGTTTTTCCCTACTCATTTAAAACAATTATAATCCGGTTTGGTGCCTTTCTTTCCATCTTTTTCAAATTTTTCCCTATATCTCGATTCCTGACCTAACACACATTTTGTCATAAATTTTGATTTTGTCCCGTAACTCCTGACGATTTGTTGCATGGTATAATACGCTTTTATTTTGCTTTGAATCGGGGATACCTTCTATCACGTATTCCATTAAACTTTGTTCGTCTACATTGCTTTGTTTGGCTAAGCCTTTCATAGAATAAAAATATTCGATAAGATTTTAATTCTGTTTTTTTTTTTTAGTTTCAAGAAATTTATGAACTTCCTTTGAAGTTAATTTTACACTGAACTCTGTCTTCAATGCCTCTTTTAAAGAATTCCAATCATTTATTCCCTCCTGACTGTTAACAAAAAGTTTTGCCGCCCCTTTTAGTAACTGCTTGCCGTAAATAAACTTCTGTAACTCATCCTAGTTTACTGTCGCAGCATTATCCTCGAAGTCAACAATGTCCGGAAACCCACCACTATTGAAATGTGTCAAGGAGTCCTCGATGTCTCTCAAAGTAAACGCCATTTTGTCGTTAGTTTCTAACGTCGTGTACAAACTTCTTTTTTGATTTTGAGGATCTTTTTGAGGTATATCTCACTCTGCTAACTTTTCTATCAGTTGTGATACTGTCAATTGCACGATCTCGTTATACAGCATATCCTTAACAATTTAACATAGTATATAACTTAATTCTAATTCACAAAATTGATTCTCTTTCGTCTTTAAATTTATATAACTTTTCGTCTTTTGTCTTATAATTATCTCATTTTTTTCTTACAATAATTCTTAATTTAGATTTATTTATACCATTTTCTCTTTTCAGCTTAAATTTATATTTCTTCGTCTTTAGTTTTTTCTCTTTTTCTTTCAAGTATTTTTTCGTCTTAAAATTTTTAATTTTTAATCTTCTTTTCCATCTTTTAAAATTCCTTAAAACATTTTCTTGCTTCTTCTTCTTTTCAATCTCTTATATTTTTTTCCCAAATTTACTCTGTATTTTTTCCAAAATTTACTCTTTCATTTTTTTCCCAAATTTACTCTGTATTTTTTCCAAAATTTACTCTTTAATTTTTTCCCAAATTTACTCTGTATTTTTTCCAAAATTTATTCTGTATTTTTTCCAAAATTTACTCTGAATTTATGTCTTTTGGTAGTAGTTGCTTGTGCGCACTACTCTGCCCTGTTGTCGCGCCTCTCTTCACTCAACGGATAGTGCCGTTGAGCTGCTTTGCATTTGTCGTTTGTTGCTACGTGCCTTTCGTAGCCCGCCGCATTGTGTGTTGTTTGGCGTTTCTTCCTTTCTCGCTTGCTCTTTCTATTGTACAAAATTTTTCGAGACGCACTATTTTGATGTTGGCGTTTGTGCATTGAATAATTTCACAATTTTTATTGAAATTTGCATATTAATTCCACTATATTTATGGAAAATGCTTATTAATTGTTTATTCAATGGCTCTAGTTCATCCCGGTTGAGCCCCTAAAAATGTAGTGATATTATTGTAAATAAACACTATATTTGTTTGTTAGGCCCTGTACCGAAGGTACAAGAGCCTATTGGTTTTGTGCAAATGTATGTAACAGGTAGAAATAATAATCGGAGACCCCCCAAAGTTACCCCCATTATGGTCAGGAGCGATAGAGGAGTCGATATAGACATGTCCGTCTGTCCGTCTGTCCGTCCGTCCGTCTGGCCGTCCGTATGAACGAAAGGATCTCGGAAACGGTAATAGATAGAGACTTCGTGTTTTTTGCATTCGACTAGGACTGCTCCGGAATTATACAAGTTTATTTTAAAAACTTGCCCCTCCCCCCCCTTCCCCATAAAATTACCCCCAAGGGTAAAAATTTCTTCGGCACAAAAAAAAGTAAGTATGCCAGTATAGAGATATCGTCCTTCTTAGCAAAAATCCGAAAAGTTCATCAAAATCGGATAATAAATGACGATTTTATAAGCAATTGAATTTGAGCGACCCCCTTTTTCGTTTCATACATAAAAAAATGTTTTAAAAGGCCCTTAGTCGTGCAGTGAGAAGTGGTCATGTGTTTGGTCATAAGCTAGGGGAACATTTAATGTGTTTGTTAGGCGACCTGCACTGGTACAGGGCCTCTTACAGTCGGTTACGCCCGACTGTGATTTTCTTACTTGTTTTTAGTTTAATTTTAGTTGTCTAGTTTATTTAGAGATGTTTTTATTAATTATTATAAACTTAGTTTAGTTCTTTATTCTTAAGTTTATTAAGCGAATGATATATAATTGTTACTTTCTTAATTTAGTTCACTTTATTCTTCCTGTCGACACGTGATATGTGTAGAGAAGTTTGACTTAAGACTTTTTAGCTTTAGTGGTTGCCTGCGCGCAACGTTAAATGCATTGGAAAGGAAACCCACTATTTTACGGTTTAGTCCTTTCCAATGCACTTTCTCTTGGTATAAATAGCGGCCGCCATGTTAAGGCTCTCTCTTAATCTAACAGTCAGAATGGCGACGAACGTCTTTTGTTTTCTGAAGTTTATATATTATAAAATCGAAAACGCTGCGGAGTTTTTATTTTAAAAGTGAAAGAAATTTACTTAAAAACAAACATAAAAGTCTAATTATTTTTTATGATTTTTATTTAATTTCACAAAAATAAACAGACGGCCGCAACGGAGCGTTAGTGAAACACGTCCGTTCGTTACGTTTGAAAAATTGAGTTTTGAAGATGGAAGCAAGAGTATCTTCATGAACTCCACATTCGTTATAAATGGAAACATCCCCAGCACAACGTCGAGAGGGATGATTTGGTAGCCATCAAGGATGCACAAACACCCCCAACGGAATGGCGTCGACGCCGGGTTATCAAAACCATCGCTACACTTGATGGCAAAATTCGGGTTGCTGAGCCCAAAACGGGGTCGTTCTGCGGCCTATCGTTGAGCTTTGCGTAATTCCTACAAAATGAAACACTAAGCACTCAAAATTCAAAAAAAAAAAACGTCCTTTAGACAAATCACACTCTCAAAAATGATTGCTAAGATCCTCCATTTATAGTAAATCTCTTACTAATTTCCTCTCTGGGGTTCTCTCTTTTTTTTACTCCCCACAGCACCTGGAGCAAATGCCAGCTCTGCAAGGAGAAGCATTCCTTGCGGTTCTGCAAGAAGTTTCTAGAAATGGAAACTTTACAGCGACGACAAACTGTACGCCGGCTGGGGTATTGCCAAAATTTTTTGGCTACCTTGCACGCGTTCATGCAGTGCCGTTTAAAGGCGGTCTGCCACCATTGTGGAGATATTCACCACTCCGTACTGCATGCGGAAGTACGGGCCAAGTCCACGGTCCACCAGCGATTGGGGTCAGCCGTGATCTCCGTTGCTTGTGACAACGAACGTGAATCACGACCGCGAACTCGCTAGCCACACACCACTAGCCATCCTCGCATCAAGCATCGAACCACCTCTCCAGTACGCACCACTCGCCAACAACGCACCACTCGCCAGCAACGGATCACACGACGACGAAATAGAAGCTCAGATGTCACCGAGCAACTGGATGCTGCCATTCGCGCGTTGAGTGGTCTGCGCAATCAACTCAAGGTGGCACAAGTGCAAGGCCAGCGGAATGTCGACGCGTGAGATACATTCAAGCGTGAGATGTGTCGAGAAGATTGAGATAAAACGTTTTAGCTTTAGCGGTTGCCTGCGCGCAACACTAAGTGAATTGGAAAGGAAAACCACTATTTTACGGTTTGGTCCTTTCCAATGCACTTTCTCTTACTATAAATAGCAGCCGCCATGTTAAGGCTCACTCTCTTAATTAAAGTTAATGTATTAAAGTTAATGTATTCGAAAATCTAAACGCTGCGGAGTTTTTTCATTTTAAAAGTGAAAGGAAATTTGCTTCCAAAAAGAACATAAAAGTGACGATTTATACTTAAACAGTTAACAAATAAACATTGACCCTTCGAGCCATCAAAAATGTTCTACGTAAATACAGTCCGCTTACAATAAATAAAAGACAATAATCTAAATAAAATTCGCTTAAATAATTCTCCCGGCGAGTAATTAACGAAAAAAAAAAAAGAAATGGCAAGCTCGAAGCAAACACAACAGAAGCAGCAACAGAAAAAAAGTAAGATCGTTTGTGCAAAAAAAAAAAATAAATAAATAAATAAATTTTTAAATAAAAAAAAAAAAATATATAATAAAAGGTGCAATACGCTCACAAAGTGTTTTTTTTTTTTAATGTTCACCTATATTATATATATATACATTTACCAAAAAATATAACATAAAAAGGGACAAAAGTGCACAACCAAATATATATACATATATATATTTACCTACAGCGCCAAGTGCAGGTGAAAAAAATAAAACCAAGAAAACAGCGTGCGATCAGTGCGGTCGTATTTTGCGTCAGCTCTATGCGTTACTCATTTTCGTTTGCTAGATTTTACTTTGTTAATTTAAGTTTAAAAAAAAAAAAATATATTTATATATATACAAATGGGCAGCAAAGCCCAAAGTTCTACGGCATCGAGAAATGCATATGTCTCTTTTGTTTCTCCGTGCACCAACAAAAAAAACTCTTCCAACACAAAGTCCAGCTTGTCTGTTGAAACACCAGAGGAGGCTGCAAACTCTGATATAATAATTAACAAAAACAACAACAATAAGCTGAATACAGCTACACCCAATGCGTCGTCACAAACAACAACAATGTCCGTTAACCCTGCTTCCTCGATCACGTCATCTCTCCCGTCATTGGCTGCTTCATCCAACAAAACAAATACGGAAATAAAAAACAGCAAAAATATTACAACAAACGGTAAAACGGTAAATACCAATATAATTAAAAATAATAAACCGGCAGTGCAGACTGGTATGGACCGCTACATCAAAATTAATAATAAAAGAAAACTAAGTCCGCAAAAAAATATAATGGGAAACGCTACAAAAAATTCAAAAACAGATCCTGCTGCTCACTCAAATGTGTCTCTAAACAGTAATAGATTCGCCATTTTGGCTAATAGTAGTGAAAGGACAACCAATCTGTTGAAGAGGAGGTGATTCAAAAAGTCACTACACCACCACCAATTTATCTTCGCGAGAGTAGTTCTAATGAACTTATTAAAAAACAAGTAAGGAAATTTCAGTCGGGCGTAACCGACTGTAAGAGGCCCTGTACCAGTTCAGGTCGTCTAACAAACACATTAAATGTTTCCCGAGCTTATGACCAAACACATGACCACTTCTCACTGCGCGAATATGAATGAAAAGAAAAGGGGGGTCGTTCAAATTCAATTGCTTATAAAATCGTCATTTATTATCCGATTTTGATGAACTCTTTGGATTTTGGCTAAGAGAGGCGTTATCTTTATATTGGTGCACTAAATTTTGTTTGTGCCGAAGAAATTTTTGGCCTTGGGGGTGGTTTTATGGGGAAGGGGGGGGAGGGACAAGATTTTAAAATAAACTTGTAAAATTCCGGAGCAGTCCTAGTCGAATGCAAAAAACACGAAGTCTCTATCTATTACCGTTTCCGAGATCCTTTCGTTCATACAGACGGACGGACGGATGGACGGACATGTCTATATCGACTCCTCTATCGCTTCTGACCATAATGGGGGTAACTTTGGGGGGGTCTCCGACAATTAGTTCTTCCTGTTACATACATTTGCACAAACCCAATAGGCTCTTGTACCTTCGGTACAGGGCCTAATTAACAAGCATTATTGGTACGGACAGTTATCATGTTGTACCAATTACAAAGGGCGCAGTCCAAAAAACAAAAATCCAAACCAAAGATCTATTTTATTGCACAGTAGTCAAATATTTAAATGACTGCAATAAAAATTATTACACTTATCAACTTAAAAGTGCCAGGGGTGTAGCTGTAGTAATAAAGGGTATAGGAGCAGATGTTGATACAAATGAAATCAGAGAAGCTCTAGAAGAAAAAGGGTTTAAGCCAAGAGTTGTTATAAACATAATAAATAAGAACAAGGTACCTCAACCAATGTTTAAGGTTGAACTTCTACCTGACCTAAACAAATTAAAGAAAAATGAAGTCCACGCGATAAGCGATAAGCTTCAGTACCTCCTGCATCACAAAATAACTGTCGAAGAGCCACACAAGCGCAAGGGCCCAGTTCAATGCCCGAACTGTCAGGAATTTGGGCATACTTAAACATATTGTCGTTAAGCTAGTGTATGCGTAAAATGCGGCAATCTGCATCATACTTAATGTTGTGAATTAAATCAAGAAGACACAAGTATGAAAAAGTGCAACAATTGTGGGGGTAATCATACTGCAAATTATAGAGGATGTCCTGTCTTTAGGAATTAAAAACAAGTTATATCTTCAGAAATCAGTTAAATTACAGTCTAAAGTAGCTCCATCTTCCATATTTGAAAGCCAACCACGTGCTACGAATGAAACTCCAAATCAGTCGTACGCAAGTGTGTTAAAATTAAATCAGAATATAGCTCATCCAACACAAAAACCGCAAGACCCATACATTGATAAACAAAACAGCCATCACCCAAAGGTTGATGTAATTAATCTTACGCAAACAATGACTCTATTCATGGTTCAGTTTTCTAATATGCAAAATATGCTACAGGAACTAATAAAAACACAAAACCAAATGTTTAAAATTTTTCTAGCTCAAAAATGAGTATGTTTAAAATATATCAATGGAATGCATGTTCGCCATAAAAATGAACTAAAATATTTTTTATATGATAAAGATATAGATGTGTTTCTTATATCAGAAACTCACTTAACAAACAAAAACAATTTTTCTATCCCGGGGTTCCAGTTCTATTTTACTAATCATCCGGATGGTAAAGCACATGGTGGTACAGGCATACTGATTAGAAATGGAATTAAGCATTGCGCTATGGATTCACACTCGGAGACTTATCTACAAGCAACTACAGTCAAAGTTGAATGTCATGGAAAAAGTCTAGTAATATCTGCCTTATACTGTCCACCACGTTTCTCAATAACTGAGAGACAATTTAAACAATATTTTGATAGTTTGGGACCGTATAGATTAATATCTTCACGTACAAACTGGTTAAAATACAAAAAATATTTAGTACCCATATCAACGATAGCCCTTCTATTAATTGTGAGACTGACATTGATGATCAGGTCAACATTTTAAGGACGTTGATGAGTACTGCTGCAATGGTATCCACTCCACGAAACGTAAAACCTCAAAAAAGTAAATTTTTGATAAACTCACATATAGAAAGGCTTGTTACAGAGAAGAGAAGATGTAGAAGAGAATGGCAACAACTTAGATCTCCAGTCTCTAAATTTAAGTTAAAAGATGCTGAAAGAGCTTTAAAATCAGCTTTAAAGTGCAAAGAGGACAGCGAACAAAGGATATATGTTCAAAATATTTCTGCTTTTGGTAACAGAAATGAAATGTGGAAGGCTGTGAATGGGTTAAAAACACCAACTGACGGAAATTTTCCAATAAGGAATGAATATAGCGATTGGTCTCGCACTAAAGAGGAAAAAGCTAATACTTTTGCACAACAGTTAATCAAAGCATTTCGACCAAACCCTGCTTCAAATGGATATCAACTCAACGACCTCAATAGCATTTCGACAATTACGGAACAATTTATTATATCTACAGAAGAAATTGCTAATCGAATAAAAAACAAAATTAAATCAAAAAAGTCTCCAGGCATTGATGAAATTACATCTAAAATGATAAAAGAACTCCCCCTTGTGGCTATTGAATGTTTAAGAGTTCTATTTAATGGTATGTGGAAACTAGGATATTTTCCTAATGACTGGAAAAAATCTGTTGTAAAGATGATCCTTAAGCCGGGTAAAGATCGAACTCAGGTAGCATCTTATAGACCGATTAGTTTACTTCCTTGCCTTTCAAAACTTTTTGAGAAAATACTCGTTGATAAACTTGCGGGTGTGGCATAGCCCCCTTCCCCCTCCACCTAGCCTATGTTACTCAGGATGAATGTAGCTTTCCAATGGTGAACGAATTTTTGAAATCGACACAGTAGTTTTTGAGTTTACTCCTTACAAACATACAAACATTTCCTCTTTATATAATAATAGTTTAAATAAATAATAGTTTAAAATAAACTTGTGAAATTCCGGAGCAGTCCTAGTCGAATGCAAAAAACACGAAGTCTCTATCTATTACCGTTTCCGAGATCCTTTCGTTCATACGGACGGACGGACGGACAGACGGACATGTCTATATCGACTCCTCTATCACTCCTGACCATAAGAGGGTAACTTTGGGGGGTCTCCGACCATTATTTCTACCTGTTACATACATTTGCACAACCCCAATAGGCTCTTGTACCTTCGGTACAGGGCCTAAAAATTAAATATTAAAACTACAAGTTTAACGGTTAGCAGCCGCACCAACAACTCCAACTCCGACAACTTTTGAGGAAACAATGGAACAAAGGAGAATGGTATACATATATGGTATCCGTGGTTAAGGTCAGTTACCCCGTATTTTTAATCTTAACATACTTTGGCATACACACATCCCATTGTGCGCGCCAAAAATCGGAAAAAACCATTCTCGCATTAATTCATATAGATAATTTTGCGCGCCCAAAAAACGGAGAAACCCTGTAAGCACATAAACTGGTACAAACACATCCCATTTTGCGCGCCAAAGTTCCCGTATCCCCAAATAAAATAACTGTCTCTTTAACTCATAAGAACAATTGCAGTGCCATCCCATTTCATTCCTGTTGCTACGTGTACTCATTTACGTATGCAGCAGCTGAAAGCGTAGGGGCATTGCATAGCGCACACAATAAATGTAACAACAATGCAGTGACACTATTAAGAATTAGAAACTTTGTGCACGACCGACAGCATCGAATGCAGGAAAGAGACTGATTTCTTAAACAGTTTCAATTTAAACAATTGAAGATAAAAATAAGACGTAACAGCGCATCATAAAAATTAATAATGAAGGTAAAAAAATTGGGAAGTTTTCCTGACGACGATTTCTTAAACTGTTTTTATTTTGATTCTGTGAAGAACCAACCGTACATTTTAAAGGGTGATCGAATTAAAATAAAGGCATTCAACATACTTAATAAATATAATGTACTAGCGGACCCGGCCCGGCTTCGCACGGGAGTCATTTGACTAATAGCAATTCCAGTAGACTTTCAATTTCATAATGGTTTAAAATTCCCCTATAAAAAAACTACTTCCAATCCCCTCGATAAATATTTCTCTTCATCAACCCTCCTCTTGCACCATTAGTTTTTTTCCTCCGTTATTACCCTGTCTTTCCCCAAAATGTGTATATTTAAACAGGATCAACAGTACCGGTGAAAACCTTCATCCCACCCCGGCTTCGCACAGGTAGCATGTTTATTTTTTATGTTTCTTTTTTTCTTTTTTTTATACTTTTTTAAATTTTGTGTTTTTCTGTTTTTGTTTTTCATTATTGTAAAGAGGTGATACCCCCAAAAGAAAAGCCATTTATTATGTTAGAGCTTCTCTGTAAACAATATTTGATGTTGTTTTATTTTGTGGCAGCAAAATAAATTGATTTTCAGGGGTTCCGACTCGCGATAGTCCAACATACAGTTGACCATGAGTAAAACATTTCTTTCGCAGATCGATCCCTACTAATTCGGTTTGGCCTTGGGACTTGTTAATTGTTAATGCGAAAGATGTTTTTACCGGAAATTGAAGCCGTTTAAATGGGATTGGCAGATCAGTTGGGATCATCGGTATCCTCGGTATATGAGCTAGTTGACCACCTGCTGGGCCAGTGATAATAGTTGCTACTATTAAATTGTCCTTTAACTCCTTAATAAGCAGCCTCGTCCCATTACACATGCTCGGAGGGTTTAAATTTCTTTAAAGCATGATTGGGATTCCGATTTTTAGAATCAATTCATGGGGTGGCAGTCCAGAAGGGTTTGACGAATTTAAAAATTCCTGTGGATAATGTACTGCATCTTCAATATTCGTTGCAGTGTCGATCGATTTATATTTTTTTATTTGGCCGGGGACTTTTTGAACAATCAGATTGTTTATTTCATTGACAGTCTCATTCTTAGGTGATACTATAGCCCGAGAACACAGCCAATGGAAGTCTTTTTCGTGCAAATTCTCTATAGGGTATACAGCATCTACTAAATTTTCAAAATTATGGAGTATTTGGCCTAGAGAAGAATGTCACAATGACCGCTTAAATTTGGAGTGGGAAAAATTCCCTCCCCAAGTTTTAGCAGTTGTTGTGGGAAATCGCAATCAGTGATTCCATGAATATGAGCTCTCATATTTGTCCTTAATTTTAATGTTTCAATCGAAGTCCATAAGGAAGACGATTTCAAGCATGCCTTGATGATATCTGCTCGCGTGCCTCTGTTAATAACGGGGAGAGTCTGTCGAAAATCTCCAGCAAATACAAAAGTAATCCCGCCCATAACTGCAGAGGAGTTCCTTAGATTCTGTAATGTTCTGTTCACGGCCTCTATATGTGCTCTATGACTCATCGTGCATTCGTCCCACATAATCAATGAGGCGTCTTGTAGTAATTTACCAAGAGGTCCATTTTTGCGGATGGAACATGTAGATTGTTGCTGAAGATTTACGGATAGCGGAAGTTTAAAAGTAGAATGAGCAGTTTTGCCATCCTTCAACAGAGTTGCAGCAATTCCTGAGGAAGCAACTGCTATTGCTATCTTCTCTGATTGTCTTATCTTAGCAAGTATCAAATTAGCAAGAAACGTCTTTCCCGTTCCACCGGGTGCATCCAAAAAGAAAACTTTACTTTTGTCATTAATGACGCTATCGACTATAGTTTCAAAAGCATGTCTTTGATCTGGGACTAATTTTGGCAGGTTTTTATTGACAAAAGCGGTCAAATTATTTGAAGCATAGCGATGAGTCATTGTCTCTGCTGCATTGCTTTCTGTACGAACTGATGATGGTAATCCAAAATCACTTAGGCTTTTGTCATTTAATTACAACAGTTTATTTTCTATTTGTATCAAACCTTCGTTATAAATGTCCTCATTGTATGGTAAAGTGATGTCTTGATTTTGCTGTCTGATTCTGTGTCTAATATCTTCACATAAATCGTCTTTGAAAATGTTCCATAATTTTAATGGTTCCGATGGCTGACAAAATAAAAGTATGACCACAAACAATTCTCTCAGTTGTAATGGATATTGAGAAAGCGAAGCTTCTCTGAGAGTATTTTCCCAATGGTCATCGTTTTCTAGCAAACCTCTAGCACGGCAAGCAGCTTGATATGTTTCTTTCAGAACTCCGTCAACGGTTTTCAAGTACTGGAATGAAGTTGGACCGCGTACGTGATGCAGCAACATCCTAAGATAGAAACATTCGGATTGAGAAGGATGGATACCGTAGACTCTACCTAAAGCGGCATCTTTTTTTATGCCTGGATAGCCAACTACGTTCTCACCACGCTTCCGTCTGGTGAACTTATTATTGGTTCATGTGTAGTATTGCGGGACTTCGTGGTATAGCAATGTTTTTGCGAATTCATCTTCATTACAGAGCTCAAAACAAAACCAGCAAAGTTGTTTTACGTGCATTTTGGGCCACTTGTACAGCCGTTTCTGTGGTAAAATACACCCTTTGGCCATTTTCTAAGTGGACAGCTAACTGCAAAACCATAGGATGCCGCTCATGGATCGGAAATTCGAATATTCGCCAATCAGTAGTTTTCCACTTCATCATTTGGGTTTCTGACGGCAAATGTAGCTTGGTCCGATCCTTTATTTATGTATTTACAAATGTATTTAATGGCTTGAACTGAGTGGCAGTACTCCACATTTATGTGAGCATTAAACGTCCTGCACAAAAGTGAAGAATAAGGGACAATCCAACTATTATCTATAGTGAAATTTCTGCCTCTGATATTTAGCGAAGCGCTCTGTCCTCCATTTGCGGCATCACGACGACGATAAACTGGATATCCGTCTTCTCCGGTCTGAGTTTCGTTGACTAAACTTCGTGGGTATTTTTTTGTGCAAATACCGTTTTTCATACATGGTGCTGTTAAGTTATGTTCTCCACATGGTCCGTGCACCATATTTTTTGTAACGATATCGTACAATATCGGATCGTTTTGTTGGTTGGGTAGTTCCGCAACTATGACACTATCAATTTCGTCTGGTTGGATTTTTGTTTCTAGTCAAAACAGCATATGGCAGTGTGGTAAACCTCGCTTCTGCCACTCCACACTTGCCATGTAACATTTCACTTTGCCAAATATTTCATCTTTAATGAATAACTTTATGAATTTCTTCATTTTTAAATGAAACACCCTTGAAATGATGTCATGACGGTCGAAAGATCGCTGATCAGGTAGTAGCTCCGCTTTAATTTCAGGCCATTCGGGTTAGCGCGTAAATGTGACAAATAAGTGTGGTCTCCCATCATTTCGAACATAAGTCATCGCGTCTTGGGTTTTTTCATACAGGTAACGCGGAGAACCTGTAAATTAAGATGGCAAGATTACGCGTTGACCGATATTTGATGGGTCAACATTTCCGTCTTGATTTAAAGCATCTCTGAGATGAATGTATTCTTCAGCCCTTAGTCTCTGTTGGTTACGACATATGTAATTCAATCGTTCCGATATCATTTTTGCCATCATATCGACAATATATTGACTAAATAAGTCCCTGTAATAATGTAATGGATTAAAACAGTTAGCTCTAACCATCAACCTAAATGCATAAAATGGCATGCACGTCACAGTTTTGTTACGCGCTGTACCTTCCTGTGGAATGGTTAAATAATAACCGTCTTCTCCTATAACGAACATTAAGGGATACTGTAGTGGATCATACGATAGGTGTAACTCAGAGACCCTTTTAAGTTGGCCGTCTTTTCCGTGCAGCACTATATCTCTGGGGCCTTTTTCTTCGTCAACCAAGAGAACGGCTACCTCGTTTACAGCTGGAGCATTGTATCTACCCGGGTGTGCTGTCTGCGGTGGGCGGTCGGAATGAATAATTAATTTTAAATTATCCGAAGTATTGTGTTTTAAGTTTTGCTTAAAGCTTCGTATATATACATTGTGGCTATTCAGTGCGGTCTGTAGTTCGTTAATTAAATCTATTTTTAGCGTTGGAGCTATGTTTGACCTCAATGATAGCTGATCTGCGTCTGAAATGAAATATACCTGCAAGTATTGTGGATTTTGGCCTGGTGGTGGTAAAAGGCTACCAATAAGATGATATACCTGTCCCTCTATTTTAAAAGTTGGCATAAAATTACCTTCTCTTATTTCTTTGGCGCCAAACGAAGTCATTTCAAATAGGCTATTGTACTTACGGATGTTGGATATGAAATGTCTAGATAGCGAATGATTATTTGTCAAAAGATTTTTTATTGGCTGTGGGGATTCCTGAATACTGGGGAGACTAACTTTTCCAGAAGCACAGCACATGCCATTAGTTTCATCGACCCATTTTTTGGCAGATCTTATTCATGTCGCCGATTTGGACGGAAGACTGTTCAGCATAATCAATCTGTGGATCGTATAAAAAGCCGATCTGTTACTGTGTGCTAAAACTCGATTGCGACCTCTCGCTCTTGACGTCTGTTGTCGTTCTCTCTGATCTTGAAGGCGTGGGGAACGCTCAGAGCTTGATTCCCTAGTACGAGATTTTATATTTCTGGTATTTTGCTCTTCAAGCCGCTGCAAACGCTCAGTACTTAACTCTCGCGCATGCACATCAGAGGTTCTTAAATTTTGTTCAGTAAGACGCTGCGAACGCTCAAGACTGGACTCTCGCGCGCGGACTCGAGAAGTTCTCACATTTTGTTCAGCGAGCCGTTGCGAACGCTCGGCACTCGACTCTCTTGCACGCGATTGCGCCTCATATTGTCTCTGACTTGAAAGACGATTTTCAGTTTCAGATGACGATTCCGCATTTCGACGTATTTTTGATGCCCTGGCCTGGGAACTATTTCTTGAAAGTTGAGATCTTGTTCTTTTAGGCATTTCAAAATGACAAAAGAAACAATGCCTTTGAACTAAATTAGCATAACTGTAAGCTACCTACTATTACAACGTAAACAACTACTATTTATTAAAATTAAATTGAATATCATGAAAAAAAATTGAATATCATGAAAAATATTAAAGTAATTTATTAAAACTTATAAGGTTTTAAATTAAATTATTAAATAGTAATTTTTTTAAAATGAGACACGGTAAAAGAATTACCCTAAAATAAATCTAAATCTAATTTATGTGTCTAATAACTAAACTTAAACAAAACTTATTATATCTAGAAATTATTAGAAGTATACATATATCGCCTAATACTACAAAATAAAAAACAATACTACAAATTCTTATAAGATACTGAAATTGACAAAAGTAACCAAACAAATAATTTCTAAGAAGTATTAAAACAAATTTAGTTCGCTGAGCAATGGATATTTTCTTGACATCTATTCAAACGCAAATGAATCCTCCTGTCCATTGCGTTTGACTTTTATAGTCGTCGCCGGTGACGCGTCTGCACTTTTTTTCTCAACATGTTGTCGTCAGCTGTTGCTGTTGTTATTGGCTAGCGTACAGTGAGACGACCCCTGTGATTCCTGTCGCCTGCCCACTATACGCTGCTATTCGCACTTTCGTTATATGTGGTTGCGTCGTTTTCTGCTATTGATGACGCCTTCCCACGATAGGCTGCTGTTTCATTCTTAGTTGGCTGCAACACTAATACTTACATTTTAAATATCACGATATCTTTTGAATGAAACGTCCGAATTGAATAATTCAAAAATTCTAGAATGGTATTTAATTCGTCTTGAAGTATTTGTTTTGTTTTGGATTAATACCGAGGTACAAAATAAAGAGTTTTTGAAGCGACGGCATTTTAATTATTTTAAAAAAAATAAAAGAAAACACTTATTATTATCTTTTTGTAGACAATTATATGTTCTGCAAAGTGGTAGTACATTGTTTTGTTCCAAAATCAAAAGTTTTCGCAGCGCACGCGGAGTAAAGATTTTTTCGTGTCATTTTTTTACACCTTGGATTACATTATTGAATTTTTAGTAAGGATCCCCATTGAAATATAGCCTATGTCACTCAGGAAAAATGTAGCTTTCCAACAGTGAAAGAATTATTCAAATCTGTTCAGTAGTTTCGGAGCCTATTCAATTCAAACAAACAAAAAATCAAACCTTTCCTCTTTATAATATTGTATAGAATAGTTAAAAAAATTTGAAATATTTAATAATTAAGTATTTATCAATAAATATTAAACTTTATATGGCGTTTTTTGACCGGAACTACCGGGTGCCTTAAATGATGCTTCAACCACACGCTCTCCGCCCTCTATCTCGAATACGATTCAACATATAAATATTTGAGACAAAAGTTGTAGGGAATTTAATCCTGTACAATATTGTTAATAAATAATAATATTTGCATAAAATGTGAGACTTTCGATTTTTAATAGACGCTATGGTAGACGATATAACGATAGACGATTTGGTAGGGTGTCCCCATATGTAGGTTTTGAGAGAACTTTAAGGATGTCAAAATACAAGTTTATAAGTGTTTATAGCTGGGTATCTCCGAGGTGAACTTGCTAAGTTGACTGGACTATATTTGTTTCTATAAAAAATGAAGGTTTAGGTAGATCTAAATAGATATAAGATAGACAGTCCGAAAGTCAGCTTCAACAAAATGCTGATTATTAGGCGTCTCAAAGAGCAGGTGTCACACCGGAGTAGTCTCAAACGCGGCGTCAGCACCAGGCTGCTTATATGACGTTTCAAAGGGCCACAGAAATGGCTGAATCCCGCATGTGCACTGTTGTTGAAGAGGCGGTGCAGCTACGTCGAATATTAACGACAAACACATGGGGTATATTTGAAAAAGCTAAGTTTGAGTACAACGAGACGCTTGAATTTGAAAGTCACAAGCTTATAAAAAGAGATAATGAATAAATATTGCAGATTTTGTAGAGCTCTTAAATGGAAACAGGAAAGAATAGGCATGTGTTGTTAGGGAGGAAAAGTAGGAATTTCTACAATAGATGTGCCTAGAGATCGAAAATAACTCATTCTTGCTCAGTGAGTTACTTTTATTTTCGAAGTTTTTGCTGTTTCTGTTTCACAAAAACACTTATTTTTGAGAAAAAAAATATAAGTGTCTTTGATGAGAAAAAAATGTGTAGGTAGAAAAAATATCATCTACTACTAACTCTGAATACAAAACGCGAGTTTTATTTCGTTACATTGATTTTTCGTGCGGGTGTTTTTACGGGCATTGACGACCTTACCCCACCTGTCTATGCCAGCATCTACAATTTTTGTTTTTAATTTTTATTGGGTGTTCCAAGTGTTTAGGATCAAATATCAAGTCTTTACAGCTGTTTTCAGGTATTCTAATGTTATTTCATTTTGAGTTTCGCAAAATAAAATATACATAAAACAAACAATTTTAAAATATTGTAAAAATCATAAAAGTAAATTTACCTATTGTAGCAGAAGGATTACCGAAATAAAACACTTTCAGCGGAAGGACTACCGCAATAAATCACATAATTGGTCTTCAACACGTCTACTTTATTTGCACGATAGCATGAGAATGACAGCTCATGCTTCGTTTGCCACTTATATACTAATCACGCAGTTTATCTATATGGCTTAGTGGGCTATGCGTCTATTCATATGTACATGTGTAATAGTATGTGTAATACGGGATAAAGGGTGATTCACAATATATGTATTACCACACGATAAAGGCCGATTCACAAAGACTAGGCGCTTTTGCTGCCTTTATTCTGCTACAACTCGGCCATCCTGTGAATTGGATCCCCTGATCCCGTTTTTGAGACATTAATAGTTTTTAAATACCATGTTCATTTTAACTTAAATTTAACAAATACGTTATTTACAATTACAAATGGTTTCTAAATACTAATTTAAAATTAATACATTTCTTAATTTATTGCTTGTTTCCTATCCAGTGTCTTATGTTTTGAGCACTCCACACACCACTGTATGGGTTTCGAGAAACTTGAAAACCTTCTACATCTTTTAACAGAAATCTGTCTTTTCGTAATATTTTATCAATCATGTAAGATCCTCTACTTTTAGGTATCAGTTTTCTATTAGTTCCTATTGTACAATCGAAATTTTTTACCATTACATAGTCTTCCTTTTTATAATCTTTAGGTTTTCTTCTATTTTTATTGTAATATGTTTCAGGCATACAGCCTGTGCCCTCTTTTGGTTTTCTTTTGTTTTTTTCTAATTTCTTTTGAACTGTTTGTGCTGCAATCTTCATTGATATTGTCTAGCTTTTCTCGAAGTTCGTCAATAACCTCTCCTTTTTGTTCTACGCCGAATAACATTTTAATTGGAATCTGTTGGATGCTGCGATGTAACGTGTTGTTAAGTGAGTGTTCAATTTGTTCCATTATTCAATCCCAATATATCCCTTTCTCCGAATCCATTAACTTTGAAATCATTGGTCCTTAACTTCTGTTAACTCGTTCAACCTGTCCATTAGCCTGTGGTGATCCCGTAGCTATTTGTATATGCTTAATGTTAAGTTCTGTTAAAAATTGTTCGAATTCGTTGAATGTGAAACAACTGCCTCTGTCTGAAATTACACATTGTGGTCTACTATACGCTCTAAAATAGTCTTTTAGCGCCTTTATAACTTCTTTCGTTTTTGTCGTTTTAGTTGTGTATGCCGACTGCCTCTCGAAACGACCGGTTGTGCTTTGACTGAGCTCTGCTCAAATATTTTTTTTTTTTTTATCAACAAGAATTACATATATGAAAATTGTTCTAACAAGTGTCAAACTGTCAGTGCAAAACACGAAAATTAAACGCTTAAATATTTCTTTTCGCGTTTTTGTTTTCTCGTTTTTTTTTCATTCTTTTTTTGAATGTATTTAAAATACAAAAAGGCACAAAAAAGCAATTAAAAACAAATAACTAATGCGAGAAAAAGACGCACAGTCAGAAGAGCGAAATCAAACGGTACAAGATGTGAATAGACGAAGTGCCTACTTCACATTTGTCGACACCGCTCCCCCACTCAACAAATCCAATACACTTTCTGCCGATCAAAAGATCAGAGCAAGGTCTTGTTCCCCGGCATCAACTGCCCACCCAAAACGCAAGGTACTGAAGAAACTCAAACACTCAAACACACTTAATTTACCTGAGCCGCGACCAGTCTCGCTAACAATGCCAATGCAACCAAATCTGCAAGAGCAACACTACCACTCTCTTGGTCCGAACAATGCCCAACACCTACTCTTAAAATTAATAACTTTTCCCCAACCACAAACCACCCAGACGGAAAAGCCCATGGAGGAACTGGCATACTCATTAGAAGTAGAATAAAACACTATTCTCTATAGGGATTCTCAACCAATTACCTCCAAGCCACTTCGATAAATGTGCAATTAAAATTTGGCAATCTCACATTATCGACAATTTGTTGCCCCCCTCAATTTACTGTAACCGAAAAACAGTTCATAGACTTTTTTAACACATTGGGTGATCGCTTCTTAGCTGCAGGAGATTATAACGCGAAACATACCCATTGGGGATCACGGCTTTCAAATCCCAAAGGGAAACAGCTCTATAAAGCACTCATAAACACTCACAACAAGTTTGACTACCATGCAGTCCCACATACTGGCCAACAGATCCGATGAAAATACCGAATCTTATAGACTTGGCAATGACACGAAAAATCTCAACCAGATTAATTTCTGCAGAATCACTCGCAGATCTGTCATCAGATCACTCTCCCATAATTTTTAATCTATTGGAATACCCACAATACAAACGAAATCCCAGTTTTCTCACCGCTTACAATACGAATTGGCTTAAATACAAAAAATATATAAGCAGCCACATTGAACTCAATCCTGGAATTAACTGCGAAATGGATATAGACAGCTCTATCAGTGCCCTTAACTCAATTCTTGCTGCTGCAGCAAAACACTCTACACCACAATTAATTTCAAAAAAAGGCTAAGATTTTTGCAGCACATCTTAGAAATGTCTTTCAGCCAAGCCCGTCGACAAACGGTTTCGCTCTTCCTTCATATCCGGATAGGAACTATTCAGCACCTCTCCGAATACACACACAGGAAGTAAAAAACATCATAAAAAATCAACTAAACCCAAAAAAGGCTGCAGGTCATGATCTTATTTCCCCAAAAATGATCGTGGAACGCCCCAGTCCAGTTATTAATTATATAACCAAACTTTTCAATGCCATTCTAAGAAGTGGTTATTTCCCCACCCAGTATAAAAAATTAATCATTGTCATGATCCCGAAGCCCGGGAAGGATAAAACTCAGGCGGCGTCATAAAGACCCATAAGTCTTCTATCATGTCTGTCCAAGCTCTTTGAAAAGATTTTTCTCACCAAAATAAGCCAGTACACTCAAAATATCGTCGCTACCCATCTATTCGGTTTTCGCGAAAAGCATGGCACCATTGAACAAGTCAATCGTATTACCTCAGAGGTTCGAACTGCGTTTGGGCACCGTGATTACTGCTCCGCAATCTTTCTCGATATTGCCCAAGCGTTTGATCGAGTTTGGCTCGAGGGGCCTAGGTACAAAATTAATGTGTTGCTCCCACAAAATACTCACAAGCTTCTTGAGTCCTATCTCAGCGAAAGAACCTTCGTTGTGCGACAAAATTTTCTAACAAGGTAGCGTACTCGGTCCCATGCTATACGTGCTATACACATCAGATATCCCAATTAAACACAACCTCACAACTTCAACATTTGCTGACGATACTGCAATATAAAGCAGGTCCGGATGCCCAATACAAGCAACAAATCGACTTGCAGATCACCTCACCCATCTCGAAGAGTGGCTGGGCAACTGGCGGATAAAAGTCAATGAACAAAAAAGTAAACACGTTACATTCACGCTCAATAGAGGTACTTGCCCTACGCTAACTCTGAACAATATTACGATCCCACAGGCCAATGAGGTCATGCATCTCGGCATCCATCTCGAAAGACGACTCACATACCGTAAACACAGTGAAGCGAAGAAAACACAAATTAAGCTGAAGGCAAACTCCCTACACTGGCTTATTAATTCGCGATCACCCTTAAATCTGGATTACAAGGTGTTGCTTTATAACACAGTAATAAAGCCTATTTGGACATACGGAGGCCAGCTATGGGGCACTGCAACCGCCAGCAATGTGGAAATAATTCAAAGAGCTCAATCTAAAATTCTTAGAACAATAACTGGTGCACCATGGTAAATTCGAAACGATTGTATTCACAGAGATCTGAATATCCCAACTATACCTGCATAGTTGGGATAGCTCGAACCAAGCGAAACTATTCTCAAAAACTCGATTATCACCCACACCCGCTCGTAAGAGCTCTCACTCATCAAAATAACACAACGCGACTCAGGAGAAATGACCTCCCAAGCTCAGTAATAAATTCTTAGAGCCGCTGTAAATTACTAGCCTCCATCTGGATGGCTAGTACATATTAAGTTTAGATTTAACAATTTATTGTTAATTATTATTAGTTCTAAGAAAAGGAGATTCAATAAATAAGATAATGTAGAAAAAAAAAAAAAGTTGTGTATACTCTAACGAATTTCGTAAACCCATCAATAACTACAAATATGTGCTTATTTGCTCTTCCTGTAACCACAGGTTCATAATGGTTGATTTGTATCAACTCGAAAGGCTTGTCACCTTCTGATTTTCAAAACTTTGGGGAAAAAGCGATACATTTCAGACAGTTTTCAATGTGACTAGTACATTTTTCTTTAACATTCGTGAACCAATAACTTTTTGAAATAACATCTATCATTTTGTCTCTACCGATATGTCCGAACTCAGTGTGGTAGTTATGCAAAACTTGGTTCTACATGTATTCTGGTACGTAAAAAAGTAATTTACCATTATTCGCCTTTCTATAAACCATTCCATTTCTCATTTCAAATAACTTGTGCTCGGTTTTCTCTAACAGTTGTTTAATCTTTTGTACTTTCGGATCTTTTGCTTGGCGTATTACTAGGTTGTCTTCAAAACTATTAGTTTCTATTATTAATATATTTGTACCTACTTAGAACGTCTACATGTTGCATTTTATTTCCGGCTCTGTGAATTAACTTATCGGGCGATTCTAGGATTAAGATCTGTTTTGTTTAACGTTAAAGTTAAAGAATTGCAATCTGTTACTTTTTGGAATTTTTTTCCTTGCAGATAAATTCCAAATCTGCGTAATGCATAAATTATTGATAAAGTTTCCAGTTCAAAACTGTGGTACTTTGATTCTGTGTCTGTTGTTCGTATTGAAAAATAAAATATAGGATGTCTGGTATCGATAAATTTTTAATCGCTTCTATGCCTTTGTCGTCTGCTCTTATGCCTTCTTTCGTTATTAAAAATCCTAAATATTTTATGCTTGAATACATAAACTCGCACTTGACCATCCGTAACTCCAGTTTGTTCTGAACTAATCTTGCAAAATCTTCTTTAAGTGTACTTAAATGTTCCTCTAAATCTGAGCTTGCAACCATAATGTCGTCCATATAAACAATAACTTTGTTTTCTCTTATTAAATCAACAAAAATCTTATTCACAAACCGTTGGAACACTGCTGAAGCATTTTTTATGCCCATAGCCATTCTCAGAAATTCGTATGGACCCAGCGGAGTGACAAAGGACGTATACTTCACGGAGTCTTCACTGACAAAAACATGGAAATACCCATTTTTTATATCTAATTTTGAAAATACCGTTTTGTTCACCAATTTGTCTAACAAATCGTCGATCAGTGGCAAATGGATAGTTGTTCTTCATTAAAACCTTATTAAATTTTTGAAAGTCAATACATAAACGCAAATCTCCTGTCTTTTTTCACTAGAACTATGGTCGATGCGTATTCTGAGTCATATTCCTTCCTGAGTATAATTCCTTCCTCTAAATATTCGTCTAATATTTTCTGAAGCTTATCCTTTTCTGTATACGATAGTCGTCTGGGTGAACAACTGAAAGGTTTTGAGTTTTCTAAACTTATTTTCATTTCGCATTTAACTAATGGAATATCTGGTTTATTGGCGCTTAAATACGCTTTCTCAAACATATCTATAAATCGTCGTTTTGTTTCATAACTTATATCTTTTCCACAGTTGTAATCTTAACCTTGATCTTGTACCACATTGATGCACAACATATCTTTATCAAAATTGTCATTTACTGTATCATTTGCATCACTTATATTCCTAATACATCCATTCGTACTTATCCGGTTTACTTTATTACTAACATTTTCTTCACCTAACAGTTGTCGCTGATTTGTTCTCTGACATAACAATTGTACCTCGTCCATTTTACCGTATAGCTGCTCTTCTCACAAATAAAATTTTTCTTAACGGATTCATTACCTAACAATTTTTCTGTCGCGGACTTTTCATTTAACAATTTTTTCATAACAGTTTCTTAACAGTTAACAGTACAATATCATGACTCATGGACTCAGTTGCAACAACAATTAGTTCAAAATTTAATCTTGATTTTCCTTTTAATATGAAACAATTGGTTTTTCCAATTACATGTAGTTGGCTCTTATTCAGCCCAAAGTTAGTATTTAAAACTAAATCTAAAATGATTCCATCTGGCACTAATGATTTTTTTAAGAACGAAACTGCGCTGCCAGAATCTATGAGACATCCTGAAACTATTGATAATTTAACATTTTTCACAAAATAAATTTTGATATATCTTACGTAATTGTTGACATCGCAGCAGGAACCGGGAGCCCGTTTTGGTTTGGGGCTATCTTTGGCGAAGTGTCCTTTTGAATTGCAGTTATGGCACCGCAGGTCGCTTCTGCCACTATCCATAGGCGATGTCTTCTTAGCGATGTTGACTTGCATTTCCTTAGTCAAACATATGTTAGTGAATGCCTGACGCATCTGATCCGGATTAGTGAAACGTTGTATGTGTGCTTGGTCACGCAAGTTCTTCGAAGGCATTCCTTCTATGATCTGTTCCAATAGTTCCTCATCGTCGACATTAATGGACTGAGCCCACTTCATATTTTCCTCAAAGTATACAGAAAACTTTTCTTCCTGCTGCCATTCCCGTTGTTCGAACGCGCGTCTCATCTCTGATTTGGAAATTTTTGCTAAAAAATGCTAAAATCAATTGGTCGCATGGATTGGCATGCATCCAGCGTTGCGCATTTGCCTTTAACTTTGTTACAAATAATATGCGCGAAGAATAAACATTTAACCCGAATACTTGTCTAATGTTTTTCAGCTGATAACCCAAATGCGCGCGCAATAATCGCCAATGAATTCCATAGTCGCTTCTTGTGCACATTTGAGTGATGCCACCGTCTCGTTTTTTACTGTTTGCTCTCCTTTTACCTTTTCGTTTGTTTGTTGACTGGCAGCCGTTGCATTGTAACTGTTGATGTTGTCGGCGTCGATGCCACTGTTGGCGTCTTTATTTTTGTTGCTGTTGACATCGACGTCGGTGATACAGTCTACGTTGACGCAACTGTCGTTGGCTTGCATTGGTTGTTGCCGTGTTGTCTGTTGTCTATATATTTTGCACTAAAACTTTGCTTGCACTAACCTCCGCTTGTAGTTGTCTTAAAATGCCTATAAGCTCTTGTTGATTGAACATGTTTTCCGTTATTTCTTTCTGTTGCGACATCACGGCGTCATTTGGATTTTGTGAATTTGGTTGCATTCTGATGTTGTCGTTTTGTTGTTGTTGTGGTATGCCAGCGTTAATTTTTGGGTGCTCGACCTGTGTTGGCCCACCTGATGCGCCTTGTCGATCGTCCAGTGTGATGATCGACTCCTGTTCTGCATCCGGATCTGGTGCACTACCTAGCAGTTGTGGTGAAATTTGGCCCAGTATTGTCATCAGCTCAGCTTTTGTACCTTTCGAAGGTGACCCCAACATGGTCAGCCATGTTTTAAGCTGCGTGACCGTAAAAATGTTCAAACCGAAGTCATTCGTGGCGTGAATTAAAAAACACTTCTGAATTTGTAGCAGAAGGATTACCGAAATAAAACACTTTCAGCGGAAGGATTACCGAAATAAATCACATAATTGATCTTCAAAACGTCTACTTTATTTGCAAGATTGCATGAGAATGAGAGCTCATGCTTCGTAATCACCCAGCTTATCTCTATGGCTTAGTGAGCTATGCGTCTATTCATATGTATATGTGTAATAGTATGTGTAATACGGGATAAAGGGCGACTCACAATATATGTATTACCACACGATAAAATCCGATTCACACAGACTAGCTGCCTTTATTCTGATACACTATTTAATATATCAGAAAAATTTTTAATTTCCAATCAAATTGGCATAATTATCAACATTTTACATCCTACTAATATCCTGCTATTATTATAAATGTAGTAGTTTGTGAGGATTCATGGATGTGTGGATGCATGTTAATCTCTTACACCTAAACCGCTGAACCCACTCGTATGAATTTTGGTATGCAGATAGATAACATATTAAAAGAAACATAGTTTTTTTTCAAAATCGATGAGGGCAATGCCCCACCCCCATACAAGCGATGAAGAAAAATTGTCATATCTTTGCATTCAATTAAGGTACAGTAATGAAATTTGGTATATATGTAAATGGGATCGGGAGAAATAATCCTGTGAAATAAAATTTAGCTCACATATTAATTAGATCAGAAGAAGCAATCATGTTATGTTTGGTCAAAATCGATTTTCGATTTTTTTTTTTTTGTTAATATAATGTATTTTTGATGAATAGTCTTAGGGTAAAACAGTTTAAGACTAAAGGTTTTAATAATAGTTATTTCCAATAATGGTACGAGGACATGTCTCCACAAGCCGAGTTGCGGAGGCTTAAACTAACAAAGCATGCGGCGCCATGTTGCTGAGACACCGGAGCAACCTTGAAATAATGTGTTTTTTTTCAGTTTTTGTTTCGTTTATGATTTAATTGAATTGAATTACTGTGCATGATTTTTTTTTGTCGCAGAAGCAAATGTTTTTTAAAATTTCAAACATGAATTTGACAGGTGTTTTTTCCAGGGTATCTAGGTAGTAGACAGATATTGTGTGTGTGATAAAAACAAATTATAGCTCTTCTGTCTTTTATTTGGTTACTTAAACTTCAAAATATAGCAAGTAACATATTTCATAATTAAAAACTATCAAAGAAAACAAACATACATTTATTACTATTATTATTATGGCATTTCCACGCAAATAACAAAAATTTATGAAAATACGATTCAATTTTAAACAAATAATACTTCAAAAGCGCATTACAAAAATTTAGTGGATAAGAAGCAGATAAATAAAATGAGGAAGTTTTCGCGAAGACGATTTCTTACATTTTTTTTTTTTATTATAATAATTTTATTTATATCTGTGGTAAACGCAATAAATAAATGTTATGATTAAATAATGGACGAATGCTATATACAATGGCTAGCATGAGTACGTATACATTTACATTATAAGAATTCAATTAAAATGCGTAACAAATATGAAATGATTAAAGTTAAAAATTTCTGCATATGGGGAATTGCTGTGAGCTAGAATGTTATCTTAGTAACGTTTGCTTGCTCTTGTTATCTTTCTGAAAGATCGAGGGGGTGTTTTCTTTTCAGTCTTCGCAGTACTGCGCAATTACGTCCGTACAGCTATTACGGCAGTACTGCGCTATTGTCAAGCAACTCGATAGCTAGACAATAAGGATGATTATGGAGGCGATCAATGTATTTTTTGCTAATCTCTCGTACTTTTTCAATTACAGTTATCAATTCGAAATCTCTGTGCAGGACACTGTTGCGAACGTACCATGGTGCATTACTTATCATTCGTAATGTTTGGTTTTGCATGGTCTGTATTCTTTTCAGCTGCCTCTCACATGCTGTTCCATAAAGTTGCAAACCATATGTCCACACCGGAAACTATTATCGATTTGTAAAGCAGCAACTTGTTCGATAAGTTAAGCTGACTTCGTCTATTCAATAGCCAGTATAATTTATGAATGTTCAGCTTACAGTCTTTAACTTTAGCGGGTATGTGTTCGTTCCATGTGAAACCTCTATAGGTGCTTGACAACTGTGACTTCTGGTATTATCTGGTTTATCTTACTGCAGGACAGTTGCCTCTTCTTTTGCAAAAGTCATATTTGCTGATTTTTCGTTATTTATAAGAATGTTCCATCTATTGAACCAGTCGGTTAATGCATTGAGATAGTTTTGCGTGGCGAGTGACGCAGCGGCCTTGTCGGAGTCGTTTGAAATCAGCATACATACAGATCAGCGTATTTATGTCAGTGGGAGTCGGTATGTCTGATGTTTATAGAGTATACAGAATAGGACCTAGCACACTACCTTGTGGAACTCCAGCGTTGATAAAGTAGATGTCAGATGCTTCATCTCTAGCTGCAACTCGTTAAGCTCTGTTGCTCAGTTAGGATTTCAAAATCAAAAAGTATTACGCAGGGAGGTATTTTTTATCTTATAATAAACTCCTTTATGCCAGACCCTATCAAAAGCTTTATTGACATCTAGGAAGACAGCAGGGCAGTATTGTCGGTGTTCTTGGGCTTCAATGATTGTGTTGACCACTCTATGGCATTGTTCCGGACATCCGTGCATAAACCTAAATCCAAATTGGTGTTCTGGGATAATTTTGCGTCTATCCAGTACTCTTTCAATAAGTAATCTTTCAAATACTTTGGAGAAAACTGGCAGCAGGCTTATGGGACGATATGAGTGATAAGTTCTTCAGGTTTCCCAGGTTTAGGCATCATCACAATCTCAATAAACTTCCATTGTGAAGGGAAGTGGTAGATGCGAATCATGATATTTAATATCATTGTTAGGAACAGTATTGCCTTCTTTGGAATCGCTTTAACCACTCTGCCGTCAACACTGTCGAAGCCAGGCGATTTTGTAGAATTAAGAGCTTCTATTTGCTTAAGAACCTCGTGAGGTGTTACATGAGGTATAGGCAAGTCCATTTGGCACGGTGCTTCTAGAAAGTCCTCCACTTCAGATATTTCAGCAGTTTTTGCAGTGTCAAAAGGTTGCAACTGTGACCTTAAGTGCGTAGCAAAGGCTTCAGCTTAGGCGGCATCTGATCTGCACCATACGCTATTTGCACCTTTTATTGGAACTTGTCTTCGTGTAGGTCGTTTAATGCCTTTTGACCTCCACAGACTATAATGCCCTTTTTCAAAGGGGTCCAAATTTCTTAGTCGCTCACCGATGGCTTCGTTTCCTACTTTTACGAGCAACGCCGTAAGTTCTATGCATGCTTTATTAAAGTCTCGTTTGTTTAGAGGATTTCTACTAACCTTCCATCTCCCACAAAGCCTTCGTTTGAGCAGCACAAGATTGCGCACTTCAACATTTAAAGGTTGATTTCGTTGCATTGAAGAATTGTTCCGGTGTGGCATAGGCTTGCGAGATAAGTAGCCTCATGGATATATCTTGTAAAAATTTCAACAGCATCATCGTGGTCTCTACTATTTACTATATCCATGTTAAGGTGTATTCGTTGGCGCAATATTTACTGAAAAATGGTTATGTCAGCATTGTATTGTAGTAGCCTGGGCTTATTTTGCACTATACTGTCCACCATGTTCGCTTCAACTATTAGAGCAGAATGATCAGAGCATAAATCGGGACTCTCGTAAATAGATAATAGAGAAGCGGGAATATTGCAAGTTACAGCGAAGTCGAGAAGATCAGGAATTCTAGCTGGATCAGTTGGTGCACCTGGTTAAAGTATGTCGCAGCTCTGACATGTGATAGCTTTATATAGCTCGCGGCCACGTGGATTATCCAGTCTAGAGCCCCACCAATTATGCGTAGCGTTCCAGTCACCGCCTACTATAAAACGGCCATTGAGTCCAGATAAAAAGGAAACAAACTGCAAATCCGTCCAAGTGTGGTGAGGAGGACAATAAATTGCAGCAATGATAAAATCGCCTTGAGCACTCTTGATTTTACTATTAGTGCACTGTATTCAAGACAGATTGAATGGTTCTTGAGGCTCACGCTTTATTGAATTTTTAATAAAAATTACTGCGCCTCCATGCGGTCTGTCCCCAGGGTGATTTGAACAAATAATGTCGTATCCTCTTTTTCGATAATTTGACAGACTATTAAAATGAGTTTCTGAAATAAGAAACGCATCCACGTGGTTCACATTAGCGAAGCTCTCAATTTCAAGTTGGTGTTTTGCAACTCCATTGGCGTTCCAGATGCAGAAACGTAAACAAATTTGCATTATTTTGTGTTAATGAATGATGTGACAATGGATATGAACCTGTTGCATTAAATTTTTTACCATTCGCTCCATTATTTGCTGTTGACGCTCCATAAGAAGTAGCACTGACTTTTCTTGCTATTGGAGAAGTTAAACAAAACGGTCTTTCGCTGCTGTTTTGATATTCGTTTTATTTTTGCTTTTGTTGCAAACTTGTTTCATTAAGACGTTGATTATTAGAGACAGCCTGCGCGTAAAACATATTGGAGGTTGCAAACGCTGTACCACTTGCACGGCCGGGTTGCGAAATATTCTGAGATTGGCGATCATTTATTTTCAAATGCTTCCTTGGCCGCTCGTCGTTTCACCAATGTCTGATACACGGAACATCTTTAATAATTGGCAGTGTGTGAATCATCACAGTTAATACACACTGCGGGTTCATTATTAATTTTTGTACAATCGGTGGAAGCATAACCTCCTCCGCATTTTACACAGCCAAAACTCTTTCTGCAATATTGCTGAGTATGTCTGAATTCTTGGCACCTTTGGACATTGGACTATGTTATCGAATTTCTTAGGTAATTCCACCTTTACTACAGCACTGCATAGTCGGGTTAACTCTTTGGCAGTTTTATTATTGGCAGTTTTATTATTGGCTGCAGGTTCGAAATCCACAAAGAACATTGGTAGTGGCTTTTTAGTGATTTTTGATTTGGCGTTTGTAATATGTTTGCCAATGGTAAAACTCAACACCCATATCTTCCAGATGTTTTACCAGTTATCACTTTTTGTTGCTGTTATGACCCGAGGTATTTTTCTGTTTAGCAGAGGCGAAACTTTATTGAGTTTACCTGACAGAGTAAGAGAACTTACGGATTGCCAAGGTACACGTGCTGGTTGATTTCGATCCGATTTATTTATTTCTTCGCATTCCATTATTTTAAAAGTACGAAAAAAAATAATAAAATATAATAACAAAACGCAAGTGTCCTGGGACCGAAAAAAAAGAAACTTTTAGCCTATCGCTGGCGGCAGAGCGCTAGCATGGGACGATTGTCTTGCCCAGCGGGCACACGCGAGCAATAACTAATAATGGTTTTTTTTTGGAAATGTTACTGTTTATTTTACGCGATCGATGCAGACACCGCTCACGTGATGTCTAAAATAGAAATTGTGCATAAATAAACACACAATAAATGCGAAAACAATGCAGTGACACTATTAAGAATTAGAAACTTTGTGTACGACCGACAGCATCGAATGCAGGAAAGAGACTGATTTCTTAAAGAGTTTCAATTTAAACAATTGAAGATAAAAATAAGACGTAACAGCGCATCATAAAAATTACTGATGAAGGTAAAAAAATTAGGAAGTTTTCCCGACGACGATTTCTTAAACTGGTTTTATTTTGATTTTGTGAAGAACCAAACGTATATTTTAAAAGCTGATGGAATTAAAATAAAGGCATTCAACATACTTAATAAATATAATGTAATAATTAATAAACATTTTAAATATTTAATAATTATGTATTTATCAATAAATATTAAACTTTATATGGCGTTTTTTGACCGGAACTACCGGATGACCTTAAATGATGCTTTAACCACACGCTCTCCGCCCTCTATCTCATATAAATATTTGAGTTGTAGGGAATTTAATCCTGTACAATATTGTTAATAAATAATAATATTTGCATAAAATGTGAGAAAATCGATTTTGTGCCCTTTGACTTTCGATTTTTAATAGACGCTATGGTAGACGATATAACGATAGTCGATTTGGTAGGGTGTCCCCATATGTAGGTTTTGAGAAAACTTTAAGGATGTCAAAATTCAAGTTTATAAGTGTTTATAGCTGGGTATCTCCGAGGTGAACTTGCTAAGTTGACTGGACTATATTTGTTTCTATAAAAAATGAAGGTTTAGGTAGATCTAAATAGATATAAGATAGACAGTCCGAAAGTCAGCTTCAACAAAATGCTGATTATTAGGCGTCTCAAAGAGCAGGTGTCACACCGGAGTAGTCTCAAACGCGGCGTCAGCACCAGGCTGCTTATATGACGTTTCAAAGGGCCACAGAAATGGCTGAATCCCGCATGTGCACTGTTGTTGAAGAGGCGGTGCAGCTACGTCGAATATTTACGACAAACACATGGGGTATATTTGAAAAAGCTAAGTTTGAGTACAACGAGACGCTTGAATTTGAAAGTCACAAGCTTATAAAAAGAGATAATGAATAAATATTGCAGATTTTGTAGAGCTCTTAAATGGAAACAGGAAAGAATAGGCATGTGTTGTTAGGGAGGAAAAGTAGGAATTTCTACAAAAGATGTGCCTAGAGATCGAAAATAGCTCAAACCACTTTGAGTGGTTTCAAAATAACTGTTATTGTCTGAGTGAAAAAAAAACTCACAAAACACATAAAGTGGTTTATTTATGTAGCCGAATGGTCTTGCTTAGTGAGTTACTTTTATTTTCGTAGTTTTTGCTGTTTCTGTTTCACAAAGACACTTATTTTTGAGAAAACAAAAATATAAATGTCTTTGATGAGAAAAAAAAAATGTGTAGGTAGAAAAAATATCGACATCTTCAATATTTCACTAATATCGATACTTGAACCGATATTCTTCCATGGGATACGCTTGAATGTCTGAATTTATATAGACATTGAAAATTTCATTGTACATTATGGGCGTTTGCCGTTAAATTGTAATTTTTTATTTTTTTTATGACAACATCAAATTTAAATCATATCATTTGTGTTTGCTTGGGCTAACTGTACTTACCACACCGACAACTGAAGTGTCTGTGGAAAGAGCGTTTTCAGCTCTAATTTTTTTTTTAAATTACAGATGATACAAACTAAGCCCAGAAACTATTAGCTTTCTATTAATTGTAAAATTAAATTCTTGAAATATTTTGTAAAATGAAATTGTTTAAGTCAATTAAATAAAAAAAATTAACCAGACTCTTATTTTATTTATATTCTAAGTCATTTACTAAATTCCACTTATGCATTTCCACTTATATTTTTATTGTTACCTTTAACTGTTATCATAAGACACTTTGGACATATGTTAACATTGAAACTGTTATTAATGAACAGAATTTTTTTTTTAATGGAAAAAACTCGAGATAAAACAAAAAAGCAACGGAACACTGTGAGGAACAAGTTCTGATTGAAAATTTTGTGATTCTCTCAGTAGGAAACATTTTGAAAATAAATGGAGTGAGTTATTTTCGCCCTCTAGATGTGCCAGTTGAACTTCTGAGAAAACTTTTCTGAAATGAAACAGATGAGTCTCGCCTTTTGACTACTTTTGGAGCTGATAAAATTGTCTCAATGTTAGGATTTTGTCCGATTTTCAATATTGAAGGTCAATCTCTTTATAACATTAACATGTAACCCCGCCGGGTGAGAAATTATCGAAGAGCTTATGTCTGTCCAAAATTCAACAGATAGGCATGACTTAGCAGCTAGAGTATTTAAAATAAAAGTTCAGAAGTTAGTTTCTCTATTTACAAAAGGCAAAATATTTGGTGACATGCAGTGCTTCATGTAATCTATTGAGTGTCAAAAACATGAGTTGCCTCATGTGCGCTTATTATTGTGGTTGCAGAAGTTGCGTCCCAATCAAATTTTACGAAGTTATAAATGCTGAAATACCAAACCCAGAAACTGATCAAAAGCTTTACGATACTGTGACCAAAAATATGATTCACGGGCCATGTAGTTTATTAAACCCATTATCACCGTGTATGAAAGATGGGAAGTGTACCATCTTGAGTGCGCTTTTAAAAGATACTCAAACCAATGATAAAGGCTACACTTTGTATAAGCGTAGAGCACCCGAAGATGGCGGACGTAGGACAACTCTAAAACTAGAGATGGTACACGGGATCTATTACTAGACAACAGCTGGGTAGTCCCATACTCTTCCCTCCTATCTAATATGTTTAACTCCCACATATATGTAGAGTTCTGTAACACGGTACAGGCTATAAAATACTTTTGCAAATATATAAATAAAGCGAGTGATCAGGCTTTATTATATTCGACAGAGAGGCAATATTAATCCGAGGGATTAGGTGCAATATTTAGAGCAGCCCAATTTGTTAGCAGTAACGATGCAGCGTGACGGATCTTAGGACTGTCTGTTCACGAGACACACCCAACAGTCACTCATATCGCAGTACATCTATCCAACAGTGATCGGATTTACTTCACTGAAAATAATTTTAGAGAGAGGTTGTGCGACACCACCTAGAGTGACTCTAACTGCACTTTTCCTGTTGTGCCAAAATGTTGTGCAAAAACATTACTTTACGTTGACGTACCTTGCTACACTACGTGAAATGCATCGCAAAAATGGAAACGTCGTTTACAGGGAACACCTGTCGAGGGTTGGACTGTTATGAAGGCAGGAGACGCTCTTCGCCGCATATAGCAACTTTGTATCTAATAGGTTGCTAATGCTACTGAACTCTCTGGATTTAAAAACTATTGACGGCCAAAAGCTTGCAACTTTTTGAGGCATGTGAGAAGTTGGGATTGTTTGAATATGACAACCATTGGGATGCCACGATGGAAGAGACCGTTCTGTGTCGCGGCAAGCTGCAATCACAACAGACCACCACAGTCTTCTCGAGATATATGTGAGCAGTGGAAACATATCACCCTCTCCATGGGTAGGGCTGCCAAGGAAGTCATTGGTAATACAAAACCTGTGAAGAATTCTTGGTACAACGAGGAGTGTCGCAATGCTACTGCAGAGAAAAACGCTTCCTATCAGCGAACTCTGCAGTTCAAGGGGAACGGACGCAAGAAAAAGGAGCAAGAAAGGCGGGAGTTTGTGGATGTTGAGATGTTACGTGGCAGAAATGAAGCTCGAAAATTCTGTCAAAAGGTCAAGCGTCTGACTGAAGGTTTTAAGCCCGGAGTAACTTTCTGTAAGGATGACAATGGAAATCTGGTAACGGATGAACAGAAATCACTGGGATTATGGAGGAGTCATTTCTCCAACCTACTCGGAGGCGATGAAGCGCACAATTCCGTCGATAGAGAAATGACACCGGAACCACCAGTTAATGATGGCACTATTGTAGAGCCACCGGACTATAACGAGGTCAATTCAGTTATAAAAAAGCTGAAAAATAATAAAGCGGCAGGCTCTGATGGGCTGCCAGCTGAGTTATTTAAGGCCGGCTGCGAAGAGTTGGTTAGGAGTATGCACCAACTTTTATGCAAAATATGGTCCGATGAACGCATACCCAATGACTGGAATCTCAGTGTTCTCTGTCCTATCTTTAAGAAAGGAGACCCCGCTGTTTGCGCCAACTACCGCGGAAAAAGTCTCCTTTCCATTGGATATAAGACTCTGTCGAGCGTATAGTGTAATAGGCTGAAGCCGTATAGGGCATTCACTGATAGGACGATATCAGTATGGCTTCAGACCAAAAAGGACGACCAGTTTCCAAATATTCACATTACGCCAAATCTTGGAAAAGACCCGTGAGTTCAACAAAGACACTCACCCCCTATTTGTCGATTATAAAACCGCTTTCGACATGCCGATACGGTCGAAGTTCTTCGACGCCCTGTCTGCACTAGGTATCCAGGCAAAGATTGTTTGTCTTTGTATGGCGACGCTATCTAACACACAAAGCGTTGTCAGGGTGGGGAAAAACCTCTCCGACCCCTTTGATACCAAGAGAGGTTTCAGGCAGGGCTATGCTCTGTCGTGCGATTTTTTTAATTACATACAGAGTATGTCGGGCTCGATCTTCCAAAAGGAAGTGATGCTGCTCGCTTACGCCGATGACATTGATATCATCGGTACGCAGGAACGGCGAGTCAGCAAGGCGTTCTCGGAGATTGAAAACAGTCTCGGCTCATAGGTCTAGCGGTGACTGTGAACAAGACAAGTACTTGGTGCCTTCTCGAACTCCGTCATCGCGTCTTGGACGGTCATTGACGATGGAGAATTTCAACTTCAGTGTTGTAGAAAACTTCGTCTATCTTGGAACAGAGATAACCAGCAACAACAAGGTCAGCCTGGAGATCAGGCGAAGAAACACGCTTGCAAACATATGCTTTTTTGGGCTGAGCAAGCAAATAATAAATAAAGCCCTCTCTCGAAAGATGAAAATAAAGATCTATAAGACGCTGATACTCCCGGTCATATTGTATGGCGCAGAGGCATGGACCGTGATTGAGTCGGATGAGACAGCGTTGAAAGTTTTCGAGAGGAAGATTCTTCGCAGGATTTTCAGGTCATATTAGAGTCGGCGATGAGTTTAGTTCCCGTATGAACCGCGACCTGTAAGAGCTATTCGATGAGGTTAATATAGTCCAGCGCATAAAATTCCAGCGGCTGCACTGGGCTGGGCACCTCATTCGAATGAATGAAAGAGCTCCAGCACGCATGGCTTACATGGGGGGGCCAAACTTGATTGGTGGACGCCGAAATAAAGGACGACCGGGCCCTCGATGGAATGACCAGGTATGGAGAGATCTCTCCGTACTTGGCATTCAAAACGACTGGCGCCAGCGCGCACAAGACTATGGAGGCTGGCGCGCCTTCCTAGACGCGGCAATGACCGGTAAACGGCGACTTAAGTAAGTTAGTAAGTAAGTATATTTTCTTAACATTTCCGAATTTGCTTAAAATTTAAATAATAATATAAATATTTAACTTTCGATCATAAATTTCGAAGAACAATAGATTAGAAATAAACGTTAAATGTTGAAATGATAAATAATGCCAATATTTATATTTTTTTAAACCTTAAAGGTTAGTAATGAAGGTCTTTAATCTTATTGTCTATTAATAGTACAATTTATACAATATAGATAAACTTAACTAGCCATGCCAAAGATAATCATTCACGTCCAGTCTGCGCTTAGCTTGATACGAACATGTGACCCAATCGACATGTACTACAGAAACTTGGGCTCCGCGCATTTCGAAGTATTTCTTCAGCCATGCTTTAAACGCCGTATAATTAAAATCACTTAAATCGATGACGATGTAGATTACATTTCTCTCGTTAATGAAATTTTCGAAATCGTCGAGGCACTGCCCAGCCCGCTGTTGAAACTGAAGTTTGGTCAGATGTCTAATTGATGTCGTCGCATTGTAAAAACAAACGCAGAGGTCACGAAAAAAATTTGGAGTCAACCCCTCCTCTTCAAACAGTAAAGTTTCCAATTCAGCTAACTCAGACTCGTTGATGACGGCTTCATGCAGCTGAAGAGGTGAAATCACCGTATAAATGTTATAGACGAATTTATGTAATAAGACTATCACTCACCCCAACTTCGTTGATGGCCGCTAGTATTTCCTGCATTTCATCGATGCTAAGATAAGATAAGATAAGAATCTGCAAATTTATCAAAACTTTCTATGAATTGCTGTTTACGAGCTGCAGTTATTGATATCATGTCCTTTGGTCGCAAATGAATCTGCTGATTTCTGCAAACACGCAGCAGCCAATCCATTCGAACAATATCGCTACTTGGTGGCTACTTTAGCATAAAACGCTCTACGTAATGCGTTATAATACCAGCGACACAAAGACATTTGGGATTGTTTGGCAGCGGATTTTCCACGATAGTTCCGCTGTTGCGAGCAGCCAGATTTTGAAGATCTTGCTTTGAGTATCTTCGGCGCGGTGAACCGCTCAATATACGAAAAGAGAACCCATCGAAAAAAGTAGACGATGAGGAGACCTACCGAAAGTTAGATTTTAAGCATATATCAATTCAATAACATTAGAAATGTGGCAGTTCAAACCTTATTATCAAATCGCCTTTCGTAAGAGAGTATTCCAATATTACGTTTCTCTGCCATTGTCAGTTTCATTCGTTTGCGTGTATCTGTGAAATCGGTAAGGCACAATTGACGCTGATTTATCTTCTTAAGCCCGCTTTTTTCCTAAAAATAATTAAATAACGAAGTATTTTGGATAAATTTATAAATTCATAGACATATATACAAGCCAATCTAAGCGTGCACTGTTACGTATCCATTTTGTTAAGTGGTAATTAGTAAAAAGTGTGGTTCTTAAAATGTAGCGCTTAAAAACGGCTCTGAATTAGTGGTGGACTAATGGGAGCCAACCACATCGATTTAGTTGGCATTGACTTCACTAAACAAAATTTATAAATTACGAAGATGAATTTGTATAACGGTTTGAATATGGTTTGAAAAGTTATCAGCAAAATGCGAGCTGGGTCTGCTCACAATCGTCCAAAAACAAAAAGGAATGAATAAATTCTTGATATGCTTTCACCACTACTTACCAAAATTCAAAGAACTGTCGAAACTGCAAAAAAACGCTGGTGATTCCATTACAATATTAAATTGCGGAAGATCAGTAAATTCGAAAAACCCTTTAAAGAACACAAATAGCTTTTCTAACGTAATGATTAATATTCAAAATGAAATTATTATTACTATTTGTGGCATTTATTATCGTAGTATTTTTAGCACCGCTTTGGACACATCAGCGCCACACACTCTCATATTCTCATTTCAACTATTTACATTCTAGATACATGCTCTGTTCTGGGAAGTATCAGGATAGCACATTTCCAATATTGATATTCTCGACTTAGCAAAACAGTTTCATCAACAAATGTAAATACAATTTTTTTTGACTTACTAAAAATGGGTTGAATAATAACTTGTTAAAAATTGGTTAAAATGAGTCGGCGCCAAAGAAAATAGTTGTGTTTATTAAACCACTATTTTTAAGTTACTTTAAAATTGGTTCGATTTCCTATAGGGTTCCTATATGTACATACACACACAACTAAATTATTAACAGTAACAGAACGCATATGTATATGTATGTACAATTTAACAGTCATTTTATAGCTCAATATCATCTCACATTTTAAATTTTAGTTTTCCCATACGGAATTGCTCCTTTTTTATTGACACCAAAATTATTTATTTTAAAGTTATTTAATCAACAAAAATTTAACCTATTGAAATATGATTTTTTTTTTTGTCTTTTCTCGCCAAAATCTGTCATTTTGAATGAAGTTTAAAACAAAAGCTCTTTAGTTTTAAAAGTAAGTTTAGTTTAGCGATATCGAGAGAAACGGAGAGAGGTTCACCTTTTCAGACGCAAGAAAAAGAAGCGAGAAAGGCGGGAGCTTGAGGATGTTGAGATGTTACGTAACAGAAATGAAGCTCAAAAATTCTACCAAAAGATCAAGCGTCTGACTGAAGGTTTTAAACCCGGAGTAACTTTCTGTAAGGATGAGAATGGAAATCTGGTAACGGATGAACAGGAATCACTGAGATTATGGAGGAGTCATTGCTCCAACCTACTCGGAGGCGACGAAGCGCACAATACCGCCGATAGGGAAATGACACCGGAACCACCAGTTAATGATGACACTATTGTAGAGCCACCGGCCTATAACGAGGTCGATTCAGTTATTAAAAAGCTGAAAAATAACAAAGCGGCAGGCTCTGATGGGCTGCCAGCTGAGTTATTTAAGACCGGCGGCGAAGAGTTGTGTATTAAATTGTATTCCAATTAAATGAATAAGTCCAATTTTAGTATGTGTTCTGCCGAAGCAGATGTATGTATTATCTTTATGAATGCTTCAGATTGAATGAATTTACTTACTTGCTAACAAAGTGAATGTACCTAAAGGCTGCGCAGCTGCGCCGCCAGAGACGCTGGCAGCGGAGCAGCCGATATTCGTATATATATATGTAGCGGCGATAACGTCGCTACGAGAGGGAGAGGGTATTATGCACACATAGTGATAGCGTGGTCGCGCATGTAAGGCATGCCGACTCAGCACTTATGTTGTCCATTGCATTCTCATGGTGGTCATATTACTACACACTTGAAATATGCTTGGCACTTGAGTTTCCGTTAACATTGCAGCAAAGTGCTACAATGTGTTTGATTTATACTTTATGTATAATACTGAGTACAGTGTTCATTCGATATGTGTACATACTACATCTCCCTCCTTTTGAAAAATAACGTAATTCTATGAAGTTATTTTATTAGTATGTATCAAACCTTATCATATAAATTTTTCTTTTTATTATTATTTTTTTTTTTTTACTTTGTTTTTTTTTTACTTTGTTTTTTATTTTTACTTTGTTTTTTTTTTTACTTTGTTTTTATTTTTACTTTGTTTTTATTTTTACTTTGTGCGATTATTCATTGTTTAAATTAGAAAAAATTGTTGAAAAGAAAATATTCATTAATTGTAAAAATGTAAAAAAAAATGTTATTTAAGTAATTAATAAAGAAATATATATACATATATATTCTTGCTTATGCTTTTATGTATTTGTCGCTTATGTATGGCCATACTAAAAATGATTATGAAATAAAAATGTTTAACCTATCCTTATGAACTTTCTATTGCTTATTCTTATTGTTTTTAATTAAAATGTTATTATTATCTTCTACTGACACTACTGTATAGGGTCCTATGTATTCTGGATCCAATTTATGGCCAGTTTCATTTCTTAATAAAACTTTATCTCCTACTTTTGCTTTAAAATCTATAACTTTCTTATCGTAATGTATCTTATTTCTAGTTTTGAGTTTGTCTAACATAACTCTTGCTCTTTTATATGCTTGCTCTAGCCTAAACTTTGATTCCTTAGCGTAGTTTTCTATGTTATATAGTGGTTCTGTATTCTTTATTTTATTAAAATATTTCGGCAAATTGCTTTGTTTTCCGAAAACTAACTCATATGGACAATAATTGTGTGCCATAGAGGGGGTTGTGTTAAAACAGTATACGAAATATTGTAGCCATACATCCCAATCAGCTTTATCAACTGATATATATGAGCGTATGTATTCATTAAAAGTTCTATGACTTCTTTCGACTGTTCCAACTGTCTGGTGATGATGTGCAGTAGACGTTATGTTGTCTATTTTTAAATATTTGCACAGATCATTTATAATCGAATTCTTATACTCTGTTCCCATGTCCGTAATGAACGTCTTCATTGGACTGTACTGCAGAATAAAGGATTCAAATATTGCTTTTGCTACGGTATTTGCACTTTTATTTTCAATTGGGACGGCAACCAAATATTTGGTTAAATCACATATTAATGTGACTATATACTCGCTCCCATTCTCAGATTTAGGTAGCGGACCATCACTCTGTCAAATGCACTTATTGGTGTCTCTGTTAATATAAGTGGAGTTTTAGTATGCGTTGTTATTTTCGCTTTTTGGCATTTTTGACATTTTCGTATATACTCAGTTATATCTTTAGACATACCTTTCCAGAAATAATGTCTTTTGACCTTGGCCAAGGTTTTTGAAATGCCAGTATGACCTCCTTGAATAGGTTCATCATGAAATGTAGACAGTATTGCTTCTTTTTCTTTTTCAGTTTTAATTAGGGTCACCGGTTTGAGTAGCGCTACTCTTAATGATTTTAATGTTTTATTGCCCATTTCCTTAAAATTATCAATTGAAACATATTCAAAGATATTTTCCCACGGTGCCACTTTGAGTTGGCTGATTTCATTTCATTGCATTTCAAGCCTTTGGACGAACTGACCTAAGTCAAGAATTCCATTAGTATATAAATCGCTAACATCATATCTTGCAGTAATTTTTTTTCCATGTTTAAAGAAACATAGCATATTTTTTACATGCAAGGTCACTACTTTACGTATATCGTCATTTTTGATGACTTCATATACGTTGGGCTCTGAAGCTTTTTCTATAGATTGCATAGGCAATTCTTCTTTATCATCTCCTGCGCATGATATTTGTCTACTTTGTTGCCTGGTAGTGACTTTCAGGACTTTTATTTGTATGTCTTTGAGTTCTTGAATGGTTAGTCTTGATAACGCATCCGCTACATGATTATGCTTACCCTTAAGATACTCGACTTTTACATCTTTTTTACATAATCTTGTTATGTGACGAGAATAATAGGCAAAACTTTTAATGAAACGTCTATAATAATTACAAAATGCAACAAATCTTCTAGCAATGTCTGCGTCCGTCGGGACTGGGTATTGTTCAATTACATCGTATTTTTTATCATCAGGTAAAATACCTTGATCAGTACACTTGTGTCCGAGGAAGGTCACTTCGTGCATAAAGAATGAGCACTTATCTGGGTTTAATTTAAGGTTGTTCTTTCTGCACAGATCAAAAACATTTGTGAGATTTTTAGTCATATGTTTTTCAGAACAGCCTATTACAATTAAATCATCCATATATAAGAATGCTTGAGATGGTTCAAGACCACTAAATGCTATTGTCATCATTCTTTGAAAAGAATTAGGCGCTATTTTTAAACCGTAAGGTAATCGTGTAAAACGATAAGAGCCATTGCTCGTAGAAAAAGACGTTATATTTCTTGAATTTTCTTCAAGTTCTATTTGATGAAATCCAGACATTAGATCTAGACACGAGAAAAATATTGCTCGGCCTAATTGATCAAGAATATCATCTATTCTAGGAAGCGGGAATTTACCAGCTAATAATTTTTTATTAATTTGACGATAGTCTATCACTAAACGCTATCTTTTATCCTTTGAATCCGGTAAGGATTTCTTCGGTACTAATATCAATGGGCTATTATATTCAGACACAGAGGGCTCTACTATTTTATCCTCGACCAGTTTAGTCACTTGTTTAGCTATTTCAGCTTGTTGTGAATGAGGAGTTCTATAATTTTTGATGTAACTAGGTTCATCATCTTTCAATCTTAATTTTGGCTTACAGAAATTATTAGTTGTGATTGGTTCTGTTTTCAATCCAAAAATATCTGTATATTTTGAACATAATTCCGTCATTAAATTCTTATACGGTATTGGAAAGTTCTTCTTTAACTTATTTAGAATTGATTCTGCTCTTTGAGAGTGTTGTGAGTCTGCTATTTGATAATTGGATAATGGTTCAAAGTGTAATTCATTTATGTTTAAAATTTTATTGCAGTCTGTTGTGTTTAAAATTCGTACTTACGTTAATTTTTCTGATTACTTCACAACGAGATGGTACAATTACCTCGTTGTTGTTGATGCTATGGAAAATTGGTATTCGTTTAGAATGTGCTATATTATTAGGTCTCAAAATGAAACAGTCACTTTCTGTAGTGAAATCTAATTGGCAATTAAATTTTTTAATAAAATCTATTCCAATTATTCCGTCTCCAGGGATTGGAAAATCGTTTTTCACTATATGAAAATTATGTGGTATTATGAAACAAAGATCTTCGCATTTCGAGAAATGCTAAACCTAAAGAGCTTAATGATCCTTTCCCAATTCCTGTAATTTGGGTTATATTGTTGTAATCAATGTCTAAAAATTGATCAGAATTTTCTTTTATGACTGATATATCAGCTCCTGTATCTATTAAAAAGGTTAATTTCCTACCAGTATGTTAATTTTGTATGCTGATAAATATATTTAGATTAAGCTTGATAGTGTGAACTGTTGTTTCTATTAATTTTGAGTGCTTAAGGGGGCCTGTTGGTTTTCCGACGCGCTTTGGGCGTGTCTTACATTACCATCTTGCCTGTAATTGGTTGAGGTGTGTTGCTGATTATTATAGTTGTTACCTCCGTTTTGACGGTTGTTTCCTCTATAATTTCCACGTCCTCTTCCATAATTATTACCATTATTTTGGCCATTATTGCGGTTATAATTTTTTCTATTATTATAATTTCGGCCATTGCCTCTACCGCGGTAATTACCTCTGTTGTAATTACCACGTTGGGCTTGACATCTCTGGGAGTACAAAATTGAGCTTGCATTGCCCGTCATATCTGTACTACAATGTTTGTATTTACTAACAGCTTCATTCATTGTTGGGAATGTACCTGCTTCTAGTATTGTCTTTAACTTGTTATGTTCACAATTTTTAATCATGACACTAATTGCTTCTTTAGTGCTGAACTTGTCAGCATGCTCAGCTGGTAATCCTTCATCGATATACGAAGATTCTAGTAATTTCCGTAAATTATCGATTTCATTAGTAAATTGCGTAGCTGTTTTGCCTTTTTGATAGACATTAGACATTTTTGCCTTTACTACGTCGGATGTTTCACCGACAATTGTGTCTTGCAATTTCTTAATAATTGCATTGATGGTAGTCTCATTTTGGACTTTGTAGAGGGCTGAGCCAATTATTTTAGACTTGATAACCTCTATTGCAATTTCTTCATATGACCCTTTTGTCATATTGAACAATTTTATTGCCGCGATGAATCTTTGTAGATGGATTTTTTTTCCATCGAATTCTGGCACTGCATGTGAAATTTCTTTTATATACGCCCTTTGGGCGGCTGATTCTTCGGCCATTATGCAAGGCTTTTGCTCTATTATACTAGAGTTTGTATCAGAATCCGTAAAATCTTGATCTGACAATTCAGGTTGTATTAAAATAGCAGGAATCGTTAAATTATTTAAATCTTTTTCTTCTATTTCCGGCTTGGAAGATTCAAACTCTTCTGGCTCTGCTGAGTCAATCTCTACTGATTCTGTCGATTCCGGTTCTTCACCAGTCTCAATTGTTAAAGGGGTATTTAGGATTGTTGGTATTGATATATCCAAATTATACCTTTGTTTTACGTATATCAAGTTTGATCGTAGTCTAATCAAAAATGTTGATACTTTGGACCAATGTGTCTTATCTAGTTCTTCTCTTTGGTCATGTATTAATATGCGTGCTTGATTGAAGCATTCTACTAATATTTCAGCATGTTTGTTAATTGTATGCTGTTGAATTGGTCTATTTTGAGTTAAAGACTTGTAAGATTTATCGAATTTATGTTTTAACTCATTTATTTTTGTATATATATGTTTCCATTCCATTATATTATGGATATTAATTAATTTTTAAATGCTACCATTTCTAGTATGTATTCATGTACATATAAACATATGCGAAACTATCTATTAAAAAGTATTTTTAATTTCTCTATCTCTTCAGTTATACAATTCTATCTAAGTTGTCTGCTCTGCTCATATATCGTTTTTTGATTATTTTATTATGTTTAACATATAAAGTTAAAATAAATTGAGCCACATTGACAATTTTCAATATAAGGAGCAAGATCCACAATGAGTAAATATCATTGGTGTGATCTATAATTTTTACATTGTTTACTACATGGGCTGTATTATCTTTAGTCTGACTATCGTCAGAACCAAACCAACCCATTTTTGGAATTTAATTTTAGATAAATTCAAAAAAAAATTATTTTATATTGTACCAATGTACAATCGCACAAAGAATGTTAGTTAACAAATCTCTACCTATTGTTTCGTATAGCTTTACAGGCTACACTTCTAATTGGGCAGGTGAGGTCCCGCTCAATTTTACAATATTTTTACAATATATTTTTATATATATTTATGATTAATTAATAATATACTAAATGCTGATGTACCCTCTTCTGCTACATCAGCTGGACGTCGCCGGATTTGGCACGCTGATGTTCCCTCGATGACGCAAGTGGCGGTGTGCCCCTCGCGCTTGTTGAGTCGCTATTGATGGCCTAGGCCTATGGGCTCAGGCGGGGCCGGTGCCGGTCATCGCACAGGTTGATAAACAAGCTCCACTGTAGAGCGGTAGAGGGCAGTCACTTGGGCACTCTTCAATCCTCTTTGGCAATTGCTTGGGTGATGGAGGTTTTATTTTTATTAATTTTGTTAAAGATTTTATTTGCACTGAGTGGTGTGCGGTGTTGGGGACTTTTGACTCGAGACTTGATTTTAAATAGTCAAGCTCGGCCTGTAGATTCTGGGCTGTTGCCCACACGGGAGGTGGTGTATTTGTATATAATAGCCACTTTATGTGTGCTATTCTTTTTTTTATTTTTTTATTCACACCCCCGCGTCTTCCCATCACCGCACTCTACTCACTCTGATTTTTTTTGTTCTCCAGTATTCAATGTTATGTCCAGATTTTTCCTCCAGAGGTTCGTCATCATCTTCAAGGTCGCCATGTATTAAATTGTATTCCATTTAAATGAATAAGTCCAATTTTAGTATGTGTTCTGCCGAAGCAGATGTATGTATTATCTTTATTAAAACGTTCCAATTTTAGTATATGTTCTGCCGAAGCAGATGTATGTATTATCTTTATGAATGCTTCAGATTGAATGAATTTACTTACTTGCTAACAAAGTGAATGTACCTAAAGGCTGCGCAGCTGCGCCGCCAGAGACGCTGGCAGCGGAGCAGCCGATATTCGTATATATATATGTAGCGGCGATAACGTCGCTACGAGAGGGAGAGGGTATTATGCACACATAGTGATAGCGTGGTCGCGCATATAAGGCATGCCGACTCAGCACTTATGTTGTTCATTGCATTCTCATGGTGGTCATATTACTCCACACTAGAAATATGCTTGGCACTTGAGTTTACGTAAACATTGCAGCAAAGTGCTACAATGTGTTTGATTTATACTTTATGTATAACACTGAGTACAGTGTTCATTCGATATGTGTACATACTACAGTTGGTTAGAAGTATGCACCAGCTTTTATGCAAGATATGGTACGATGAACGCATACCCAATGACTGGAATCTCAGTGTTCTCTGTCCTATCTTTAAGAAAGGAGACCCCGTTGTTTGCGCCAACTACCGCGGAATAAGTTTCCTTTCCATTGGATATAAGACTCTGTCGGGCGTATTGTGTAATAGGCTGAAGCCATATACCGACTCACTGATAGGACGATATCAGTGTGGCTTCAGATCAAAAAGGTCGACCAGTGGCCAAATATTCACATTACGCTAAATCTTGGAAAAGACCCGTGAGTTCAACAAATACACTCACAACCTATTTGTCGATTACAAAGCCGCTTTCGACACGCCGATAAGAGCGAAGTTCTTCGACGCCCTGTCTGCACTAGGTAAAGGCAAAGATTGTCCGTCTTTGCATGGCGACGCTATCTAACACACAAAGCGTTGTCAGGGTGGGGAAAAACCTCTCCGACCCCTTTGATACCAAGAGAGGTTTTAGGCAGGGCGATGCTCTATCGTGCGATTTTTTTCAATCTCCTGATGGAATACATCCTACGCCAATGCCCGTACATACAGAGTATGTCGGGCTCGATCTTCCAAAAGGAAGTGATGCTGCTCGCTTACGCCGATGACATCGATTTCATCGGTACGCAGGAACGGCGAGTCAGCAAGGCGTTCTCGGAGATTGAAAAACAGTCTCGGCTCATGGGTCTAGCGGTGAACGAGGACAAGACGAAGTACTTGGTGTCTTCTCGCACTCCGTCAATGCGTCTTGGACGGTCAGTGACGATGGAGAATTTCAACTTCAGTGTTGTAGAAAATTTCGTCTATCTCGGAACAGAGATCACCAGCAACAACAACGTCAGCCTGGAGATCAGGCGAAGAATCACGCTTTCAAACAGATGCTTTTTTGGGCTGAGCAAGCAAAAGAGAAGTAAAGCCCTCTCTCGACGGACGAAAATAAAGATCTATAAGACGCTGATACTCCCGGTCCTACTGTATGGCGCAGAGGCATGGACTGTGATTGAGTCGGACGAGACAGCGTTGGAAGTCTTCGAGAGGAAGATTCTTCGCAGGATCTTTGTTCCTATTAGAGTCGGCGACGAGTTTAGGTCCCGTATGAACCGCGAGCTGTACGAGCTATTCGATGAGGTTGACATAGTCCAGCGCATAAGATTCCAGCAGCTGCACTGGGCTGGGCACCTCATTCGAATGGACGAAAGAGCTCCAGCACGCATGGTTTACGTGGGGGGCCCAAACTTGATTGGTGGACGCCGACATAGAGGACGACCGGGCACTCGATGGAATGACCAGGTATGGAGAGATCTCTCCGTACTTGGCATTCAGAACGACTGGCGCCAGCGCGCATAGGATTATGGAGGCTGGTGCGCTTTCCTAGACGCGGCCATGACCGGCAGACGGTTGACGGCCATTTAAAGAAAAAAAATAAAAATTCATCAATTACTCAGGTCAATTCAATAGACATGCCACTTGCAGTTCGTCTAATACGCCAACTGGAAGCAGTGTAGAAATCAATTCGACGAGTGCCACAAAACCCACAAATCAACCAATTTCTGGACAAGCAAAAATGCCATATTTTTTATCTGTTCCACTGAATCAAACTCGTAAGGAGCCACTAGATCAAGCATTACTCTCCCTATTCATTGAATCTTACCAACCGTTTCGCTTAGTGGAGGAGGAAGCTTTTAAGCAATTTGTAAAGGTACTGAACTCAAGCTATGAACTGCCAAGCCTTCATGCAATATCGAGGACTTACATACCAGCTCTTTTTAAAAAGTGTAAAAATTCAGTGCGTATAATATTAAACGGAGCCAATAAGATATGTTTGACTGATTGTTGGACTTCGGTTAATAACGATAGTTATATGGCTGTGACAGCACCTTGCATTGATGACATGTTTGGTATGAAGTCTCTGTTGCTTGGATGTCCACATATACACAGCTGAAAATATGGCGTTTAAATTAAATAAAATAGTGTCAGATTGGGAAATCAATAGCAAAATTTTATTGGCAGTATCTGACAACGCTGACAATCCAAATTGAAATGGAAGCATTTCGGTTGTATAGCTCACACTATAAATTTAATTGTCATAAATGCTATAAAATCCAGCAAAGATATAGGGTCCACAATAGAAAAGGTTAGTACCTTTGTGACCTTTTTTAAAAGAAGCAGCTTTGCAAATTCCAAATTGATGGAGTTTCAGAAAAGCTAAGGAGTTCATAGCTCCTTAAAGCTTTTACAAGACTCTCCAACACGGTGGAATAGCACTTTTTACATGCTGAAAGATTTTGCTTACAAGAAGACACAGTTAGAGAAACAGTGGTATTCAATACAGTTCTTAGAATGCCAGCTGGCTTAACATATGCAAAAACAGCTGCATACACATCAAATAAAAAACTTAGCAACATTACTAAAAATGTTGAAATCGGCACCAAAACAAATAGCAACGACGCACGAATGCACAGATCTTAACGGATATAAAGAAGAACAGATTCAAGCCACATAAATCCAGACCAATTACAGTATATTTCTCTCCTAGGCACAATAACACTAAAACCCAAAGTTACACTTCCTCAGATCCTTAGGAAAATGATTTTTAGCCGGTGGGGGTCAAGATTAACAAGTGCAAAAGGTAGACAACTTCTAGAAGTAACATTAAACAAACAACCAGACCTTATTGACTTTTGTATAATGAAAAATTTATCCCTCAACAAACTAAAAATTAAATCTAGCCTTGACATAACTTCGGACCACTCTCCCATTGTAATAACATACAATTCAAATCTAGAGACAAGGGAAAACAAAAACATTTATAACCAAAAAACTGACTGGAACACGTTTCGGCGAATAATTAAAGAACATATTGTGCCAAGCATACCACAAAGAAAAAATACCCAAGTCGACTCCGCTATTGCATATATAAACGACTTAATAATACTCGTAGCAACAGACTCCAAGCCGATGATACAAAAGACACAGGTTGAAGCTGCAAATATTAAAAAAATAATTGCGGAAAAAAGAAAGCTGCGAAAAAAATATCAGATAACAAAACACCCACAAGATAGGGCCAAACTAAACAAATTAACTGTAAAGCTAAAAATCCGACTCAAAGAAGAAAAGGACAAAAAGTTTGAATATAACCTTTAAAACTTAGAAGCAAATAGTTCTTCGAATTTTTTACTATGGAAAGATACGAATAAACTAAAGAATGCATAATTTATAGGCCACCATTAAAAACTGAAAATGGCTCTTGGGCAAAGAGTAATAAAGAAAAAGCAGATACATTGGCAAAAAATTTCAAATTAATTTTTAAAAATGATATGGATAATCAAAACATTGAATTACCGAATGTAGCATACACTTCTCCTTGTGCAACAAGATTGACTACGATATCTGAAATAAAGGTAAAAATCAAGACCCTAAAGGATAAAAAGGCGCCTGGATATGATCTTGTGTCAGGCAAACCACTTAAAGAGCTACCAGATATAGCAAGAAATATGTACAATGCGGCAATTAGACAAACAAATTTTCCTGCAGTGTGGAAAGTCGCACAAATAAATCCTATACCTAAAACCAATAAAGACGCAACAAATACTAGCTCATACAGACCAATAAGTTTATTGCCTGTAATATCCAATCCTGGCACAAAAGCAAATTATTCCAAGCCATCAATTTGGTTTTAGAAGAGAACATTCTTTTATTCAACAAATACATAGAGTTATGAATAAGATACTAGATAGTTTTGACAAAAAGAAATACTGTGTGATGTCTACTTGGACATTGCACTCTAGGCTGACATGGAAACCACACATAAAAACAAACGAAATGAAATTAGACACAAATTTAAACAATTAAACTAGCTACTTGGGAAAAAATCCAAATTATCGCAGGACAACAAACTAAAAATGTATACTGCAATAATTATGCCATTATGGAAGTATGGCATCGATATGGAGCACTGCAAGCAAAACCAACTCGCAACCAATACAAGGGACGCAGTCTAAAATCTTAAGAATTATTTCTAGTTCTGATTGATAACTCATAAAAACCAAGATATGAGACAACTGCCTACAATAGAAAGCTCAACATGCAGGAGACTGAAGCGGCTCGATCCAACAAACATAATGCATAGATATCTATAAGCCTATACTAATATAACGATATACTAGATCTAATCCAACAGTAAACTTTTTTTTCTTATTGTCCATATGCATTTATTAGTAGTAATTCTATGGAAATGAACGATGCGATATTCCGCGAAGAGTAGGGCAATCGCATGTAGTAAGATTACATAGATTACCAACGTAAATGTATTTGAGTACAAATATTGTTTTTTATTATTTTATTCTAATTTTAGTTGTTATGATAATTACATAAATTACTTTAAGATAGAAATACATTAATGACATTGGTCATTGAGCGTAAAATATGCCCATTATAGTTATAAAACAATTATTTATTATTAAAAAAAAAAAAAAGTTACCGTTCAGGAAAAAATTGCGCAGTGAAAATTCCTCGTGCTTACAATTGTGGTCCACACCAAACATCTTCTTGCCCTGACAATAATAACGGGCAAATTTCCAAACTGCCAAGTGAATCTCCTTTCTACCGATGAATTGTGGTCATGTTCCTATCAGTCAATGATAACGAGACGATCGATGGAACGCAAAACCAACAACAACCTAAACACATCAAACAGGTCATCTACGTCAATCACTGAAAGAACCGTTAATAACGCTTAACAAAGACTTCCACACACATCATTGCACAACGGCCACGCTTGGTTTAGCCAAACTCAGACCGTAAATCCCATAGCCTACCTCAGCTAAAGGGACGTGCTCACCAACAACAACTATCAAAAGCAAAACACACTTGATATTTTAACTGATTACGAAGTAAATTCTCTTATGAATGAGCTCTTTAGTAAAATAAGTGGCTGCGTAAGTAAGTTAATAGATTTATTATTCTATCAATATTATGGCATGGAATTCGCGAGCACTATGCAACAAACATTTAGAATTTACGAATTTTCACATCGCCTTGGTTAATCAAATTTGGCCCCCAATTCATTCCTAATTACACTATTTACAGACGAGATAGACATGAAACTAGAGGAGGTGGTGTTGCCCTTGTTGTACACAACAACGTAATTCATAAACAAATTTAAGCATAAAATCTCATTTAACTGAAAATGTTGGCATCCAAGTTAATTTAAACGCCAATATTTCGATTAAAATATATTTTGTATATTTTGCTGGTTAAACTGCAAATTTCCTTATAACATCCTGCAGCTTGTGAAAGACCGTATACATATGAAAGTCGTTTATAAATCGGATTTTTTAAAACTACCACACATTGAAGAATATTTTTTAGTTGCTAAATTTTTCTAAAACAAATTGAAAGCCTTTTTAACGCCTTTTCTAGAATGATTTTCATTCAGAAAAATCGAGAAATTAAAAACTTCAACCCGCTGACAACACTATTAACCATATGACGGATTTTTTCCTAGTAAGATGGCCAATGCCATTCTTAGAACTGTCTTACACAAAAGAGATAACGATGTTGATTTAAAATACCCAATCGCATCAAAGAACTTTCTAAAATTAGAAATATTGTCCGAGGGCAATGGATTAGGACAAGACATCCAATAATTAAGGCAAGCGTTAATCATGTTTTGATTATAAAACCTTAAAATGGAATTAAAAACTTCAAACACTAGCGAAATAATTAGGATATTCATGCAATTGATTTTCAGACAGATTTTGTTAAAAAACGAATCAGTTGCGTGAAGGCACCAAAACAGAGAATCTGATTTTGTTCTGCAATTTAAATTAGCAAAAAAAAAAAAGGAAAAATGCCAAAAGAAAGTGCTAAAGAACAATTGATCCGTACGCTGGAGGAAATAGGTTAAACCTATACCACCAATGAAGAAAAAGCACACCTTTTAGGTGATATCTTCCAAAAGAAGCACTAAATCACCTCGTCTTTCTCAAATTTAGAAACGATAAGCAAATGCACTTGAAAGATTGGGATTCCAAGCAACTCACACGCCCGTTAAGACACGTATCTCCTGGATAGCTGCTGAACACCAGTTCAGAGGTTAGCTAACGTGAGAAGGCGAAGACCCCCCTCCCCTTATTTAGGGGTTGGTGCGCTGGGCTTGAGCCCCGCCACGGTAAAAATAAATCTCCAATGAAAACTAGCAGGAAGCCTCGAAATGAGCCCTATGATGACGACTCCCGCAAACGATTTAAGGATCACGATTTACGGATTTGCACCAGAAGTGTCCACAATCTTAATTAGGATGGTGCGAATATCCAGCTGGTTGATGTCCTCGAAAGATGCAAGGCAGACATCACCGCAATCTAAGAAATCGGATGGATAGGACAGGGTTGCTCTCAAAAAGCATCCTGTAACATCTACTACAGCTGCCATGCGAGTAAGCACGAATTTGGATGTGGTTTCGTGGTAAGTAGGAAACTACGTGGCCTCGTCTCTAGGTTCACGCCTGTTGACGAGCGTCTAGCCGCAATACGCATCAAGGCTAAATATTTTTATATTAGCCTTATTTGTGCGCACGCCCCGACGGAAGAGAAAGACGACGATGCTAAAGACGAGTTCTATGAGCGCTTTGAACGTCTGTACGAACGCTGTCTCAAACACGATGTCAAAATCGTGCTTGGCGATTCCAACGCCAAGATTGGGAAGGAAGGAATCTTTGGCCCAACCGTCAGAAAATTTAGCCTTCACGACACTACCTCCAATAATGGAGAGAGGCTAATCGATTTCGCCGCAGGTCGGAATATGGTAGTTAGTAGTACCAGATTGCAACACCTGCAGTACCAGATTGCAACTACTGCAGAGAAGAACGCTTCCTATCAAAAAACTCTGCAGTCGGGAGTAGCGCGAGCTAATAGAGAGCGATATCGAGAGAAACGGAGAGAGAAGAAACGCCTTTTCAGATGCAAGGAAAAGGTGAAGAAAGGCGGGAGTTTGAGGATTTTGAGATGTTACGTGACAGTAATGAAGCTCGAAAATTTTATCAAAAGGTCAAGCATCCGACTGAAGATTTTAAGCCGGGAGTAACTTTCTGTAAGGATGAAAATGGAAATCTGGTAACGGATGAACAGGAATCACTGAAATAATGGAGGAGTCATTTCTCCAACCTAGTCGGAGGCGACGAAGCGCACAATACCGCCGATAGAGAAATGATACCGGAACCACCAGTTAATGATGGCACTATTGTAGAGCCACCAGACTATAACGAAGTCGATTCAATTATTAAAAAACTGAAAAATAACAAAATGGCAGGCTCTGTTGGGCTGCCAGCTGAGTTATTTAAGACCGGCGGCGAAGAGTTGGTTAGGAGTATGCACCAACTCTTATGCAAGATATGGTCCGATGAACTTATACCCAATGACTGGAATCTCAGTGTTCTCTGCCCTATCTTTAAGAAAGGAGACCCTAAAGAAAGTGATGCTGCTCGCTGACGCCGATGACATTGATATCATCGGCACGCAGGAACGGTGATTCCGCAAGGAGTTCTCAGAGATTGACAAACAGTCTCGGCTCATGGGTCTAGCGGTGAATGAGGACAAGACGAAGTACTTGGTGTCTTCTCGCACTCCGTCATCGCGTTGGACGGTCAGTGACGATGGAGAAAATATGGAGGATGGAGAAAATATCTACAAGACGCTGATACTCCCGGCCCTATTGTGTAGCGCAAAGGCATGCACCGTGATAAAGTCGGATGAAACAGTGTTGGAAGTCTTCGAGATGAAGATTTAGGTCCCGTTTGAACCGCGAGCCGTACGAGCTATTCGATGAGGTTGGCATAGTCCAGCGCAAAAAATTCCAGCGGCTGCACTGTGCTGGGCACCTCATTCAAATGGATGAAAGAGCTCATGCCCGCATGGCTTACATGGGTGACCCAAAACTGATTGGAGTACGCCGAAATAGATGACGAACGGGCACGCGTTGGAATGACCAGTTATGGAGAGATCTCCCCGTACTTGGCATTTAAAACGACTGGCGCCAGCGCGCACTAGACTATGGAGGCTGGCACGCCTTCCTAAATCCGGCCATGACCGGAAGAATAATTGGCATAAAAGGAAGTTGTGTCACGCCCACTGAAGTCGCCACCATACTAAAATAACTTATAACTAGGAAGTCATCTTAAAAATCAGCAAAAGCTAGTGTCGAGCGTTTCTTGCACGACTAATTAATTATTTCTTAATTGCTGGATATTTTTTAAGTACGTGGAAATTGCAGATATAGTTCCTATCCTTCAAACTGTCAAACCTCCTAATAGTCCTAACAGTTATGGACCCATCAGTTTACTATGCTGATTGTCAAAAGTTTTTGTAAAAACTATTAAAATTTGTCTGACAAATCACTTATTGTTAGATCAGCACTGGGTACAATCGCTTTAATCTTCTCATTAAACATTAAGATTTAAATAATGAAAATATAAGTAATAAGATGTCAGTGGGTATGGGCACAGTCTGGCACCATGGATTGATACACAAACTAAAAGTGGTTAACGCTCTAGCATATATAATTAAAATCATAGTTTTCTCTATCAAAGAGAATTTTATGTTGAACTGAGGTGTTCAATCTTCTAAACGTGACATAAGCGCAGGGTCCCTCAAGGCTCTGTGCTAGGCTACATAAATCTGAAATTTTATTCACGGATGATTTAGCCATTTACAGCGCCGGCTTTCATAACAATGCAATAGAAAGTTCATTACAAAATTCTCTAATTGAATTTGTAACTGTGCTCAAGCACATATTAAAAAATTTCAAATATGCCAAAACATATTACTGAAATTCATTTTAAACTTACCTTTCCTTACAAGAACAACACACCTCTTTAGAATATCAGGAGTTAGTAAATCAATGAAAATTTTGTATATTAATTATACTAATAGTTTAAATGTGTGCACCGCACCACCGTGTAAAAGTTATCTTTGTAATTTTAAGTTAGTTTAAAGTATCAAGCTTTCTCTGCCCAAGTTTTTCTTATTACAATTTCGTATATATAAAATAATTGATTGAATGTAACCCACTGAATAAGTTTCAATCTGATTTCTCTTCGTGGTTTCTAATTTATTGATTTGTTTCTTTTCCTTGATGTTGATTATTACTTGCTTATTGCTCTACTCGTCTAGTTGGGTCACTTTTTTCCAGATTATTGGCGTTCGAAATACTGGCGACGATCTTGAATGTCTTACATGTACGATAGTTTGTAAACTAAGATTTAAAGTATCAAGGAGTTCAAAAAACTAAATTTAATCTGTCTTAACTCATTTGTTGGAGCACTCTATTTATGGAATAATTAAAATAACCTCTATGTGGAAAACTGTTGAAATTCTATTATTTTGCTAACTAGTGTAAATTAAATTCTCTGTATTACATTACAATTGTATTGAACACAAATGAATTCAATCTCTCGCAACTCAATTCTTTGTAAAGCTTTAACTACCGTTAATATTCATCTTCGCGCAAATCAACTAGCATACATTTGTATTCATTTTGAATAAATAAGTTACTCTGAGTTAAGCATAGTGAACACACACATACTCTCGTGTTTCTCATTTAGTTTATGACTCTACATTTTTGCGCCCACAACGTAGGGCTCAGAGCATCGCACGTACTGTACCAAGTACATTCTTCTTACATTGGACAAATCTTGGTTTGGATTCGGTCTAGAGAAGCATGCATTAGACGCATCGCCCAGGACTTGGAACATTTGGAAGTGGACAATGAATCGTCACTCAATAGGAGGAAGCAACGTGGAATAGACTACAACGACGAAGTGACAGCAATGGAAATTACATTTGGAAATATTACATACAAACGCATTGTTATCAGGTATTTCGCATGCATTTTTAATCGAACCTGCTCATAAATAAATCAATCTTATAAATTTCATACATACCCACATAAAGTTGGTCGAAAAATAGTACATATTTACTGTTAAAGCACATTCGGAGTAGAAGTACATAAGCGGTGAACTTTTGTACTAACAACAACAATAGTAGCAACTAACAAAACGGTCTGTGCATTAAAATTGGCGGCAATTGTTTTTGCATTTGACTTCGATCAATTGCTTATCGTTTATTTGGATTTTTCTTCATACCACTTCGTCACTTCTTCTTTTGGTTGTTGCATTAACCCATTCAAATCAAGTGGTAGTATTTTGTGCATTTGAGTGCAATATAATTATGCAAAAAGTCGCATTAATTCTTCCGAAGCTCGAACAAAAATATACCGATTATAGGAATTTTATCACATCTTTCAAAAAACTTGTAGACAATGAAGGTTCATTAGCATCTATTGAAAAATTCAATAATTTATTGAATTGCGTATCTGGACAGGCATTAGATACAGTTCGTTCCTTCCAAGTGTCTGCTGAAAATTATCAAAACGCATTGGATCGCTTAGCGAATAGGTACGACAAACCAAGTCTAACATTTTTGGAGCATATTTCGAGCTTATACGATTTACCTAAACTTAAACAAGCTTCAGCTGTTCAACTTCGATTTCGAAACTTCGAAACATGGTAGATAGCTCTACAGCCACTTTTAACTTTTTAGCCAACTTGGGATAGTTTTTGTGAATATATGGAAAAACGATGCCAGTTTCTGGACTCTTCTGGGACACACTCATTTACAACCGGTGACTCAAGCAATCGTGACTATAATTTTCGACAGCGTCATATTGGCGTTCGTACTTCTATTTTTGTTCAAAATAAATCACTTTGCAATGGTACAGATCATTCGTTTTATGGTTGCTCAAAATTCAATAAAAAACTTCGACTCTTTAAGTTGCTCAGTGTGGATCCAAAAATCAATGCAGAGTCTGAAAAATGGCACATCATACATTACTACATCGGTCGGCTACTAATGTAGCTTCGAGTTTATCATCTTCGCCATCATCAGATTGATTCTCAAATCAAAATACTACTGTATCGGCCAACGCTCATGTGCAATAAAATTTATACCTTGTCGTGCACTTTTTGATTCTTGTTCACAAGTGAACTTGAATACTGAAAGAGTTGCTAAAATTCTTAGTTTGTACGTAAACGAGATTTCTGTGGATAGTTTCACTCCAAACATCATTGGGACAAGACGTGTTACTTCTGCGTTCGCTAAAAAAGAGTAACTAGTACAAATATACCTAGACAGTTCAGTTCACTTTTATCAGTCTTACTGTAAAATACACACACGTTACAAATTAAACTCGACCGTTCCTTTTGGGATACTAAAACGTACTCATTTTATTTAGTAATATCTTCGACTTATATACTATTTCTTGCACTATCTTAATATGCGTTGGTCTTTATCAGCGGCAATGTGTGTTTGTTTAGTATATAAGCAGCTCATTGATTTATGGCTGCTCAGATAATGCTTCGGTTTAGTGGACTGTATGTGTGTTGTGATATATTTAAAATGTTTGCCTTAGATAAGACGTCCTGTCAGACTGTGTGAACGAACGTAACAAGGTGAAATGGGCCGGCATAATCGACGCCTGTATGGTTAAATGGATGACTCCCTGTCACTCGATATGTTGGTAGGTTGCCCATCAGCTGCTTAGATACCTCTTGTTTGTACCTAACACATATGACACATGTTCTTATTCGCCTCTTATTAAACTTTTCATAAGTTTTATTCCTCCATGTAGAGTAGTTTTATGGGAGCTCAAGATCAAAAGCAGTATGATAGGATGCTTCATATTGTATGGCAGTACGGAGTTCTGCAGGCGGCCTCCAACTCGTACAATACCGTGGCTATCCAAGAACGGATTGAGTGGCAGTAATTTGTTGTTCGTGTCTAATGGCTTGATGTTTTGAAGAACACTGATTTCTTTGCCAAACTCTATTTTTTGTTGCAGCTTGAATATTAATATTATCGCAGCTTTGAGTTCATCACTGGTTAAATATATCGGATACCTTGCTTTATGGCGCAATTTTTTAATGAAAGATAATACATAAGCTATCACGTTTTCCAGTTTGCTCAAAGTAGAAAACTTTGTAAGCAACGGCGTTAGGCTATTGTCCGTTTCGCACACTGTGGATATTATCACGGTTCTGTTTTAAAGTTGCTCCGGCCATTGACTTGAAGGATTCGAGAGCCATTGCGGTCCTTGCCACCAAATTGAATACCTTCGAATTTTATTTATCCAGGCAAGCACAATTTGTGAATCAGTCCAAGCATACAATTTATTTTTTTCACCCATTACTTCATGTACTTTGGACAGCAACTTTGCCAATAAGTGAGCTGCACAGAGTTCCAGTTTTGGGATAGTCTTCTTGTTTTTGATCGGATTACCTTTGCTTTTAGTAAAGTTATTCCCGACTTCGTTTTAGCATATGCGACTGCTGCATACGCCTTTTCTG
>JAWNNP010002822.1:0-45400 GCA_035044805.1 Leucophenga maculata | reverse complement strand
TCCGGTGTCATTTCTCCTTCGGCGGTATTGTGCGCTTCATCGCCGAGTAGGTTGGAGAAATGACTCCTCCATAATCTCAGTGATTCCTGTTCATCCGTTACCAGACATCCATTATCATCCTTACAGAAAGTTACTCCGGGCTTAAAACCTTCAGTCAGACGCTTGACCTTTTGGTAGAATTTTCGAGCTTCATTTCTGTTACGGAACATCTCAACATCCTCAAACTCCCGCCTTTCTTGCTCCTTTTTCTTGCGTCTGAAAAGGCGTTTCTCCTCTCTCCGTTTCTCTCGATATCGCTCTCTAACAGCTCGCGTTGCTCCCGACTGCAGAGTTCGCTGATAGGAAGCGTTCTTCTCTGCAGTAGCATTGCGACACTCCTCGTCGTACCAAGAATTCTTCACAGGTTTTATATAACCAATGACATCCTTGGCAGCCCTATCTATGGAGCGGGTAATATATGTCCACTGCTCACATATATCTCGAGAAATCGGAGAGGTTTCCCGGAGCAGTCGGGAGAGTGTGTTTGAGAAGGCTGCGGCGGTCTGCTCTGATTGCAGCTTGCCGACGTCTAGCTTTCGTTGCATGTTGGAACGTGCGGCGTGCACTACGCTGAGCCTAGTGCGTACCTTGGCTGCGACAAGATAGTGGTCCGAGTCAATGTTGGGACCACGTAACGTTCGCACGTCCAACACGCTCGATGCGTGCCTTCCGTCAATCAGAACATGATCAATTTGGTTGCGTGTTTTTTGATCAGGACTCAGCCATGTAGCTTTGTGGATGTTAAGATGTTGAAATCTGGTACTACTAACTACCATGTTCCGACCTGCGGCGAAATCGATTAGCCTCTCTCCATTATTGGAGGTAGTGTCGTGAAGGCTAAATTTTCCGACGGTTGGGCCAAAGATTCCTTCCTTCCCAATCTTGGCGTTGAAATCGCCAAGCACGATTTTGACATCGTGTTTGGGACAGCGCTCGTACAGGCGTTCCAAGCGCTCATAGAATTCATCTTTAGCATCGTCGTCTTTCTCTTCCGTCGGGGCGTGCGCACAAATCAGGCTAATATAAAAATATTTAGCCTTGATGCGTATCGCGGCTAGACGCTCGTCAACAGGTGTGAACCTAGAGACGAGGCCACGTAGTTTCCTACTCACCACGAAACCACATCCAAATTCGTGCTTACTCGCATGGCAGCTGTAGTAGATGTCACAGGATGCTTTTTTAGAGCAACCCTGCCCTAGCCGGTGAAGTGCTATTAATAAATTACGGGTAAGATTGATTTAACTATAAAGGTAGACTTGTATGTGTCGACGTTAATTATTGTTTTTAGCAACAACTTTACCGAGTTTACAAGAAAGCAAAGCATTGAAAGACTTGCTATGTTGAATTTTTTTAATTGCAAATTCGAAGCTTGTGGGAATAACTACCAACGTTAAACAAACTACCACAAAAATTTCATATACCGCTTTATTTATCTTTAATGAGATGCACTAGCAATCGCTCATTACCTACGATTATAAATTTTTAGTCGATAATTACTGTAAATATTGCAAGTTTTTTACGAATTACAACGATGAATCCATGCGATGAGAAGTGCTTCGCAGTCATGGGCCTACATATGGCCTTGAATATCAAGGCAGATGCAATTCTTTGTAAAGCGAAAAACTAACGCAAGTTCTTAAAATTTACATAAAAGTACGCCAAAGAATTGTTCTCATCACGTAAATTTGGCTAATGTTACCTTTTTATTATAATAAAAATCAAAAATGTGCGCACACACCTGAACTCGTCATAGAGTTTGTTAATCTAATTTAATTTTTAAGAATTCAATTTCAAATTATGTTTTATATGTACTAAACAATATACAATGTTTGAAACAATAATAAAACAATATGCACTTGAACATTATTGCCAATAAAAAAGTCAATGTCTCCCTTACAATTGATATGTATTTTAATATAATGATTTTAATTTTTCTAACTCTTTAAAAATAGTTTATCTGACTAGACTCGTTCTGATCGAAATGCATACGAATCGTCTCAAAGCCAACTGGAACGAATTCTGCTGAAGTTGTAGAAATAAAAACTGCCCTGTACTATGGAAAAGTAAACAGTAACACTATATAATGTCGTGTCTCTGGATTACCTATTAACAGTACCACCATGATTTTTTGAATGATTTTTTAATTAATTCACTCCAATAATTCCTTAAATTAAAGCCAAGGAACTTCGACTTGATAAAAATAATTTTTGTCATGCCTGATATTTGTATTAAAAATCGATCTATCCTCTCGGTACTCGTAATGTCGTAGATTTTGTGTCCGCTTTGGCTATTTTAGCTGTTCATAAAAATTATACTTTATTTGTCCTTTTTATTTATTAATCTTTAATTTGTGAGATATTGCTTTTGAGAGAACATTAAATAGCTCTAATTCATTTTACTATACAAATCTAGCAATTGCTTATTAAGGCTGCAACCAGTCGCTGAATTGTTGCTGCTACTCAATGTGTTTTGTTGCTCGGCATTTCGATTGTATAGCGGCTGTAGCTGCACAAAGCCAACATCCGCCGTTGTGTCCGCAGCATTCAGTGTACCAAAAAGTTGTGCATCCAAATTGCTGCTAGTTGGTTGTTGCTTACCAACTATGCCACCTTCCACAGCAGCAGCCGCAGCACCACCATTAACATCTAAATCCTCAAACAAAATATTACACTGTTGTAAATTTTGTTCGAAACGTTGCTGAAATGCTGATGCATCGATAGGTTGTAAATCGATAAAATCGCTGGCATTACTCGGTGATATATGCAAGAGCTCCGCTAGCTGATCCATACGATTCGTTGTAGTATCCTTTTGCTCATTTCGTTGTATTCTTAACTCTGCGCTCTTAATGTAAATATTCTCACCAATCGACTGCACAAATTCTTGATAATAGGACAGGTCCGTTGGACGCAGAAATGCGCTATCATGTGTTTGAAAACCCAATCGGATTAGCAATGATATTTTTGTATTGAAACATTGCAGCCAGGACTTAGTCGTACGATAGATATGTAACTGTTGCTCCTCACCACATGCATTCCAGAAATCCAGTAAAGTATTCTTAGTAAAATCAATCAAAACATGACGCTTTGTATCCGTATACAATTTATTGACTGCATCCAAATGTCGAAATGTTATATCCAGCAGATGATGTTGATGCCGCGATAGAAACAGCTGCCATTTGTAAATCATTGTCATAAGATTCCAAAGTTTTTCCATGGACAATTCATCGATACGCATTAAAGAACAAGTGGCTATGTCGTTGAGCATGAATTTACAATGTTCCGCCGTAAGCAGTTGTGCGTTATTATGTGTGGAGCCGATAATAAGTGATTCGATAAACTTAGGTTCTAAGAGCACAGTTGTCACATCGTGTATAACTGCAAAAAGTATAAGAGTAATTAATATAAGTTGAATATATCCTGTAGCTACGTGCATTCAAATCACATTGTACTTAAATTTAATGGTCGCTCGGAAAGGAAACAACTGGTCACAACAATTACTGTCATAAAGTTTTTATTTGTCAATAACTTTCCAGCTGTCTGATTTCACGCAGGCTTCAATAGAACACTTGTTCGTTAGACATGGATAAGTAATTACATATTCATATAAGAGTCAACAGGTAGGGTACATCGAACAAATTAAAGTCTTTGAATGCTTAAGGGATATAGGGATTGTTTGAAGCCTTCTCAATAGACATAAAATGCATTTGCAAAATTCACATAGTGGGTGGTTGGTTCGTGTGGAGACCATCCCCTAAAAAAATGATACATACCTATTGAAGCATATATGTCCATAAAAAGTCAAAAATCAAACTAGTATTGAATGAAATTTTTTCGTGGGATGTTCATAAAAATTATCGATGTATGCCTTTTAATATATACATATATAAAGCCCGTTGATATCACAGATACCTGTTAGACTCTCTCCGCTGCTCCGAAAAATCCCTCTCTGTCTTTTGTAGATATGCTCCATGAATATGGATGCCAAGAAAGTCATGGGGTGCCGCCTATGCATTCGGAATCAACGCGAAATAGTATATACTTACAAGAGAAACGGAGAAAAAAACGATTAAGCGAGTAAAGGATCAGCTTGCAGATATTGAGAGGTTATGCGATAGAAATTCTACCGAAAGATCAAGCATCTGACTAAAGGTTTTAACCCAGTTTTTACTTTAAAGTCGAAAATGGAAGCCTGATTACAGATTTAGAATGTGGAGATTCACTTCACTAACCCGCTTCGGGCGATTAAGAATATAATGCCGCGATTGACAAGCGTTCAGCTATAACTAATTAATCAAAAACCGAAAAATAACAAAGCAGGCAGCCACTGAATTATTTAAGAGGTGAAAATGTACTAACATTAAGAAAAGAGTTGGCGCTGATTACAAGATCCGTCGATAAGTCACCTTAAAAAATACTACCACGAGTGCTGTGTAAAAGACTGCAGCCATAAACATATGCGCCGTTAGGAATGTATCAGTGTGGCTTAAGAATAAAAAGTCGATCAGTGACCAAATATGAACACAACGACAAGTCCTGAAGAAGATTTTAATAAGATTCATACCACCTATTTGTCGATTACTAAGCCGATTTCGCCAAGCCGATAAAAAAGAAGTAAAGATTATTCGTCTTTGCATCAAGTCACACACAGAAATCATTATCGCGTTTCAGTAGAACCTATCTGAGCTCTTTGATACCAATGGCAGTTTCATACCTCACAGAATTATCGGAGTCGGTCTTCCAGAGGGAACATCTTCGACACATAAGCTTATTGGTTGAGAAGCGGATTCAAGGGCTTAGTGGTGAATGAGGACAAGACGAAGTACTTCTTAGCTTCATGCATGTCATCATCACGATTTCGACCGTCTGCGACGATGGATAAGTTCATCTTTAATTTTGTAGAATATTTTGTCTACTTGAAAACAGAAATAGTCACATATAACAACAAAGTCAGCCTGCAGATCAGGGCTAAGCAAGCAGATTTGAAATAGAAATCCATGTGAAATTTTTATTGGTGGAAGACGTAATGAGACACCACCGCGCACTTATTTGAATGATCAGGTGTGGAAAGATTTCCACGTACTGAGAACTCACATTTAAATAGTGTAAGGCCCTGTACCGAATGTACAGGAGCATATATCTCGGAAACGGTAATAGATAGAGACTTCGTTCTTTTGCACTCGATTAGGAATTCACCGGAATTTTACGAGTTTATTTTAAATTTTTGCCCCTCCCCCTCCTCCACAAAATTTAAATTTAAAAAAATTCGGAGTCAAAATCCCAAAACTTCATCAAAATCGGACAATAAATGACGATTTTATAAACATTTGAATTTGAAGGACCTATGATACTTCCGTCCTCCCTTTTCTTTTCATGCACAAAAAAATGTTTTATATGTGTAATTTTTTCTTACTTGTTTTTCTATGAGAGCTACGCTACGCAAGATAAGCAGTTATGTCCAAACTAATAAAAGAAATGCACACAAAGAGAAACGGACATAAAACGACTATTTTAATACAACAATTAAGCTCCACATGAACAACAAATGAATACGAAGTCTTTTAAATTTTCAGATTTCATGCATATATACATGCATATGCATTAATACCATGCCATTAATTATTAATTACATGGTTGATGTCACAGAACCCAGTTTTATTGCAAATCTACGTTGGAATTCTGCTTAAATTTTATACCGAAAACCAATGTATTCTGAAGATTTATAAGCGTGCTGGAACCTGAACACAGCATTTTCCAGCCACCCTGTACACACTTAATATTTTGATTTGCATTAGCCATACAGTGGTAACTCCTACGACCCACCTTGTACGGACTTATCGGCAGCAATTTGTTGCGCCTTCAAGCGCTGGTCAATCACGAAGAGCATTTCACAGCCTAAATTTACCAATATGAATACATTGGCGCGCGGATTCAATTGCTGTGCTTGTGTAGGGTGTTGAGATTGTTGCAATGTAGTTGGATTTAATGAGGTCGCAGACGAAGACGTTGCCATGTTTGTTTCAAGTGCTGCTAAGAAGTGGGTGTAGAGTACGAGTATTACGAAAAGAAAGCTTTTAGTTAGTATACGTTCCGTTCTGTTCAAATGCGGAGCTATTTTATTTTGTAAACCGTTGTATTGGAAATGCGCGTAAAGACTGACTGTCTGCTGTTGGTATAGCATGTATAAGCTAGCGCAATCCTTGCAGCACATTACCGCATTAGTTGGGCACAGAGCGGGTGCTAAAGAAGGGTGCTGCTTGTGTCAACTCGGCAGCGGCACGCGAGTTTAGTAAACATGTTCACACATACATTTATTTTATTGGAGTTTTTTTTTTTCTCCAATGGTGGTTTTTTTTTTTTTGTATACACTGCACGTAACATATTTCTAACAGGGTATTTGAGGTTTATTGAAATATCAAAATTTAGCAAAGGATGCATCGGAGACATTTTAGCCAAGTCTATCCCCATGTAAGAGTATGTAAAAGATAACAGCTCTTAGTAGAGAAGGCTTAGAGAAACAAAACTTAAGGTATAAGGTCTTATAAGTGCCGCATTATTACAAGTTTGCTATTGAAGAAAGTGAATAAAGTAGTCGTGCATACAGCGACTATAACTTTTAGTTGTTTCGTTTACCTTTACTTATGACTGGCTGTTTGTATGGAGATTAGCAGCTACTGCTGGCAACGTCTTTCGCTGCAAGGAAACACAATAACAATAACTATAAACTATAATTATTATAGTCGCACGGACATAGAACAGGGAGTTATCGATTTCATATAATTGTTTTGCTTTTTTTGCAAAAATTAGTTCTTGTTGCGGAATTATGACTATCGACGCATGGTCGACATTAAGCAATTTGCATGTGGTTAATTTACAAAGTATCTAGATATGACGAATCGATTAAAACTGGAGCCTAGAATATAGAAACAAAAGCTATTGCAAGTCGCTTAAATTAGCCGAAGCGCATAAAATTTGTGGCATTTTCATGTTTTTGTATAGCAATTAATATAACAGTTATTTTTCACATATTTTAAACAAAATAATGATAAATAATAACGTCTACTGGTGGCAAGGATGTGGTTTAGGAAGTGGTGGTAAAGGCAAGTGCAAAAATGCAGCAAGCAAACGTCGTTTGTGCATTCAATCGCAATTGACGCCGCCGGAAGAGGACGTTGCGTGACTTTGGCTATGGTGGCCGCCAATTATTGGTTTATGCAACAACGCAAACTTGTCTACGTGGGTATGTTCAAGATGTTTTTACGAAATAATACTTAAATAATTCCTATCTGACATGCTCCCGTTTTCACTTACTTTAGAGAATTCAGTAAAATATTAATCAGAATTATTGGACTTCTTTGTGTTTCATTTTCAGTGCAAATTTGTATAGGTTTGACGCATGGTTCAAAAATAATATGATACGAAATCGCAAATATAAGTGAAAACGGGAGCATACCTTATATTCATATTTCAAGTCTTAGTTAACTACCATTCATGGCAAAACAATTCGACACAAAATTTTAGCCACTGCATACAAAATTTTTAACTATTTCCAAATAAATTATCAAGAAGATCATCGAGATTAAAGTTAAACTGTAGCTTTTACTAACTGTAGCTTTTCTTAAACTATGAAAAGTGAATTTTGGTGTATTAAACGCAATCCTAATAAACATACAGTACAATATTGAGGTTGATCACTATATCAAGGTTAAAATATGTATTTCCTCAAAAACTCGTTTTATTTGCTTAAAATACACTATGTGTATATAAATTCAAGAGATCATTAAATTAAATAAATAAAGAAACATAAATGTACGCTTATTGAAAGAATTGGAGAATAGACGTTTGCTTCTTGAACTTCACAGTGACCCTTGCGATAGCTTTATCGAAACTTTCAATAGCTTTTACAAGATTATGATCTGTATTTCGTCTTCAGGAATAATAACTTGCAGTAGACTCTGTATGTCATGTACCTCTATATGTTTTTCCTGCAATATATTTTGTCGAAGTAAGCATAAAGGAACATCATCATCTTCGCTTTGATTTGGTTCTGTTTCATTGAAGCATTCTAATAAAGGCTTCCACCATTTCGCTATTACATTTGGCTCCAGCTGATTCCAAACAATGATATGATATTAAAATGATATAAAAATGATACAGCATCTTTTAAAGATAAATATTTAAAAAACTAAGTGATGTCATCCTTCCCAACAGCTAGTAACAATAAAAAGCTTTGGTTTGTAAACCCTTCTGTTGCAAAAACTTTTGAACCTAAAAACGAAGAAATACTGTATAAAGCTGCAATGAATTTAAATGTCCATATTATTCATTGTACCTGAGGAACGAAACAATGGTGGAACCATTCTCTGAAAATGTCTGCAGTCATTCATGCACTCTTAAGGCCTGTGTGCTAATGTACTGAATTCAGTTTCTGTTAAATGTGACAACAGGGCTTAACTGAAACTGAATTCAGTAAATCAACAACTGAAACTGAAAAAGTACTTTTGGCTTTTTAGGCCCTGTACCGAAGGTACAAGAGCCTATTGGTTTTGTCCAAATGTATGTAACAGGTAGAAATAATGGTCGGAGACCCCCTAAGTTACCCCCATTATGGGCAGGGGTGATAGAGGAGTCGATATAGCCGTCTGTCCGTCCGTCTTTATGAACGAAAGGATCTTGGAAACAGTGATAGAGACTTCGTGTTTTTTGCATTCGACTAGGACTACTCCGGAATTTTACAATTTTATTTTAAAATTTTGACCTACCCCCCTTCCTCATAATATCAACACTAAGGCTAAAAATTTCTTCGTCAAAAAATATGCTAGTAGAGAGATAACGTCCCTCTAAGCCAAAATCCAAAAAGTTCATAAAAATCGGATAATAAATGACGATTTTATAAGCAATTGAATTTGAACAACCCCCCCTTTTCTTTTAATACATAAAAAAATGTTTTATAAGGCACTTATTCGTGCAGTGAGAAGTGGTCATAAGCTTGGTCATAAGCGCGGGAAACATTTAATGTGTTCGTTAGGCAAGCTGTACTGGTCTTACAGTCGGTTACGCCCGACTGTAATTTTCTTACTTGTTTCTATACTGAATGACAGAAAAATACAAAATACAGCACTGATAATAATGTTAAGTGATGAAAAATGACATTTAGTTTCAGTTCAGTTGCGGTTCTATGCGGCAACCCCCCACTGAAATTTTAACTGAATAATTGTACAACAGAAACAAAAAATTAGTTTCATTAGTCTTCTTTGCACGACCAATTATTATTGGTTTGACTTTGCGTTAGTGTAGGCAAGAAAATTTATGTTGACCTTTCCTCCTCCTGTCTCGTCTGCGTTGCAAATTTGGTCCTTAAGAAGCATCAACTCATAAATAATATTGCTGAATTTATGCTTAAACGGTTCAACTGCTTGGGTATCGGATTACAGTTTTTAGCCGGACAATCGAACTCCAAAGCGAGATTCAAGTCCAGAAAACCGTCCAGAGCTAGCATGAAAATTACTTTCTGTTTCTTTAATACTGGCGTGCAACTTTTTGCTTTTTCCATCAGCATTTCCCCTCTGAAATACAAACCAGTTGTATAAACCTTTCTCCATGCGGGGATACTCGCCTTTTTTATGTTACGTTTCCTTTTGATTATTCCCGATATTATTGATTTAGCTACTTTATATATTTTTGCCAAAGATGAATTTTCCTTTAACGAAAGAATTTCCGCAAATATAAATACACATAAAAAGGCCTTTTTCAACCACAATCGGTTTGCACTCGACAAAAAACATAACCACTTTTTGCTTAAAAATTGCTTTCAAAATTGTGTTCACTATTTAGAGGTTTTCGATTGTTCCCTATTTAGAGTAAAAATTTGGGCGTTCACTATATCCAGGTGGGTGGTGGGTTTGTATGGGGACTAATCTAAAGTGTAGACGTGGCATCTCAAAGTATAATGGTTTTTCCTTTAAGCACATAGAGTATAAATGCTTAAAGGAAAATGATTCTATACAGGAATTCAGCTACATAACAAAAGCCTTAAAAAATGCCACAACAAACAGGCAGATGACATATCTCGTCTCGTTGAGATCAATTGTTTAATTCTTAACGGGTGTCAGCTTTCCGGTTTGTATGGGAATTATGTATATTGAAACGTCTATCTGTTATATTTTCTCATTTCTCGATGTTCATACAAAAGGACGGAGAGACATACATATCTACATGGATTCGACATAGAATATTTTCATTATGGGATGGGGACATATTTTTAAAATCTAAACAAACACGCAACGAAGGGTAATGTGTTTAACTATCTATGTATGTTTGTAAATTTATTCCTTTGTGGCACTCTAGAGACGAAATGTGGGCCGATCTTGATGATTTATTCGTCAATCGATTCTAGCAAGTGTCACTAAAGATATGACAATAAAAAAAATATAATATATGACGACATCCTTTTTCGAAAAATATCAGATGGAATTTATTTAAGCGCCTAATGTGTTATCGGGGTAAAGCAAACATTATTTTAACGCTCTCTGTACCAAAGGCCTTTATAGTGCGGGGTAGCCGATTAAATGGGCAACCTAAACAAAACGTAATAACTTTTGTTTTGTCTAATCCATAAGTTCCTTTTTTTATTTAACATAGCGCTTTCCATATATGTTCTAGTGTATAATATTAGAACTTAGTTACAATGTTAGCGATGGCTTAAAGAGGGCCTCGAAGAAGAACATATATTACTGATCAGCCGAATAAGCCTAGTGGCACTAAACATGTTCGTCTGTACTCCAATATTAATCATTTGGATATTGGCTTCAAAGGATTTATGAAAACATTGTGTAGCCATAAAGCCGTGAAAAGGCCACTATTAGGTAAAGCTCCAATAAAAAACCACTTAAATGTATTAATTTAAGCAGTTATTTTTAAAATAAAGTGTATTTCGATGATTTTTAAAGCATTTGTCTTGGTTGCCTTTTTTTGTGTCTAACTCAAGCATGAAGATTGGTTTAAGCTTACATTTTACCATAGCTAACACGTTTTTTCTTGTTTATTAATTTTTTTTTTAATCCATTATTTTTAATTATTTTGTACGTTTATTAAGCAGGCAAACGATTATATTTCGATAATTTCAAGATATTTTGCTTAGCTTATTTTGGTTCTGTTTCTCGACTTTATATGTTTTAGGTTATTGTCAAAATTTTCCGTTTAAAAATGTTCAAAAGAAACGGTAAGGTCCTGTTCAAACAGTTCTGCCAGCTGCCAGCATGCATACCGACTTTGGTACGCCACGAATGTCATATACCAAAAAAAGCGTTGGCACTGCAATATTGCGAACATGGTGAGCCGTTGGATGTGCTTCATCTTCGTGAGATTGATTTAGTACCCAAACTTAAGTGTACGGAAGTGTTGGTGAAGGTGCTGGCAGCACCAATAAATCCATCAGATGTGAATACAATACAAGGTAGTATATTAAAAAATTAAAGAACATTGCATATACCATTAAAATACTTCTCCCCTCATCGTAGGCAAATATCCCATTAAGCCAGAGAAGCTACCTGCCACAGCCGGAACCGAATTCGTCGGCGAGGTGGTATGCATCGGTGATGGTGTAAATTTCATAAAGCCATGTGAACGTGTAATAGCCATAAAACCCGGTCTAGGCACTTGGACTACGTATGGTATTTATGAGGAGGCCGATCTATTTCCCGTACCGGATAATGTGCCACTTGCAGAGGCGGCAACATTAACTGTTAATCCTTGTACTGCATATCGGCTTTTAAAAACTTTCACCGATCTTAAATCGGGTGATACAGTAATACAGAATGGTGCCAATAGCTCAGTGGGACGTGCTGTAATACAATTGTGCAAGGCATGGAAAATTGATTGTGTCGGAGTTGTAAGAAATCGTCCGAAGAAACAGCTTGATGAGCTCAAGGAGGAGCTTAAATGCTTCGGTGCAAAGGAGATAGTTACAGAGGATGAAATAAGAAACACCAAACTTTTTGGCAAGGGTAAAATGAAAGCACCAAAACTGGCGCTAAATTGTGTCGGCGGTAAAAGCTCACAAGAAATAGCACGTTATCTTGCTGACAAGGGAGTTATGGTCACATATGGCGGCATGTCTATGGAACCAGTTATGGTGGGCACATCGCCACTAATATTTAAAGATATATCGTTGCGTGGTTTCTGGATATCGCAGTGGAATAAAGACAATGTAAACACAAAAGAATGGCAGAAAATGTTATGCGAACTAATGGATTTAACAGTAAAGGAAAGATTTAGTGCGCCTCCGCATGAACTGGTGCCAATGGATCAATTCAAAGATGGTAATATATCCGAAGTGATACATTAATTTTATTGAAATCTAAAAAACGATTTTTTTAGGTGCCGCTAGTGCTTTATACTTTAAAAGAGATGGATACTCAGGCAAAAAGGTACTGCTTACAATGGATGGCTTATGCGAAGAAACACCGGAGGAATGATTATCCTGACGGCAGAAACATGTACAGCAATTTGTGCGTAAAAAGTATGATATACAGTCAGTCGCCCTACCGAGAATGTGCATTACGACAGTCTTTGAAATACTCACAATATAGCAAATCGCTCGATGTGTTGAAATTCGGTAAAATAGACACCTGTACATATACCGGTATCATTTAACGATTTTAATATGAAGCGGCAACAGCATTAACTTTTAGGGATTTTACCTACACAAAATTTATAATCAAAACGGTTTTATAATAAAGTTGAGGTTAAGTGTTGTCCGAAATATTATGTTGTGTTATTGTCGATATTTAGGTCAAGTATAACCATAATTATATTTCCATGGCTCGTAGTTTTGTAATATGCTATTTTCTTTTGGCTGTACTAAACTGAACAATGGAACTGGAGCTTTAATATACAAAAAATACAATACGACGCAGCCACATAAATGGCTCCTCTGTGCACTACATGAAATTTAAGAAATAGTAGGCTGACTATGTAGTCCTATATAGCAACACAGTGGTGGAGTATACTTTTTATATCAGTTTTTCAGCACTATTGACAAGTACGAAGAGTATGTATTTGACGTCGGTTCCACGGAAGTTTTATACTCGGCCATGTCACGACCATTCCATTCAAACCGAATTCCAATTCTCGGTGTCACGGAAACATTTTTTGGTTGGTTTTAAATCACTCACGTTTGCATTAGGTATTTAGTGGATTGCAGTTTTAATAAATGGTGTTAAATTCAGGTAGTGATAGATATTCGAAGAGAATTAATTTTTGAATTAATTTGCATTCTTTTTTACAAACATTTCGTTAGATTTAGAATCTCGTCAAATATTGCAATTTATTAGACCAACCAAAAACCCACCGAGCACAGTAATGCCAACTTGTAAAAAGCAAAAAATGAAATCATTCGGAGTGTTTGTTTTAATAAATTACTCAATTTCTTGTGATTTATATGTGAACTAAAATTTAAATAAAGATTGTGGTATTTTTATTTGTTTAATTTAGTGTACAATAAATGTGTATTTAAACAAACATTTTAGTAAAGAGTTCATTTCAAAAAGTTTGCATGTAGACAATAAATATACTGTGAATGACTAGTAAAAAAGAAGAAGAGTGTTTACATTTTATAATTGAATGCACTCCACCCGCTTCACCCAATTGCCTTCTACGAAGGAAATCTATTGCTAGGAAGCCGGCAACAGGCATTTTTATTTTATCTTTAAGAACTAATTTGGTTTTATCTTGATGCTATTAATGTGTGTTTGCAAGTAACATATGCGAGTTGACAGTCGCAGCAAATCTCAAATGTTTTGCATATCATAGTGTTGTCGTTTAAATTATACGAGTTGGCTGGCATAATGTTTAAAAATATTTGCTTTTTTAGTTACAAAATTATATACATTTTTTTATTTTTATTTTATTTATATTTTTTTGTCCCAACTAAGCAAATAAATCGAAATTAAAAATAATAACACACATAATTGTTATAGTGCTGACAGCCCTGCTAATTTCCCATCTGTTTCCGAATCAAACGTCCGAAAAGTGAAATCCCTCGATTTTCCGTGACACCGAGGTTTTGCTCGAGGAATTTTAAAACCAATCCAACTGAATTTCGCTTTCGATTTACGTGACATGCCCGACTATCTTTGTTTTGATTCGATTTAAAATAACACGTGAATGCCTGAACGAAAAGAAGCAGCAGCACAACTTTATTATTTTTTTTTTCGACGTCGGCGGGGTGCCTGAGCATTGTGTTTCTTCCTTTGAAAATTAATTTAATGTAATCGAAGCAAAATGTTTTTACAAAATCTACGCCAATGTATCAAGCGTCAATTGCAACCACAGCGCAATATGTCAGTGCTAGTTAAATCGTTAAAATACACGCAACATGGTGAGCCACAAGATGTGCTGCAATTAGTCGAAGATGAACTGGAAGAACCCAAAGATACGCAGGTATTGGTGAAGGTGCTAGCAGCACCTATAAATCCTGCGGATATAAATACCATTCAAGGTAAGTAGTAAAATAAATTTACTAATCAAAATACATATTTTTCGCCTCCACTACAGGCAAATATCCCGTCAAACCAAAGTTCCCCGCCATTGCTGGTAATGAGTGCGTTGCCGAGATCATTGCAGTCGGTGAAAAGGTGAAAAACTTGCATATTGGTGACCATGTTGTGCCACTTGCGACCGGCTTGGGCACTTGGACTACACATGCACTTTTTAACGAAGATACTTTGATGACAGTCTCCAAGAAAGTGGGACTCGCTGAGGCTTCAACTATTATTGTTAACCCCTGCACTGCCTATCGTATGCTAAAGGATTTCGTGCAACTCTGCCCTAATGATACTGTTATACAAAACGGTGCCAATAGCGCCGTTGGGCAGGCAGTACACCAGTTATGTCGTGCCTGGAACATTAAATCCGTCGGAATTGTGCGCGATCGTCCGCAAATCGCTGAACTGAAACAACAACTTAAGTCCCTGGGCGCCACTGAAGTGCTCACCGAAGAGGAAATACGCAAGAGCACCATATTCAAGGAGAGTAAGCTGAAGAAACCGAAGCTGGCGTTTAATTGTGTAGGAGGTAAAAGCGCTACGGAGGTAACTCGGCATCTGGACGATAGAGGCATTATGGTTACCTATGGCGGTATGTCACGTGAACCGGTTACTGTTGCAACAGGTCCACTAATTTTTAAGGATATTTCATTCCGAGGCTTTTGGATGACACGTTGGTCCAAGGAGCATTCTAATTCGCCCGAGCGCAAACAAATGTTCGACGAGTTATTTCAGCTCATCGAGCAGGGCAAATTCGTTGCACCGCAACATGAAATGGTGCCGCTTGAGCGTTATAAAGATGCCACAACTGCTGCTTTGAGTTTTAAGGGTTTTACTGGCAAGAAGTATATATTAAATATGTTGTGTTAGAATTTATATAGTTTTTTTTGGGTAGCTATGCTCTTTTGTTAAAATAAAATCTAACGAAAAATTTTGGTTTTGTTTTTGAGTACACAATTGATTGACGTTTAAATAATATATTTACTTCGTATTCATTACACCATTTCCACTTCATTTGGCTGATATTTTAATTGAAGTGAAATTGTACTCGGTGTAGTTGCATCTGCAACTTGCAGCAACTGTCCATCCTGCAGACCCAGTTCGCCCAGCGATTGTGTCAGATTGCTACGTGTGGCTTCCTCAATGCTCTTCACATTAGACATGTAAAGTGTCTTGTTTTTGCCATTGATTATGGTAGTCAATCCAGGACTTTTCATCTGAAAACGGGCCGATTCGCAGAGCAACTTTATTAAATCTTCCAGAGTTGTTGTATTAGGATTTTCTATGGGCAACGTTTGAGGTATATTGCTGCATGCAAGACAACTTTCCGATTTTTCTGCTTCATAAGTGTAACTGTATATACCATCCAAATCATTGAAATTCATATAGTTTGCCATATTTTCGTAGCAACTGGTAGCCAACTTGAAGACCTCAGTGGCACATGCAGCAGCAATAACCGCATTTGTGCTGGCCACGGCCGGTATTATATGTTTAATGACACCCTGCACCAGACGATAAGTGACACCAGTAATACTATACTGATTAGCACGTTCAATTGCACGTTCATATATCCAAGCAATATGCTGTGGATCATCACCATCGATAGGAACACTAAATGGGTTTTCCTTTTCCCATTGTATAATTTTGACATATTCAATGCAATGTTCCGGCAAACGCGGTGTATTTGCAATGGTGCACAACGGATAGGTAATTTGTGGCGGAAATAGATCCAAAGTGCATTCAATGCACGCTGAGAATCCTGGTAGTATTACTCGTGCATTTCCCTTGAAACCCTCCGTGCCGCCATCGATCATCGGTATAATCGACGACATATCTATACTGTTGTTATCTTCATCTTCCGTATACCGCAACATAGACAGCAGCATACCATTGATCCAGCGACGCGCTACAATCGAATCCAGTCCACAAACAACTATATTGAATTGTGCATAGAATGTCTCATCGAAATCTTGTATTTTAGCAAAATGAGGAGTCACACGACAACTGGGTATGCGTTTATTGATGAAATGAGCAGCACAATCCGCCTTTGAGGAGCCAATGTCGCCACGACGAAAGAGAAACTGACGATTCAAATTAGATAGCTCTATGGTATCCATGTCAATGACATGTAAATTTCCAAAACCCATCAGCGCCAGATCCTTGAGCAGTTCACAACCCAAACCGCCGGCGCCAATGACGAGCACTTTACATTTGGTTTGCAAGAATTCTAGATTATCTTCGGATGCTGTGAAGTCATCGCGACAGAAGGGACCTTCTCGTTCGAGTACATGCCGTAAGCTGGACCAGCGTTTGCTTTGCAAGCCCAGTGTAGGATTCGGAGATGCGGAAGTCATATTTTCTTTAAATATTTGCTTTTCGCAGTTTCTTTTAACTTTCCAATTTTTTGCCGGCTGCGTTTTTCCGAAAAACAGCTGAGTGTATTTTAAAAAGTTGGCAGCACCGTAATTTGTACAGATGTGCATTTGTTAGGCAAGAGTGAGCGAGATCTATCATGCGGCATGATCATGCTGGGTTCAGACCCATCGACGAATCTAGTGTTGTATAGTTACTTACACTGTCGAGCATAGCATCGTGTGGGCTTGACATTAACACAGTCGAACATCATGGGATTGACGTACTTAAGAAGTGTACGGATCATCAAGCCAAGCACACAATTTTCTTTATTTACAACTTTTTAATCAGTGCATATATATATATGTATATAGACGGTACATATACCACATCATTTTCTATCGGTGCCTGATAGGTGAGGTTGAAATCGGAAGGGGCGATGCACCACCTTGTTACATGTACATAGACGGTGAACAAAATTTGACATACATACCTTTTTATCCATTATTTTGTTCACATGTTTTGCGTTTTATCAAAATTGGAGAGGGCGATGCCCTGCACACCATATAAAAGATAAACAAAATTCATCATATTTTTGCATCCATGTGAGGTATCAAATTTAGTATACGCGGTAATGGGATCGGAAGATTACTTCATGAGTTTCGGCCAGGTTGGAAGAGAGGGTGCCCCACGCCCCATATAAGTGATAAACACAATTGGGTCATTGCTCCCTTTTACAATGAATAAATATAGTGTAGGGGATAAAAATGTCGAATGCTAAGACTATAGCTCTTACTTGTTTTGTAAAAAGTTTTCACCGTATAGCTCTAACTGCTCAAATTACATAAGTAACTGCTGTGAGTTTGAAAATGATATAGGAGTGTAACTCACAAAGCTTCTGATATAAATTTTGTTACATTCCATCTGCCTGTAACGGCCATTCGCTGCTATCGGTCTTCCGGCTAAGGCTCATCGCAATCCAGGGATGGACTCGACCCACCAATATCAGGAAGACTGGAGTAACAAAAATATTTATAATTTTACTTATTGCGAATCTGCATCCCTCTAAAAAGGGCTGATTACTTACTATGTGTTGAGGTACCCAAGGCGAAGAACAAAAGATAGAAGAAATTGAACACACTGGAGATTTTCGGTGTTGCCGATCTCAGATGACCCTCCCTACCAGTAGTTGCACAATCCATATCCAAACGCAACCCATTTAAGTTCACATTTCTTGTAACACATCCTGTCCTTTCCTACCTCTAGTATCCATCTAAATTCTCTAGCCCACCCACAAAGTACGCTCACCAACTTTTCATAATAATGTTACATTTAGGTCTGTTTAGAGTATATTCAACTTCTCTATTTTCTAATTAAAATTGTTTTCTCCCTTCTTTATAACTTCAACTCCTCCAGTGTCCGTATTAATCACTAGATAGCGTAACACAAAACAAATAATCTTACAATAATGATAGTTAGCATCTATATATATAGTATATGTGACATTTGATTAATATTTATACATTTAAGTTAATTAAAAATTTTTTTTTTTGCATTTTAGATTATAGAAAGGCGCATATTCGGCTGATGCTAATATAAACCTTTTGGGCGGTATGAGTTTTACAAACTATTGGAGGAAATCTTAATTGAGGATGCTTTTAAATTTCTTGTTGTTAATGATAGTAGCATAGTATTACGCCAGAGTGACTTATGAAAAAGGAACGTAATCGGGTTGGCAATAAAAAGAACTTTGGTTGGCACTTGTCGAAATCATCCGTTTCACTCTAGCTTGTCACTGATTACACGGGAGTATCAGTGTTCCAGTACGCGAACTATGTCTTTTTTTGTTCTTTTGTTGGCAAGCACATATTCAACAATAGTTTGCTTGACACATTTTGGTTATTTCTTTTTTTTTTTTTTTGGTGCAGGTTAGGTTGAACCTAACCGCCAAGTACTAAGCGATGCTCTTATTTTTTTCTCAATAAAATTTTAAAATATTAAGGCGTGGTATTTATCTTAACAAAAAAAACTTCTTTCACTGGTTTCCGTGTTCCCTTAAACGTTGCAGCTGCCGAAGCGTGTGTTCTACTGTTGTGCGTAACACCGGCCGGCCGGCGACGCAGCCGCGTCCAGCAGTTCTGTTATTTCGCCGTATAGCTGCAATCCTGGTGTCGGAACACGTTTTTATTGATTCCTGCCAGATATGCTTGCAATTCAGGGGTTTTCCAGTTGGAAGTCGTTTTATTCGCTCTCCCCTGCGTTGCCCGTAGCTTGTACCCTTGTAAACAATTGCTGTTTTCTTTTAGTTATAGATTTCTTTTATTAAATCACGAATTTGTTTTCGGAGCGCTCTGCACATGTGCGCATGCCATCAGTTGCAGCCAAAAAAAAAAACAACTCGTTACCCGGATCGAGTCCCTCATCAACCTAGCGGCCATTTTCGCCTACCAAACCGGTTATTCGGTACTCATTGCACCAGTGCTGCCAGTGTGATAAAACCAACTAATCGACATCTCTAACCCTATTCTACCCGGTTTACACCTATGCATGTAACAATTTTGTGACGAAAGATTTATAATTTGCATTTGGTAAGTTGCGATTGATTATAATATGTAATTAACCTTTCGTCGTGTTGCAAATCTATGTATGCGTGAAATCTCCACATAATGGAAAGCATCTTTTAGAAAGTCCAACACTACATCGCAACATGACAAGCGCTCATTTACATATAACAATCAATGGAAACAAACCAAATGTAAATTTCTTTCGTTACAAAACTGTAATTGTAATACAAACAATAAACCCGATCTCGCTGAGTTGCACTACCACATTTCCCAGTTTTATTTCTTCCATTTCAGGCAGCTTATGCTCCGTTGCACGTTGAGGAGTTTGTTTAAAACATTAATTCCTGTATCAGTCATGTGTGATTTTGAGTATGCTGGTGTCTCTTAAAATTTTTCAATTGTCATAGTTCCTAAATCAGCTGCTTAACCTTAACATTGTATTCCATTTTCACTGTCTCCTGACAACGCTGTCAAATAGATTTCATAAAAGATGTGGCATCCCACTTCCTTGAAAACAACCTTAACCTTTTTGTGCTTTGATATTGGTATAATCTTTATCCGGTTCTTTATAAATATTTATAGACCTCGACAAGCTCTGAAAACTTAACTATATGACAGCTCTCTCGCGCAACAAAGGGATACGACACATGTTCAGGTGTGCCCCGGTCAGTATGCAGAGCCCACTAGGGCTTTCTTAATGAATACCGTGCATAGTGCATCTACACTAATAGTACCCGCAAATACACACTGACAGACAGGCGGTAAAACGGATACGGATTGATTTACTGGTCTTGTTTATCTGATTTGGAATATCCTATCCTACTAATATTATAAATGCGAAAGTTTGTATGTATGAATGTGTGTATGTATGGATGTTTCTTTCTTACGGCTAAACCAATTCGTCTGAACTTTGATATAGAGATAGATGGGATGATGGAAAAGAACATAGGCTACGTTTTGACAAAATCGGAGGGGGCGTTGCCCCTCCCCCCATAAAAGCGATAATCAATATTTGTCATATCTTTGCATCCATTTAAGGTACAGAGATGAAATTTGGTGTACATGTTAAGAGGATGAGGAACATTCAACCTGTTAAGTTTGGACAAAATCAGAGGGGCGAAGCCACTGGAATTGTAAGTATACAAGCATATTAATTTAATTAGTTTTATTTTCCATATTTACATATTTTAATAATTTTCACCTCATTCGACCGCTTGAAAGCGATCTCTCTCATAATTGTGTATCACCTGATATTCGACCAGTATCACAAAGAGTATAAATATGGAATATACCATTAAGCTGTAGACGCCCATGCTTCGCCGCGAGTAAAAGTTCAACATGTTGGCCCAAAGCAATGTCATCCAGAGTGCAATCATTAGAAATACGAACGAAATTTCGCCGAAATCGCCATGCTTAATGTGTACGTGAGTACTCGAAAGACTCTGCATTATAAATATAACACCTACCGTGAACATGGTGCCTGGAAATAAGAGCAATATAAGCTGTTACTTCTGCAGAGATTGTAACATCGCATTATATAATTACTAAAGAATGGGCCGCCAATGCAAGCGGCGTATGCCATCTGTTCGTAGCCATGTAATGCCATTGCAACATTTGCCGCTACGTCACTTACACTCCCGGCTATTACGGCAACTGTGGCACCCATAAATCCCTCGGTGCACTCCATTAGTATTCCCATTGCATCCAGCACCCATTCGATTTCGCGAGCACACAGAAAAATGACAAAAATTGAGCAGGCAAATGAATACATTATAAAGATCTGAAAAATAATTCCCAAGTTAGACAGTTCACCTAATTTGGAGCGCTTAAGGTGTCCAGGAGCCCTACAAAGAAGTACGGCGGTGGTAGATCAACTCGTGCATGAAAAAATATAATCGCAGCTAACGGTACGGTGATGGGTAACGGATAATAGGAATATTTCAGATTGACACTCAGATACCAATCGGCCTTTTTGTGCTCCCAAATAGCTTAAACGGAAACATATTAGTTCGAATACATATATGATTACATTATATGACAACTCACCCATTATGAGCACTGCACACCAGCTTGTGGTGGTGATTAACTGCAGGCAATGGAGCAGTTTACACCAACCGTGTTTCTGCTCCTCGTAGTTAACGCGGGGAATGAGAAACAATAAGACGAAACAAATAGGTGCTTTGAATATAATAAATGTCTTTGTTAGGCAGCCACCACGCTTCCAATCATCTACGTTTACGGGATTCAGTGCATTTAGGAAATCTGGAAAAAGTCGATTATGTCGTGAATCCAAAGGATTGTGTATTTCCTGACGAGTTTGTTCGGTATCAATGGCTTGGCGCACTTGCATGTAACCGGGAGTTGTGAATGTGTGTCGCCGTAGATTGTCGTTGCGGTCATGCGAGACATTGGTCGAACCCTTTAGACGTAACTCAATATGTTTTATGTCAACGTTACCATCGCGCAACAACCTGGAAAGGTTTCTTTTCAAGACTCGCTCACGCTCTGTAGTGCTGGTTGATCGGGATATATTTCGAAGCTTGTGGAGTTCCTTTTCTATGGCTGAAAATATGCCTAATTAGTTGATTCTTGATTTAATGGTCCTTAATTGATTTCAAAACTCACTGATTATCTCTCGCTTTGCCAAAATCAAATCGATTATGTTAACTACCAAATAGCACAAATAAATTGTCACCAGATCTGTTGAAGAAGTTCGATAAGAATTGAAAGAGCGCTTGCTAGTAATAACTTACAAGCACTCTCCAAAGTCGTGGTATGTACACCATTCATAATTGTGTACTCGAGCACTAGAGCACCAAGGACAAAGAATAGAATATCCCGCACAATCGGTTGCGGATTCATGCGAAAAGGGCTGATATAGCAGACCAACCCACCGCCGACCATGATCATGAATATGGAAGATGCTAAGCAGTTTGCATAGAGTGGTGTCTCATGATCGATGCTCGATAGGTTAGTAAAAAAGTCTCCAACACTGTTGCCCATTGCTAACAGAGTAACGCCTGCTAAGTGTTCGCTCATATGTAGCGCCCGCGAGATTATCTTTAGCAATGGTGCCAAACTGCGTCGAGTGAATTGAAAAATTGTTAGTTTTATCAAGTTTGTTACTTATTGAAATTTACTTACAAATTGTCAGCAATGTAAGCAACTGCTACGACAAATATCATACAGATCAAACCAAACAGAACAATTATTAACCACTCATCGACACGACTTTTCAATGAGAACTGGCAATAGGCTATTTGTATGTAGTTGAAAATACGCATGCTTGTACGGCAGTCCGGCGTATTACGAGCATAACTGCATCGTTGGCTGTAAGGTAGCCTAATCACAGTATAGCAACTACGCTATTTTGAAAAAAAATAATTATGTACTTATGATACTTAAAAATATTTAAGATCACCCCAAATAACGGTGGAAGTTATAATATTAATCAAGGAAATATATGTGGATAGAAAGATTAATCTGGCCGAGCTGTCCAAGACTATCAGAATTTACTACATAGGGTCTTTTCAAAATTAAATGAGATGGTAACATGTATCAAACTCTTGAAAACTGAAAACACAACAAAGTCAGTTCAGTATAATGTTTTCACGATAACCTAAATTTCTTTTCAAAATGAAATGAGATGGTAACATGTATCAAACTCTTGAAAACTGAAAACACAACAGTCAGTTCAAGTTCAAATTTAGCGCTAACAGACAACTATAATGTTTTCACGATAACCTAAATTTCATAGAATAGCGTTTTTGTGAACAGTTTTTGACTTTACACGAAATGATTTCATCTATAACGCCATCGTATAAACGTTTTAAAAGAGATATCGAGGATAAATTGATTAATTAATACTTATATAGTTCGCCTTTAATCGTTTCGCAATTATCACTAAAAATGTCTATATTGTTATTCCTCTCCATAAAGATCACAACACTTGAATGGTTTTGAATCAATTTCCGAAGTCGTTTTGATAATCAGAAGAGTAGTACTTCCACAACTAGCTGGTTAAACATTTGCATTGAGTTCATTTAATTTTTTTCCTGTAATGAATATTTCAAGTCACTTTTTATTACATAAATAGTGTTCGTAAATCAAAACGTTCTGCGTGCGTTTACGCTAAAGATTGTGTAACTTTCTGAAGGGACTGACAGTGGACACATAATAATACTTAGGGTTGCCAAAGAGCACAATATAATAGCGGAGAGTAAATAGTTCATCGAAAAGTTTGTAACATTCTATAGAAATCAGATCCCTTAAAGTACTAATACTATTTCAGCTCGACGAGATGTCTTCTATAGTTTGTTTTTCCACTACATGTTTTTGCGCAAATGTTTTTTTCTGCTTACCAAATTACGTAAGTTATAGTGAAGCACTAATTGTAAGATTAAATCTTAAACTTATTTGGAAAGTTATAAGTCAGAAAAGTTTCATGAATAGTATACTTACAAGACGTATATAACTTTCGAATTCCCGATCCATTGCCGTATTATTTAACAGTGCCATATCGTATACAATATTTAGTAAAGTCAGAAGAATGGAGACAGATACAATTTTTTTAGAATATTTGTAAATTAGAAAAGCGAAGCTTGTTTTATATTACGAAAAAAATTACATTGTATATTATGTTAGAATATGTTTTCATAACGCAGGATATACGTAGTGTAATAATATATTTGGTAAGCTTTTAAATTTAAATTATTTCCATAAGGTGATCATCTGAAAAATTATGAATTACTTCCTTCTCGCAGAGCACAGCAAAGGTTACATATACAATGTAGAGGCCAATATTAAAAATTCCGATTGAGCGACGGGTCTGAAAGTTGAAAGTAGATGACCATATCAATGTAGAGGAGAGAGCTAACATCAGAAACACGAAGGAGGTTAGGTCATATTGGCCATGTTCGATAACGAGCTCTCCAGTGTCGCTTGACCATGACTCAACGCTGAAGACAATACCGGAGGATATGATAATGACTGCCAAATAAATAATTGACGAAAAAAAAATAATATTAATTAAAGTTTTTAGGGAAGTATCTTTAGGAAAGTATCAGTATACCGAAAAAGGGACCACCGTAAGCTGCTGCAAATGCCATTTCACCATATCCATGCCTCGCTACGACAATATTTGCTATCAAATCTCCAGCTGAGCTGCCCCAGCACGAAATTGTAGCTCCCAAAAAATCCTCAGAAAGATCTATCACCATGCCTATCAGAGTAATCATTATCTCGATTTCAGAGGCGACTATGTATATGCATAGCATGCAATCAAAACAAGCAATAAATGTAAAAATCTATAGTAGAAAGCTGAAATAAATTACAATTATTATTTAAATTCAATTGATCTTTGATATACCCAATGATATTTTGGGGGCTGATCGGTACGCGAAGTAAAGAAAACGATGAGTGCCAATGGCACCGTCAATGCAAACGAGCACAGGAGGTATATACTTTCTGCAAAGTTGAATAACATATTCAAAATATCAAATCAACACTCATGGAGATGAAAACTCACGTGTAACAACCAGAACCAATACTGGGCTAATAATGATCTGTACGCAGTTTAGCAGCTTTGACCAGCCGTGTTTGTCAACCTCAATGTCCACGACGGGTATGTAAAGTTGGGCTGCAAATCGTATCGGTGCTTTAATGACCATAAAAATCTTTAAAAACGTTGAGGCTTCCACCCAATCATCCAAATCTATTGGTATCAATTGTATAAAGAACTCTTTAAAGAGGTCCTTGTTTTTGGGATTATTGCTGTTGTAAAAGACATTCCTCGTAGCATCTGCGTCGACCGTCTCGCGTTTTGTAGATCTACGAGTTACAAAAGAAAATCTTGACGCCTTGCTATGAGTTGCTCGTTTTGAATCGATCCGTGACGTCCGAGAACTACGATATACTGGTTCAAACTTAGACATCTTACGTTTTTCAGCCACCTGGCGCTGCAATTGACGTTCTGCAGCGCTATCAGCTTGTGATCTAACCATACTTGCTAATTCACGCTCATCTTCTATAATATTGATGCAGGATTTTATTATTTTCTATAAATTTATACTTAGAAATTAGTTTATCTAATCGATGAACTTACTTTCTAAATCAAGCTTGTGAAGATAGATTTCGATGCCGTTAACCACAATGTAAATGAGATAAAGAATGATGTAGCCTAGTGGTAAGCAAGTAAAGGTACATCGTTAAAACCAATATTGAAAAAAATGTATTGTAGTTATTACTAGCCGCCTCCAACCTAGTAACAGTGCCATTGTTGTTGATCGTGTATTCCAGTAGTAACACGCCCGCTATGAAAAAGAGAACATCCCGTAGAACAGCATGCGCGTTCATCTTGAACGGGCAGATGTAGCAGACTAAACCTCCCGATATCATTGTGACAAATACGGCGCTAGATAACTGATTTGCATATAGTGGTCCCACATCGCCTATGCTGCTAATATTAGCAACCAAATCTGCTGCGCTGTTGCCAAAAGCCAACAATGTCACTCCAGCCAAATGCTCATTCATGTGCAGCAAAACTGAGATAAATTTTAATGCTGGACCGAAGCTAAAATCGAAAGCGGTTGTGAACTTTTGAGCTTCACCTTGTTGGCGAATCGAGTGAAGTTACTTACTATGTATCAGCCACAATTGCCAAAATCATGACAAAGTAAAAGACGATAATGATCAATACGATCATTGCTAAAATTTCTCCGACACGACCAGCCCTCAAATCACATTCCATGATTTTGATGTAGTTTACATAAGACATGGAGTCGGTACAGTCAGGTGTAGTTTCCACAAATTCACAGCGCTTATTATGGTCCAAAATCATTACATTGTAGCAGCTTCTCTAGCTCACAAAAAAGGAAGTAGTTTTAAAGAATAAAAAAATACAATGTCGTTACCACAAAAAAAATTATTTATAAAAAATTGCACATCTGTAAGTGCATACATTCATTTGCAGAGTGCAATAGGGTGGACTGACCAAAATTGGAATTGATTTAATTTATTATGCACACATATACCTGGGTGTATATGGGTCATATTTGTCTATAGGAAGAAGTCCACTACTTACTCGCTCTATATGACTGTCGAAATCGAGGTCCACCTCGGTCTCGCTTCCATCAGCAACTATCTGCATTTTATTTCCCATTGCGATCTATTTGTAGTTTTCGTTAGTTTGTATTAAATTTTTATTAATCAACTGTCAATTAGTAGGTCGCACACATAATTCTCTATGGTTACTTTGATTCAAATTAATTTGTTTTAAAGAGCACGGATTACATAAACTTATACTGGGATAGTGTAACTATTTAAAAATTATGTTTAGAAACTACATTATTATATTCTTACCGTGATATTTTCAAAAGAATTATGGACAGCGAATATGTAAACGACTTCGCTTAAAATGTTTCTTACAAATGAGAAAATGTTTTAATAGCTGGCTTAAAAACAACCAAGCCCATGGTTTTGATAGCAATTTCAAATAGCTGGAAGAGCTTGAAAATTCAAAAAAGATTTAAAAAAAACCTACACCTTTTTTCACAAAAAGGCCAATCTACCTCCTAAACACTGTTTGAAAAACCTTGGTATGCTTATTGCATATTTGCGTTCAGAATAGCTATGTCCATAAATGATCCCTTATTGTATAGACGGCAGAGCAATGAAGCTGCGCGTTAGAAGGGTGAGGAGAATTGTGATTTATTTATTTGCATCGCGCTTACGCTGAATGTTACGAACGACGGCAGTCCACTCAGCTGAATATGAACTCTGGATGCTCTTCCCAGTTTTGTAGTTCTAAATATCGTGGACTTTTACTTTATAATACCGATAAAACCATTGTGAGATGGAGTCGTTCACTTGGAAATAGTCAATAACGATTCTTTTGCATACGGTTCAAGCAGCTCACATACGTCCGTTAGGCCAATTATCAATTATAAGGTAAGCAAACTGTGAGAGACGACAAACATCCCCTTTAAAGCTCTTGGTGAGCTGATCTTTTGACCCGCTACCGTAAGATATATAACTCCAATTAAAACAAAAATGAAGCCTGGGATAAGACGCCCCTATAAGGACGAGCCGCGAAAACGTTATAAGGACAACTATTTAGGGATATGCATCTGAAATGTCCACACCCTTTATAGGGATGGTGCAAATATCTAGCTGGTTTATGTCCTCAAACGATACAAGGCTGACATAATTGCAATCAAGGAAATTCGATGGATAGGACAGTGCTGCCAAGAGAGTTGGCACGAGTTTTGATGCGGTTTCGTGGCGAGTAGAAAACTACGTAGCTCTTCTCCAGATTTACACCTGTTATTGAGCGCCTAGCCTATAAGCGCTTGGAACGTCTTTACGAGCGCTGTCCCAAACACGAAAACAAAATCGGGCTTTGCGAGTTCAACGTCAAAATTGGGAAGAAAGGAATCTTTAGCCCAACCTTTGGAAAATTTAGCTTTCATGACACTACCTTATTATATAGTATATTTTGCTAACCTACTTGGAGACGACGATGCGCCGATAGAGAAATGACACCAGAACCACCAGTTAAGGGTGGCACTATTGTAGAGCCATCGGCCATTAAAAAGCTGAAAAGTTACAAAGCGACAGGCTCTGACGAGTTAGAAAGGAGTATGCACCAACTTACATATATGCAAGGTATGGTTCGATAAACACATACCCAATGACTGGAATCGCAGTGTTTATTGTCCTACCTTTAAGAAAAGAGTCCCCGCGGTTTGCGCCAACTACCGTGGAATATATCTTCTTTCCCTCGAATATAAGATTCTGACGCACGTACTGTGTAATAGGCTGAAGCCATATACGAATTCACTGATAGTACAATATCAGTGTGACTTTAGAACAAATATGTTGACCAGTGATCAAATATTCACATTACCACAAATTCTGGAAAACAACCGTGCTTTTAACAAAGACACACATCACCTATTTGTTGACTATAATCTGCAGTTTTTCGTCTGAAGTTTTTCGTCGCCCTATCAGCACTATGTATCACGGCAATGATCTTTCGTCTTTGCACGATAACGCTATCACACACACTAATCGTTGTCAGGGTAGGAAAGAACCTCTCCGAACACTTTGATACCAAGAGGCAGGGTGATGCGATGTCGTTTCTTCAATCTTGGAATACATTGCCGGGCACAATCGATCTTTCAAAAGAAAATGATGCTGCTCGCGTACGTGGATGATATTGATAGTGGTGAGTCAGCAAGGCGTTCTCGGAGGTTGAAAACAGTCTCGGTTCGTGGATTTAGCGGTGAATGGACAAGACAAAGTACTTGGTGTCTTCTCGCACGCCGACATCGCGCCTTGGACGGTTTGTTACGATGGACGCACAATACCACAGCAGCTGGTGCGCCATGATGAAGAACGTTGTTCGGTGGTTGTTTGTGTTCTGTAGGATTCGGTACTAGGAAGTCTTTGGTGAAATATAATGTGTAACGGTATAATGAACCTTACTCTTAAACACATATACTTAGAATTGCTTACGACTTCTCTTGACTGTGGTAGCAAAAGACATTAGATAGATCGCCAGTCATAACTAGATGCAGGAACGACTTTCTTTTTTGTCTGGCGAACGAGGCTTCACTTGTGTTTTGGCGTCGCTACATCTGCATATGGTCTTATGGCATCAAATTAAAGCAGAGAAGCAGGTGTAATTTTTTTTGGACAAAAAAAAAAAAAAAGTAAACATAAACATCAGGACTTCATTCCTTTGTTTGAATTTTCTATCAAGTCTCGGCTTAAATGGGACGCCAAGGACCACGCCAAACAGTGATTTTTACGAATGTAATGGAGTCTGTAATATCTTCTGCAGATTTTCCTCGGCTCAAATGCCGTTTCGTCGGTAAGTATTGTATGGCTTTCTGTGCACTATAAATCGTGCATTTTCATAGTATTTTGCACATTTTCTTTAATCGTAAATATTCCATACATCTCTTGTTCTTATGTTACTCAGAACTTGTAGTACAAATTTCATTGAAGTATGCTTAGAAGTAGTTGCTAGTAATTTTTTGTTCGTTTTTTTTTTAAACTCGTTCTTTTTGAATCTATCAAAAACGCATGGAAACCACTACTAAAAGTGACTTAACTGAGGTGGACATCGATTTTCTAGATCATATAGAAAGAGTAAGAGAATATATCATTCTTTTTTTTTAATTTATGTTATTCCTCTCTTATTTGATGACCCAGAGAAGCTGCTACAATGTGATGAATTTGGACGCTGGAAAGCACTGTGATTATGTGCAAACTACACCCAACTGCAAAGAATCAATGTATTTTGTCAACTATATCAAATTAATGAAGTGCGATTTAAAAACTGGTGACTCCGGTGATATGGTATCAGTGATAATAATGGTATTACTCGTATTGTATTCTGTTATGGTCTTGGCAATTGTGGCTGATACGTAGTGAGTTGTGTTTGTCGGTTCTATAGTAAAAATAAAATTTAAATGGTTTCATCTTTTTGGCATTTCAGCTTCGGACCAGCTCTAAAATTTATCTCAGTTTTGTTACACATGAATGAACATTTGGCTGGAGTGACGTTGCTGGCCTTTGGTAACAGCGCGGCAGATTTGGTTTCTACTATTAGAACCATAGGTGATGTGGGACCGTTGTATGCGAATCAGTTATCTAGCGCCGTATTTGTCACAATGATATCGGGTGGTATAGTCTGCTACATCTGCCCGTTCAAGATGAATGCTCATGCAACAGTACGGGATGTTCTTTTTTTTATATCGGGCGTATTATTACTAGAGTATACGATGAAGAATGATGGCATTGTAACAAGGCTGGAGGCAGCTGGTAGTCTTTTATAAAACATTTTTTTTTTCAATAATGGTTTTCTTTGTTTACCTACTTCTAGCCTACATCATTCTTTATCTTATCTACATTGTGGTTAACGGTATCGAAATCTATCTTAACAAGAAAGATTTAGAACGTAATTAATCTCGTTTACATATGTGTACATCGATTTTATGTTTCCTTTGTTCATTTTGCAGATGATGAGCGTGAGTTGATTAGAATGATCGGAACAGACTCGGGTGGTGCTGCGCAACGTGAGCTGCAACGCCGGGTGTCTGAGAAACGACAAATGGCTAGGATGAAACCGTTGTATCGAGATTCACGGCGATCACAGTTTGGTTCGCGAAAAACATCTATTCGAACCTCGAATAGTTTTTTTGTTACTCGTATATCTTCGAAGCATGAGACGCTAGATGCTGATGCTTTACGGAATGTGTTCTATAAAAGTAGTAATCCCAAAAACAAGAATCTTTTTAAAGATTTTTTTCAACAGTTGATACCAATAAACCTGGATAATTGGGTAACCGCATCAAAATGTTTGAGGATTTGTATGGTGATTCAAGCACCGATACGTTTTGCAGCCCAACTTTACATACCAGTAGTGGACATCGAGGTCGACAGGCACGGGTGGTCGAAACTACTCAACTGTTTACAGATTATCATTTGCCCATTGCTGATACTAGCAATCATACGTAAGTTTTGCAACTCCTGATAGAGGGCCTCGATTTAATGCAATCAAAACTCTTTCTTTGCAGAAGAAGTTTACATCTGCTACTCTTTCGTATTGACTGTGCCATTGGCTTTCATTGTTTTCTTCACATCGCGCACTGATCAGCCGCCTAAATATCATTGGGTATTTTTGAGATCAATTGCATTGAAGCAATAATTGTAATTTGTTTCAGCTTTCTCTTCTAGATTTTTACATTTATCGCTTGTTTTGATTGCATGCTATGCATATACATTGTCGCCTCTGAAATCGCGATAATGATTACTTTGCTCGGAATGCTATTTAACCTTACCGAAGACTTCTTGGGAGCTACGGTATCATGTTGGGGCAATGCTGCAGGTGATCTGGTTGCTAATACTGTTGTAGCTATGCATGGATATGGTGGAATGGCTTTTGCAGCATCATATGCAGGTCCTTTCTTCGGTAGGCGTTAATACTTCCCTGAATATTACGTGATCATCTTTAATGACGTTTGTCTTCTTTTTCGATTTTTATTTCTCAGTTACAATCATATCGGCCGGTGTTGTCTTCAGCTATGAGTCATGGAATAGCGAAAATGGAGAGTTCGCTACCGAGCTTGGCGAATATGGTCTAAACTCTTTTGTCTTTCTGATGTTAGCACTCTTCTCTACGTTGATATGGTCAACTACTTTGAACTTTCAGACGCGTCGTTCTATCGGCATTTTTAATATAAGCCTCTACGCTCTGTATGTAATCATGGCTGTTCTCTGTGAGAACGAAGTGATTCATAGTTTCTCAGACGATGTACATATAGAAATAATTTAAATAGTTTGTAAAACTCAAAAAAACATTTAATTTTTATTGTAGAGCACTAGAAAAATTTCCAGAATAGGTTAACGTTATATTGCCGGTTCAAGTCGTACGTTTTCATAAAATTGTATCTTATTTTTGTTCACAAAAAAAGACAGACCAAAATCAGCGCTTAAATAGGTTTTCCATCCTACCACCTGAGGCGTAGGCATCGTCCAATCTTGACTTGATACCCCACTTTTTATTTAATATAATAATAAAAAATACTTTTCAAAAGATTTTAGATGTTACATCCCTGAAATGCAACCTACTAACATTAGATTAAGTGGCAACATTTGAATACTGTATGAAATACATATAAAGGAATAAAGCTCAGTTTTTTGTAAGTCGTGATCGAAGACGCACGCGCTTAACTGATATATATATATATAGACACAAAGAGTAAATATGTATATAACAGTGGCGACGAGAGAAAAAAAAAGCATGGAATTGCACACAAAACCATTGATATACTAAAACAAGCGAATAATTTCGTGATTTTGATTTGTCTTTGACATAAACAAAAAAAAAGATGGCTGAATCCATCGAGCAATTACTCAGGCAACAAAAAGAGTGTTTATGCCGCGAATGGCAATAATGGGTTAAGTTTTGGTTATTTTTCTGAACCTGTACAATAGCAAATAGAATAGAAAAAGAGCAAGCGAGAGAGAAGAACCCGTTAATCATCTTCACTCTATTATTATTTGATATTGTAATAACCCACCACCTTTTCCATACATTTTGTTTATTTTGTTTCTTTTTAATCGCTTGCATTAGAAAATTCAGTTGCAATTTCGTCACCGCGCCTTCAACGCCACGCCACGGTGGGCAGAGCTAATACTTTTGTTTGTGTTTTTTTATGCTCCAACATTTGTGTTGTTGGACGCATTTATATACCTTTAGTTTGTTTTATTTATTTAAGTGAATAATTATAAATAGATTTGGTGCCTTTTTGCTACGCGGCACCAAATAATTAAATTGTGAATCTTCATAGTTAAAATAAACTCAACTACATATATATTAAAACCCGAAAGCAAAGGCGAGTGTTTTTATTAGAAAACAAGAAAAACAGTGTTCATTGAAGAAGGATTAACCGGTCTTGATTGCTTTTGGAAAGGCTGCGGATTATTAGAGGATTATTGTTTTTGGCTTACTAGATCACCGCTAGCGACTAGTTCGCCAGTTCAGCTAAAGTGGCAACGTCGCCGAAGCTAGAGCTCTTGGTTGACTGGTTACGCCGGTGAACAAACAGAGAGTTTGCTGAAAAACTCTTGAAACAACAACAAGAATTTATGGTGTCAATCGTGAATAACTACACACACACATAGAAAATGTACCAGCATTCCAACAATTTCTCAAGGAAACGCAAACATGGGAGCCATATTTAGAACAACTAAACCAACATTTTGTGGATCGGAACTGAATTGTACGTGCTTTTAAAAAATTTATTCGGAAGTGAAAATATTAAGGAAAAGACGTACGAACAGCTAACTAATAAGCTAACGGAATATTTTCAAACAAAGAGACATGTAGCAGCACGATATGAATTCTTCAAGAGGGGAATGAGTATCAATCAAAAACATCGAGAGTATGTAGCCGAACTACGAGGTATTGCAAGAGAGTGCGAATTTAAATGCTCCTCCGAAAATTGTTCTACGAATTTCATTGACGAAATGATTCGCGATCAACTAATCGTACCCACACCGCACAAAGCTGTTAGAACCGCCGCACTCCAGAAACTCAATACAAGACTTGTCGACATTTTGTTAATCGCAGAGTCGTTTGAAGCAACAGTTAAAGCAGAAGCAGCAATAAAAGAAAGTGAAAATCTGCTAACGCCGGCAAATGCTGTGACCACAAAGAAAAAGCCAAACCAATATAAACCAAATACAAAATATAAATCGTGTTTTAAATGCTTTATCTCTCATGGGAGATAACAGTGTAAGTATAGAGATGCAACGTGTAACAAATGTGGTCGTACAGGACATATTGTCGTAGTGAACTTAAAAAATGCAAACAATTTGTTCGGACTAAATTTTTTTGAACAATTCGGTTTTCAAATATAACAATGTTACTGAAGGTTAAACAAACAAAGTACAACAATTGTGTAATAAATACTCTGAAGTTTTTAAACCAACTTTAGGTACAATAAAAACGTAGAAAACTAGCATACATATAATGCCATTTGTTAATCCAAAGTTTTGCAAAGCCAGGCAAATTCCTTTTGCTCTAATGCCTAAATTTAAGCAAGAAGCTGAACGCCTAGTATCTGAAGGATTTTGGAAGCCTATTAAATTCAGCAACTGGGTTCGCCAATCGTACTAGTACCAAGAGCAAATTGATCTATTAGAATCTGTGGAGATTTTAAAGTGGCAGTAAACGCTCAAATCGAAATCGATCAGTATCCACTATCGACAAGGGAAAAATTATTTCATGAAATTCGCTACGTAAAAAATTTTGCCTATCTTCAGTTGGAACTTGATGATAAATCAAAGCTTTTCACAGTAGTTAATGCACCATTTGGATTATTCCAATATCAACGCTTACCCTACGGTATAGCAAGCACTCCAGCGATCTTCCAAAGATATATTGAAATATTGCTTTAAGGTATAGAAGGTTGTGGAAACTATTTAGACGATATTATAGTATCTGCACCTACCTTCGAAGAGCACATCAGCCGGCTAGAAAAAGTTTCCGATATTTTAAAAACTAACGTCATCCGTTGTAAAAAACAAAAATGGGTTTTCATCAAAAATGAAATTAAATATATTGGTCGTCGAATAAGAGCCAATGGTATCTTACCTGATGAATCAGGACTTAAATCTGTTAAAGGGCTTAAACCACCACAGGATATAAAACAACTCGAAGCTTTTATTGGTAAAATAACGTATTGCCATAACTTTATACCGAATTTATCACAAATTGCAGCTCCATTAAACATGCTTCGCCGCAAAAATACAAAATTTATATGGGGTGACTCGCAGCAACAAGCCTTTGCTGAGCTTAAAAGTCATACAATTAACGCAACACACCTCGCTCATTTTCAAGAACATCTGCCTATTGTTTTGGCTGTCGACGCATCATCTAGCGTCATATCTCATGTGTATCCTGATGGTGTAGAGAGACGTATAGCATTCGCTTCAAAGACACTTGATCAACATCAAGTTAAATACAGTCAAATTGAAAAGGAAGGAGCGGTTCCATCAATATCTATATGGAAGAAAGTTTGTATTGCTAACAAATCACAAGCCGCTTGTTAGCATATTTCATCCAGACAAGCACTTGCCTCAAATGACGTCACATCGATTACAACGGTGGGCATTTATACTTATGGCATACCGTTTTGAAATCAATTATCGTAAGACATAACAACATGGTATGGCTGATGCCTTATCACGTTTACGGATCGGTAAAGATGAAGAGTTTGACAAAAGCCAATCTATTGCAAATGTAAATGAGGTTAACATGCCTGTTGATCATAAAATTATACAACATCATGCTCGTAAAGACAAAATTCTCACTAGAGTAAAATTTTTCGTGGAAAATGGATGGCCTGAAAATTTAAATTCTAACGACATCGAATTAAAGCCATATTTTGTTCGCAAACTTGTTCTTACAATTAACAGATTAATACAGACATCAACCGCGTAGTTATTCCACAATCACTGCAACCAGTAATCCTGAAACTGCTACACGAAGGTCATTGAGGAATTACAAGAATGAAATGAAAGAATGAATTGGCTCACCGATACCTCTGGTGGCCAAATATTGATAATGATATCGTTTCATTAACAAACAAGTAAGGAAATTACAGTCGGGCGTAACCGACTGTAAGAGGCCCTGTATTAGTTCAAGTCTCCTAACAAACACATTACATGTTTCCCGATCAATGAAGCAGCCACGCTTACAAGCATAAATCCATGTATTTTTTTTTGTTTTAGTTTTAAAAACTTTTTTATTTTTATTAATATTAACTGGAAATTAAAGATAAATATTTGGGCATATGCCTAATATATTGTTACGCCCAGGCGAGTTGCTGACATGGGAGTCCGCTTTATTTTGTCTGTCATGCCAAGAACGTATCGCGTTGTACCTTGGCACATGTATGTTTTTCTTTTGTTGTAATTTAATTTAAAGCAATTTTAAACTAATCGAATACTTTTTTTATAATAAAACACTTGAAACCTGACATACCGCTCGGTCAATTTCACAACAATATGAAAAAAGGGTTTTATATAATAATTTATACTAAAGAGCGTGTATTGTAATTATTAGAGCTATAGTACCTAAGTTTCTGTTTTTTTTTGGTTATCTACTTTATTAATAGCTTGGTTGTTTTTTATACTCTTTTTTACTCTACTATCCTACTTATATTATAAATACGAAAGTTTGTATGGATGTATGTATGGCTGTATGTATGGATTTATGAATGTATGGATGAATGTTCCTCTCTTACGGCTAAACCGCTCAACCAATTCGTATGAATTTTGGTATAGACTTTGTCCGGGTAGATTTCGATAAGAAGTAGCATAACTAATTACTTTTTCGTTTTGCCTTAGTTCTGAAACTATATTTTAAAAAACTAAAAAAACACGCTTTAATAAAAGGTCGTACTGAAAAGTATAAAATAATTTATAAAATAAATGTAAAATTATTAACACAAATATTTATATCGTTTCATAAAAAAAATTGGGTCTGGAAATCAATCAAATCTTAAATATTTATTTGATAGAGCTATCTCTAAAAGTAGAGATACGGCAGGTTTTTATTGCGTTGAAAATAGTTTCAAACATCTACAAGCTTCAAGTAAAAGTGAGACCAAACTCAACGAAAACTGTTAAAAAATCAGATTCTTGCTAGATATCAGGTTAGTGGTACATGGTTATGGGTACATTTTTTTTTTTTTTGTGATTTTTGTATATTGTTTATTGCCAGTATATTTATCTGATATTCATGTCATATTCATTGTCAATGATTGCTTTTGTCTTTTAATACCGAAAGTTAGAGTAATGGAACAACTTTCCTCTCTTTTGAATGATTTTATGGAAGATGTCAGCATACCATAATAATGTTGTATTGTTATTTTAAGTTTATTTGTAACACAATAATGATAAAGGACTATAATTCACAAATTTTATTATTGAAGCAAACAAAAATGTGAAGAACTTTAACTTCAATAAACAGGCGCTTTAATATACCCACACAAAACTTTATGTCAAATAAAATTAAGCTGTGTGATGGGCGATGTGAACGTGACAACCACCTCAATGCTTAAAATTTCTTAAATACAAACTACGGACGGACATTGATTTTGACTCAACATAAAATTGTATCTTATTTTTGTTCACAAAAAAAGACAGACCAAAATCAGCGCTTGAATAGGTTTTCCATCCTACCACCTGAGGCGTAGGCATCGTCCAATCTTGACTTGATACCCCACTTTTTATTTAATATAATAATAAAAAATACTTTTCAAAAGATTTTAGATGTTACATCCCTGAAATGCAACCTACTAACATTAGATTAAGTGGCAACATTTGAATACTGTATGAAATACATATAAAGGAATAAAGCTCAGTTTTTTGTAAGTCGTGATCGAAGACGCACGCGCTTAACTGATATATATATATAGACACAAAGAGTAAATATGTATATAACAGTGGCGACGAGAGAAAAAAAAAGCATGGAATTGCACACAAAACCATTGATATACTAAAACAAGCGAATAATTTCGTGATTTTGATTTGTCTTTGACATAAACAAAAAAAAAGATGGCTGAATCCATCGAGCAATTACTCAGGCAACAAAAAGAGTGTTTATGCCGCGAATGGCAATAATGGGTTAAGTTTTGGTTATTTTTCTGAACCTGTACAATAGCAAATAGAATAGAAAAAGAGCAAGCGAGAGAGAAGAACCCGTTAATCATCTTCACTCTATTAATATTTGATATTGTAATAACCCACCACCTTTTCCATACATTTTGTTTATTTTGTTTCTTTTTAATCGCTTGCATTAGAAAATTCAGTTGCAATTTCGTCACCGCGCCTTCAACGCCACGCCACGGTGGGCAGAGCTAATACTTTTGTTTGTGTTTTTTTATGCTCCAACATTTGTGTTGTTGGACGCATTTATAAACCTTTAGTTTGTTTTATTTATTTAAGTGAATAATTATAAATAGATTTGGTGCCTTTTTGCTACGCGGCACCAAATAATTAAATTGTGAATCTTCATAGTTAAAATAAACTCAACTACATATATATTAAAACCCGAAAGCAAAGGCGAGTGTTTTTATTAGAAAACAAGAAAAACAGTGTTCATTGAAGAAGGATTAACCGGTCTTGATTGCTTTTGGAAAGGCTGCGGATTATTAGAGGATTATTGTTTTTGGCTTACTAGATCACCGCTAGCGACTAGTTCGCCAGTTCAGCTAAAGTGGCAACGTCGCCGAAGCTAGAGCTCTTGGTTGACTGGTTACGCCGGTGAACAAACAGAGAGTTTGCTGAAAAACTCTTGAAACAACAACAAGAATTTATGGTGTCAATCGTGAATAACTACACACACACATAGAAAATGTACCAGCATTCCAACAATTTCACAAGGAAACGCAAACATGGGAGCCATATTTAGAACAACTAAACCAACATTTTGTGGATCGGAACTGAATTGTACGTGCTTTTAAAAAATTTATTCGGATGAATTTTGGTATAGACTTTGTCCGGGTAGATTTCGATAAGAAGTAGCATAACTAATTACTTTTTCGTTTTGCCTTAGTTCTGAAACTATATTTTAAAAAACTAAAAAAACACGCTTTAATAAAAGGTCGTACTGAAAAGTATAAAATAATTTATAAAATAAATGTAAAATTATTAACACAAATATTTATATCGTTTCATAAAAAAAATTGGGTCTGGAAATCAATCAAATCTTAAATATTTATTTGATAGAGCTATCTCTAAAAGTAGAGATACGGCAGGTTTTTATTGCGTTGAAAATAGTTTCAAACATCTACAAGCTTCAAGTAAAAGTGAGACCAAACTCAACGAAAACTGTTAAAAAATCAGATTCTTGCTAGATATCAGGTTAGTGGTACATGGTTATGGGTACATTTTTTTTTTTTTGTGATTTTTGTATATTGATTATTGCCAGTATATTTATCTGATATTCATGTCATATTCATTGTCAATGATTGCTTTTGTCTTTTAATACCGAAAGTTAGAGTAATGGAACAACTTTCCTCTCTTTTGAATGATTTTATGGAAGATGTCAGCATACCATAATAATGTTGTATTGTTATTTTAAGTTTATTTGTAACACAATAATGATGAAGGACTATAATTCACAAATTTTATTATTGAAGCAAACAAAAATGTGAAGAACTTTAACTTCAATAAACAGACGCTTTAATATACCCACACAAAACTTTATGTCAAATAAAATTAAGCTGTGTGATGGGCGATGTGAACGTGACAACCACCTCAATGCTTAAAATTTCTTAAATACAAACTACGGACGGACATTGATTTTGACTCAACATTATATATTGATCAAGAATATATAACAGGGCAGGGAAAAACAAGAAAGAATGCTGTAATCAAGTTTGCTTGACTTCAGAATACCTTGTACTCTTAAACATATATGTTAGTGAGAGATATATTCCTACATGGATCTGTGTCGGATATCTTATTAAAATTAATACAACATTCACCAAATTTGTGTTCAAACTTAAACCTACAACAACAATAGAAATTAGTACAGATTTGTGTGGGGTTACATCTTGTAATGGTCCAATGTGGAATAATTTTATATAAGCTATATTAACAATAAAATTTAAATTGGTTTTATTCAAAAACTCAGGAATGGGTTATATGTAATTGAGCGATCGTAGGACTGTAGCATGTACATTAAGTATTATATTAATAATTCCGACTGAAAATATACGTATATAAAAAATCAAAACACTCCAGCGCGAAATATAGCAAGTCAAAAGTACCCTTCCCATGTAGTGGGCCGCTTTAGACAATTCTGAGGCCATAACGGCAAATGGACAAGGGTATAATAAGTTTGTGTGAATGTATGTAATAGGCAGAAAGAGACGTGGAAGGTCACATAAACTAGAAATATAGTCTGTATGAACAAACAGTTCCAAATAATCTCTACTTTCATACGCAGATGAAATGGGCGCGTTTAAGAGCCGCTTCCGGAAAGAGACCCCCCCCAATTTTGGTCAAACTTAACTCGATTACTTTTTCCGATCCCATTAACATGTGTAATAAATTTCGACCCCGTACCTCAAATGGATACAAATAGCCTCCTCCGATTTTGACCAAACTTCACTCGAACACTCTCCTGAATGAACTGAAGTTCGATTGTGAATTTCAGCTCAATCGGTTGGATGGTTCAGCTTCCTATAAGGAACATACATACATACATAGATATATATACAAACTGGAATGTTATCTTAGTAACGTGCGCTTGCTCTTGTTATTTTTCTGGAAGATCGAGGGGGTGTCTTCTTTTCAGTCTTCGCAGTACTGCGCTATTGTCAAGCAACTCGATAGCTAGACAATTAGGATGATTATGGAGGTGATCAATGTATTTTTTGCTAACCTCGCGTACTTGTTCTATTATAGTTTTCAATTCGAATTCTCTTGCGAACTTACCATGGTACATTACCTATCATTCGTTATGTTTGGTTTTGCATATTCTGCATTCTTTTCAACTGACTGTCACAGGCTGTTCCATAAAATTGCAACCCATATGTCCACACCGGAACTATCATCGATTTGTAAAGCAGCAACTCGTTCGATAGATTAAGCTGACTTTGTCTATTCAATAGCCAGTATAATTTTCAAATGTTTAGCAGTGTTTTACTTTCGCGGTTATGTGTTTGCTCCATGTGAGACCTCTATCTAAATGCATTCCGAGGTACTTGACAACTGTGACATCTGGTATCATTTGGTTGTTGAAACTTATTGCAGGACAGTTGCCTCTTCTTTTTGCAAATGTCATATGTGTTGATTTTTCGGTATTTATAAGAATGTTCCATCTATTGAACCAGTCGGTTAATGCGTTGAGATAGTTTTGCGTGGCGAGAGACGCAGCGGACTTGTCGGAGTCGTTTGAAAGAATGGCTATGTCATTAGCATATGTACAGATCAGCGTATTTATGTCAGTGGGAGTCGGTATGTCTGATGTGTACAGAGTATACAGAGTAGGAGCTAGCACACTACGCTATGGAACTCCAGTGTTGATAAAGTAGATGTCAGATGCTTCATCTCTAGCCACAACTCGGTAAGCTCTGTTGCTTAGATAGGATTTCAAAATCAAAAAGTATGGCGCAGGGATGTATTTTTTTATCTTATAAAGAAGTCCTTTATGCCAGACCCCATCAAAAGCTTGTTTGACGTCTAGGAAGACAGCAAAGCAGTATTGTCGGTGTTCTTGGGCTTCAATGATTGTGTTGACCACGCTATGGCATTGTTCCGAACATCCGTGATTAAACCTAAATCCAAATTGGTGTTCTGGGATAATTTTGCGTCTATCCAGTAGCGGCAGCGCTCTATCAAAAATCAATCTTTCAAATACTTTGGAGAAAACTGGCAGCAGGCTTATGGGACGATATGACTTGATAAGTTCTTCAGGTTTACCAGGCTTAGGGATCATCACAATCTCATTAAACTTCCATTGTGAACGGAAGTGGTAGATGCGAATCATGAAATTAAATATCATTGTTGGGAACAGTATCGCCTTCATTGGAAGCGCTTTAACTACTCTGCCGTCAACATTAAGAGCTTCTATTTGCTTAAGAACCTCTTGAGGGGTGACATGAGGTATAGGCAAGTCCATTTGGCACGGTGCTTCTTAGGAAGTCCTCCACTTCAGATATTTCTGCAGTTTTTGCAGTGTCAAAAGGTTGAAACTGCGACCTTAAGTGCTTAAGGCTTCAGCTTTCGCGGCATCTGATCTGCACCATACGTTGTTTGCACCTTTGCTTGCAACTTGTCTTCGTATAGGTCGTTTTATGCCTTTAGTAGCTCTCCATAGACTATAATACCCTTTATCAAAGGGGGCCAAATTTCTTAGTCGCTAACCGATGGCTTCGTTTTGTACTTTTACGAGCAACGCCGTAAGATCTCTGCATGCTTTATTAAAGTCTCGTTTGTCTAGAGGATTTCTTCTAACCTTCCATCTCCGATGAAGTCTTTGTTTGAGTAGCAGAAGATTGCGCACTTCAACATTAAAAGGTTGATTTCGTTGCGTTGGTGAATTGTTCCGGTGTGGCATAGGTGTCGCGAGAAAAGCAGCCTCATGGATATTTCTTGTAAAAATTTCAACAGCTTCATCGAGATCTCTACTATTTACTATATCCATGTTAAGGTGTATTCGTTGGCTCAATATTTCCTGAAAAATGGTTATGTCAGCATTGTATTGTAGTAGTCTGGACTTATTTTGCACTATACCGGCAACCATGTTCGCTTCAACTATTAGAGCAGAATGATCAGAGCATTAATCGGGACTCTCGTAAATAGATAATAGAGAAACAGGGATACCGCAATTTACAGCGAAGTCGAGAAGATCAGGAATTCTAGCTGGATCTGTTGGCCAATATGTTGGTGCACCTGTTGAAAGTATGTCGCAATTCTGACATGTGAAAGCTTTATATAACTCTCGGCCACGTGGATTATCCAGTCTGGAGCCCCACCAACTATGCTTAGCGTTCCAGTCACCGCCTACTATAAAACGGCCATTGAGTCCTGATAAAAAGGAAACAAACTGCAAATCCGTCCAAGTGAGCCGAGGAGGACAATAAATAGCAGCAATGACAAAATCACCTTGATTTTGGTTCTAGCGCACTGTATTCGGGGCAGATTTATTGGTTCTTGAGGCTCATGCTTTATTGAATTTTTAATAAAAATTGCTGCGCCTCCATGCGTTCTGTCCCAGGGTGATTTGAACAAATAATGTCGTATCCTTTTATTCGAAAATTTGACAGACTATTAAAATGAGTTTCTGAAATAAAAAACGCATCCACATGGTTCACATTAGCAAAGCTCTCAATTTCAAGTTGGTGTTTCGCAACTTCATTGGCGTTCCAGATGCAGAAACGTAAACTTAATTGCATTATTTTGTGTTAATGAATGATGTGACAATGGACAGAACATGTTGCATTAATTTTGTACCATTCGTTCCATTATTTGCTGTTGACGCTTCATAGCATTGATTTTTCTTGCTGTTGGAGAAGTTGAACAAAACGGTTGTTGCAGACTTGTTTTGTTAGGACGTTGATTATTAGAGACTGCCTGCGCGTAAGACATATTGGAGGTTACAAACGCTGTACCACTTTCACGACAGGGTTGAGAAAAATTTTGAGACTATCGATCATTTATTGCCAATTGCTTTCTTGGTTCATCCCGTCGTTTCTCCAATGCGTGATACATGGTACATCCTTTATAATTGGCAGTGTGTGAATCACCACAGTTAATACACACAGCGGGTTCTTTATTAGTTTTTGTGCAATCGGTGGAAGCATGACTCCTTCGAATTTTACACAGCGAAAACTATATCTGCAATAGCGTTGAGTATGTCCGAATTCTTGGCACCGATGACATTGGACTAAGTCATCGAATTTCTTAGGCCATTCCACCTTTACTACAGCACTGCATAGTCGGGACAACTCTTTGGCAGTTTTATTATTGGCTGCAGGTTCCAAATCCACGAAGAAAAGTGGTAGTAGCTCTTTGATTTGGCATTTGTAATATTTCTCACTACATGACCATTTGTTAAAAGTTAATTTTTAATGAATTCATGAGATGTTGAATAGTGCAAGTGCTTAATTACAATTCTAAATGCACGTTCCTGTTTAGGTTGCCAATGGTGAAACTCAACACCCCTATCTTCCAGATGTTTTACCAGTTTTCGATAGTTGTCAATAGACTTAGCTCTAATCGTAACTTTATTGTTAAACCCTGTCTTATAAGTAAAGTCATTGGGTTCAACAACAGTCTTAATATCATCGAGCATATCACATATACTGTTGACCGAATCAATTATTATAGGCGGTAGCGGATGAGTTTTTGGAGCGACGTGCGCTGGTTGTTCGTCTGTTCCATGGTCGGATAATTCTTCCCTTCCATCTGATAGTAGAGCGAACCGAATGCCTTGTAGGCGCAAAGACGTGTTGGTCGAAACTGGAGCAACACTTGTTGTTTCTGTTGTTACCGGAGGTATTTTTCTGTTTAGCACAGGCGAATCTTTTTTGCGTTTACCTGACAGAGTAACAGAATTTACGAATTGCCAAGGTAAACGTGCTGGTTAATTTCGGCCCGATTTATTTATTTCACTTATATCTCGTACGCCAGGAAATATTATCGGTGTTGGTTTCTGTCCATTAACATCATCGTCGTCAGAAGGGGTCTCTGGCACATTTTCCAAACTTGTCAGTCTACGTTCGGCAATCGGTGAGAGGTTGTTTGACCTTTTTAGGTTTACTCTGTTTGATTTCGGTTCAACCGCCTGCCACTCCATATCGGCGACTATGTCCCCTCGTGCTCGGCAGGTAATCAGTGTATACACATATATTTTTTTTATATTATATATTAATTTTTAGATTATAAATTTTTTCCGACAGAGAGAGGAAAAAGCTTTCGAGCCTTTTTATGCTCTTAAGAGTGGCTTATGCCAGAAAGTTCTTTATGGTGTAATACTATTGAGTTATCAACATAAGTCATTTGACACTTAATGTCCAGTACTTATGTTTATAAAAAATGTCAAGTGACACTTTTGGTTCGGCGTTTATGTTTATATTAAACGGTCGAACTGTAACTGAGTTGCAATGCAACAAAGGCCCAATGACTGAAGTGACAGTGATATGTGTCAATATTCAGTACACAAAATATTTAAGTGCCGTAAAAGCCAAGCGCGACTGCTCATAGAATTTCTTATTAGAAATTTGTTTACGTAGGTCATTTAATTTGAGTGGGTGGGGTATTGATAACTCCTCCCTTCCTAAGATGAATCGTCCCGATTTATAAGAGTATTAATTTGTTCATTTAATTTAATTAACAATTTTTCTTGGCGTTCATAATTTAATCTTTGTCGTCTCTCAATTACAAATTTATAAAATTTAATACAGTTACATGCCAGTATTAAAATTATTATAGCAAAAGAACATATGAAACATTTATTACTCCTTTAAAAATTCTTGTAGTACATTTATGTTTTCAAATTTAAGTTTGGTATTACTAGATTTGGGAGATTGGGATTCGTTTGCTCAAGTGGAAAGTTGTTGACTGCCATTCACCTGGGAATGGCCAACAATGATTCTTGTGTCAAACGGTCCAAGCAACTCACACGTCCGTTAGGACACGTATCTCCTGGGTAGCCTCTGAACATCCGTTCAGAGGTGAGCTAACGTGAGAAGGCGAAGGGGCCCCCTCTCCTTTAAAAAGCGGTTGGTGCGCTGGGCTTGGGACCCGCCACTTTAAAAAAAAACCCCCAATGAAAACTAAAGGAAAGCCTCGGAAGGAATTGAATGAT
>JAWNNP010002821.1:0-208990 GCA_035044805.1 Leucophenga maculata | reverse complement strand
CAAGTTGCAACTCGAGCGGATGCCGGAAGTATTCCGTTGCGTTGCACTGCACTTCTTTTCAGTACAGCACAGAGCTGAGTTCTGAAATTCGTTTCGCTCTGAGTCATACGACAAAGCGTTACTCTTGCGAAATGAGAAATCCCTTTTTTATTTAAATGCCATCAACAGCAGTTTCAGTAGCAGCAACAACAAAAACAGCAACAGTCGCATCCTTGGAGAGACTCTTTGCTGCAAGAAGTTTCCTATTCCTTTTTCCGCTGCTACACTCTCCACTCTTTGCTTTCGCCCCCTTTGCAACTGCGGCGTTTTCGCTGAACACTGACTTAGTACTTCCGGCGAGAGGAAGATGAATGTTTTCGTGCCGACACCATCATGACGCCAACAGTTTGTGCTAAAACCATCCTTTTATTATTATACTCGTATATACCTCTATATATATTTTTTTTATGCATCCTCGACGATTTTTTTCGCCATCGTCGCCACAAGCGTCGCATGTTGTTTGATGTTGTTGCTGCTGCTGTCTTAAATTTGTTCTTGTCGATTCAGCAACATATGATGTTGAAAATGTTCTACGTAGTCCTTTGAGTGTGCATCGTTGCCAAAAAAAACTACTTGGAAATGTACATTATGTCGCCACGAGTCGTCGTTTATATCTGTAGGGGTTGATGTTAGGCAGATTTGCTGGCGCCTACAGGATTTTGGAAACACCTCTGAAGTAGGCAGGGCAATAGTAATATAATAGTATAGGCAATAGCAAAAATACTCGTGACTGAAATACAATTTATACGATCAACTGATCGTCACATAATCCAAATTAGGTCACATATTTTTTTATAGAACGATTGTCTTCATTTCGTTGTAGGCGCGATGTCATATTAGAGCTTGCTAGCGTTCGAATACCTATGCAAAGATATCCCACTTAACATAATTCGTCAACTTTAAAATATTTTCACAATACGCCTTTGTTTGTAGCCATATTGGAATTACTCTTGAGACTCGTAAGGTTAAGACAAATCGATTGACGTAAAAATCATCAAAATTGGCGTTTGGTCTTTAGAGCGTCACAAAGGAATTAATTTAATTTAAACCGCCCGTGTAGTAATTAGGCATGTAAATTGTATTCCATGTTGGTAACACTGTCCTAATTCAGTCGACCTCAGTAGTGCTTGTCAACTTATGTAATAAGTGAAAATATTGATCAACGTATTTTTGTTAAATTGTAAACGAAACGTCGTGTGCTGATTCATTGGCCAAAAGGCTTTCGGTGAAATTGGTTTGTCAAAAAAGAGCATCTTACGAGTGATATAATGCGTTCAAGGATGGTCGGGAGACAGTCGAAGACATGCCTTATTCTGGACGGCCAGACAGTAACATCAGCTAACGAAATCGTTGCGTCAAGTGACCAAAAGAGCTTGAGAGAGATCGGTAGTGTATTGGAGATGTTACACGAGAGCGTGCGTACGTTGATGCACGAAATATTGGGTATGTAATGCGTTGCTGTATGATTTGTTCCGATATACCTGAATTTCCTTAAAAAAAGTTATCAAGAGCAGGGGTATACGGGAACAAAGCACTTACGAGCCAGCCGAAATGCCCGCCAAATCGACAAGCACTACTGAGGTCGATTGTCTTAAATAGTAACTGTAAAAATTAGCATAATAAAGCTGGAAAAAAGATTACCTGACTAACTACTACTCGGTAGATTCAAATTAAATTAATTCCTGATAACAAGGTATACTTAGGTGTACATTGAGTACCATTCTTTGAGTAGTGCAGTCGCGTAATCTCTGGGCTAAACTCCGGAAAAATCTCCGAAACGACTGAACGGCGTTTGACGGGGTTTCAATGACAGCTAGATAACTCTTCCTACAATAGTTAAATTATTTCTTAAACTGAAAAGTTGACATTCCCAATATAAGAGAGAGAAACCAATACATTAAAACTTTTCCAAGTAGAAGATTGAGATTTGGTAGATATGTAAAACACATCGCAAGAAATAAGATCAAATGGGTGTTATATTCATAAAGAAGTCAGTACATCAAACTTTATAATTTCGGAAATCTTTTAGATAGAAGTATGAAACTTGTTATACGTAATTGTGCGGGGAGAGAAAAGCGTTTCACTGTTTATAAGAAAACCACAAAACTCGTCTCATATTTGATTTAGATGAAACTTGAAAAGCCGTTGCTACATGTATCCTCTTTTTTTTATTTAAGTACAATTATTGCAGAAAGTATCTAGTATTGGATCAAATCAAATACACTAGTCATAAAAATTAAGGGATATTAAAAAAATAAAACTTTTTAGATATTAGTTAACAAGGCATAACTCGGGGAAAAATGGTCGTACAGAAAATAAATAAATGGAAATTGTAGCTTTAGGTGTCTTGTTAGGCCCTGTACCGAAGGTACAAGAGCCTATTGGTTTTGTGCAAATGTATGTAACAGGAAGAACTAATTGTCGGAGACCCCCCAAAGTTACCCCCATTATGGTCAGGAGTGATAGAGGAGTCGATATAGCCATGTCCGTCTGTCCGTCCGTCCGTCTGTGTGAACGAAAGGATCTCGGAAACGGTAATAGAACGACCCCCCTTTTCTTTTCATTCATATTCGCGCAGTGAGAAGTGGTCATGTGTTTGGTCATATGCTCGGGAAACATTTAATGTGTTTGTTAGGCGACCTGAACTGGTACAGGGCCTCTTGCAGTCGGTTACGCCCGACTGAAATTTCCTTACTTGTTTTCAGATGTGAACCGTAAAATTAGCATGGGCGGTTTTCAAGTAATCATCCCAAAACCAACGAACAAGAATGTTTCCAAATTTTTGGTCGTTTTTAAAATGATCTATAGACTTCAAAAATGTTTTTCTTACTATGCGATCATGAAACTCTTTGAGATAATTAAATTTTTGACCTATTATCGAGTTCCGTACGATGATTTGGCGCAGATTACTTATTGATCAAATCAAAACTGTCCATTTTGACTTTGACAATCAATTACTCGGGAACTAATGATCGTACAGAAAATGAAAATAGGGTGTTGAAAATTGCAGAACATGCGATTAATGGCTGTTGATAAAACTATTTTTTTCGTAGAAATGATGCTGACTGAAAAGAAGATACAAATTTTCGAGTTAAAGGGTATTTGGATAATTAGGTGTAACTTTGGGTATAATGCATGAATGAAGTGACAACCTCAAAGTGTCCCCAAAAAACCCTCGAAGTTACAAAGCGCTGCGATTTTTATTCTTGGGTTTCGGAAGGTTTAAATTTATCGTTGATCAAACCCACCGTAACAAGCAATTTTTGATTTTTATTATTTTTCCGAACTACAAAATGTTTTTTTTAGTAATAATAAGTTATTTTTCTATTCAAAGACATTAATTACCAAAAAGCTAAAATTTTCTTTTCTTGATTTTCTGTACGACCATTTCGCCCCGAGTTATGCCTTGTTGAATATCACCCAAAGATTTGGAATTTTTTTAATATCATATGAACAATCTGATGGACTTGCACAAATTTGATTGATTTAAATTTATCAAATAGAAACCCAAATTTAAATAAGCTATTACAAAATATAGTAAAATTTATTTGATGATATACACATGTGTTGATGTTTTAAATTATTTCGATCTGAAAATAAAGTTAAATAAGGTTTAATAAGTTTTGGTGGCTACTCGCGACAAATATGAACTCAAATTTCTTCGATTTCAAAATAATCTTCGTCTGAATCCATTTCATCATCCTCTACGTCTTCCTCTTCATTATCCTCTGCATCATGTTCTTCAATCTTCGGATCATTACGATCATTTTTTTCAAATTTTCTTGTAGTTGTGGTGATTGCAGCAGAGCTATGACTTCTTCTGGTATCTTTAATTTTTTATTTTTGTTTTGTTGGTTTTTTAAATAAATACTGGATACCAAAGGATCAGAAGTATCTAGCGCTCTGTTAAAAATTTCTGTCATATCTTGCATGGCTCCTTCTGTCGTTCTTATACAATTAATTTCAGGATTCGGACGCATGTTCTCCAAGAGAGCCAACAGGAACCAAACAGTTATTTAATATCTCATGACCGTGTATTAACACTTTGTGAACTGTCGGCGACAAGGGGTACCAGGGATACTTTACTTCATGTGCTACAAAATTATTTTCAGAAAAAGCCTTTAGCTTTCCTGCGTTAATTTCATAATTGCAAGAAACTTTAAAAATGTTTGGAAATCTTCTAACATTTTGTAGTCAATATTAAAAATTAATGATAGTTTGGCTGCATTGGAAAACGCCCTCATGCTGTGTTGCCATCATTAGATTTTCCACTAACATTTGGTCTTGGTTTGTCCACGTGAAGTTCCATTTCCATCACCTTTTTTTATTTGTAGGAATTATTTTTGTGCCAATAATTGCGGTTTATCAGAGTCCTTCACATGCCACTTTTTTAGCTCAACTCTATAAGAAAGTTTTAATAAGAATTCAAGGAAGCGAATCCAGACATGCAAAGGGCTTATGCCATATTGAAAAGCATGTGTCTTAGCCTTAAAAGTTTCAGAATTAAAATCTTTTATTTGAAGCAACATGAATTACATCCTGTCAAGATATTAAGGACTTTTCCATCAATAAGTCCCTCCCATTATATTTATACAAATAAATTTTCAGATCACGAATCTTGCAAAAACAAAGAGAGTATGGCGTCTCATTAATCGAAATAATTTGTTGCTCCTTACCTTCTTCACCTGGGAATAGCCAACAATGATTCTTGTGTAAAACGGTCCAAGCAACTCACACGCCCGCTAGGACACGTATCTCCTGGGTAGCTTCTGAACAATAAGGGGCTGGTGCGGTGGGCTTGGGACCCGCCACTTTAAAAAAATAAACCCCCAATGAAAACGTTAATGAAGCCTCGGAAGGAATTCTATGATGACGACCCCCGCTTGGCGATTTCAACGCCAATATTGGGAAGGAAGTAATCTTCTTTGGTTCAACTATCGGAAAATTTAGCTTTCACGACACTACCTCAAATAATGGAGAGAGGCTAATCGATTTCGCCGCAGGTAGGTACATGGTAGTTAGTAGTACCAGATTTCAACATCTTAACATCCACAAGGCTACATGGCTGAGTCCACATCAAATAACAAGCAACCAAATTGATCATATTCTGATTGATGGAAGGCACGCATCGAGCGTGTTGGGCGTGCGAACGTTACATGCTCACAACATTGACTTGGACCACTATATTGTCGCAGTCAAGGCTCAGCGTAGTGCACGCCGCTCGTTCCAACATGCAACGAATCGCAAACTAGACGTCGGCAAACTGCAATCAGAACAGACCGCCGAAGCCTTTTCAAACACACTCTCCCGACTGCTCCGAAAAACCTCTCCATCTTCTCAATATATATGTAAGCAGTTGAAACATATAACCCGCTCCATGGATAGGGCTGCCAAGGATGTTATTGGTTATACAAAACCTGTGAAGAATTCTAGGTACGACGAGGATTGTCGCAAAGCTACTGTAGAGAAGAACGCTTCCTATCAGCAAACTCTGCAGTCGGGAGCAACGCGAGCTGTTAGAGAGCGATATCGAGAGAAACGGAGAGAGGAGAAACAACTTTTCAAGAAAAAGGAGCAAGAAAGGTGGGAGTTTATGGATGTTGATATGTATATTACATGACAGAATTGAAGTTTGAAAATTTTATCAAAAGGTCAAGTGTCGGACTGAAGTTTTAAACCCGGAGTAACTTTCTGTAAGGATGAAAATGGAAATATGGTTACGGATGAGCAGGATTCACTGAGATTATGAAGTAATTTTTCTAACCTACTCGAAGGCGATGAAGCGCATAGAGAAATGACACCTTAACCACCAGTTAATGATGGCAATATTGTAGAGAACCGAACTTTAACGAGGTCGATTCAGTTATTAAAAAGCTGAAAAATAACAAAGCGGCAGGCTCTGATGGGATGCCAGCTGAGTTATTTAAAACCGGCGGCGAAGAGTTTTATGCAAGATATGGTCCTATGAATGCATACCCAATGACTGGAATCTCAGTGTTCTCTGTCCTATCTTTACGAAAGGAGACCCCGCTGTTTGCGCCAACTACCGCGGAATAAGTCTCCTTTCCATTGGATATAAGACTCTGTCGAGCGTATTGTGTAATAGGCTGAAGCCATATACGGATTCACCGATAGGACGATATCAGTGTGGCTTCAGACAAAAAAGGTAGACCAGTGACCAAATATTCACATTACGCCAAATCTTGGAAAAGACCCGTGAGTTCAACAAAGATACTCACCACCTATTTGTCGACTACAAAGCCGCATTCGACACGCCGATACGATCGAAGTTCTTCGACACCCTGTCTGCACTAGGTATCACGGCAAAGATTGTCCGTCTTTGCATGGCGACGTTATCTAACACACAAAGCGTTGTCAGGGTGGGGAGTATGTGGGGCTCGATGTTCCAAAAGAAAGTGATGCTGCTCGCTTACGCCGATGACATCGATATCATCGGTACGCAGGAACGGCGAGTCAGCAAGGCGTTCTCAGAGATTGCGGTGAATGAGGACAAGACGAAGTACTTGGTGTTTTCTCGCACTCCGTCAACGCGTCTTGGACGGTCAGTGACGATGGAGAATTTCAACTTCAGTGTTGTAGAAAACTTCGTCTATCTCGGAACAGAGATCACCAGCAACAACAACGTCAGCCTGGAGATCAGGCGAAGAATCACGCTTGCAAACCGATGCTTTTTTGGGCTGAGCAAGCAAATGAGAAGTAAAGCCCTCTCTCGACAAACGAAAATAAAGATCTATAAGACGCTGATACTCGCGGTGCTATTGTATGGCGCAGATGCATGGACCGTGATTGAGTCGGACGAGACAGCGTTGGAAGTCTTCGGGAGGAGGATTCTTCGCAGGATCTATTAGAGTCGGTGACGAGTTTAGGTCCTGTATGAAACGCGAGCTGTACGAGCTATTCGAAGAGGTTGGCATAGTCCAGCGCATAAAATTTCAGCGGCTGCACTGGGCTGGGCACCTCATTCGAACGGATGAAAGAGCTCCAGCACGCACGGTTTACATGGGGGGCCCAAACTTGATTGGTGGACGCCTTCCTAGACGCGGCCATGACCGGTAGTCGGTTGACGGCCATATAAGTAAGAAAGTAAACTTTTTTTGGAGGTTCGCATAGCACTTCGAATTTGACAACTAAGCTTTAAGCCAAATGGAGTGTTTTCTCTTAAAAAATTCCAGATTTCGAGAGCAATATCGCAAGTGCCTCTTAATGTATTTAATGAATGTCGCACTTTTTGATTGATTATATTGACTCGATCGTCATTTAAGTTTTTACTGCCAATTTTTTGCAGAAAGTGCTGCTGAACTGCGTCCTCTGAGCGCTTTTTGCTACTCCAAATGTCAACCAGCTCTGCATGCGCAAACACATATTGTTCTGGAAAATCAAGATTTTAAGAAAAATTTGCAATTTGTCATAATGAAAATTAGTTACATATCATTCTGCTCACTTCAGATAACAACTTCTCATTTATAACTTTTTACCCTTTTTTACCCTTTGAATGTATTTCTTCACGAAACACAGATACAGTTGTTAAGGTCAACCTATAAAGTAAAGTAAACACACAACATTGACTAAATTGTTAGTAAACTATATCTTGACATACCTGAACTATAGTTTTCCATCAAAACACTTTTAATTTTCTTTGTATTTTCATAAATGTAAGCAATTCACTTTGGGATTATACGAGTTTCTTACATAATTGTCTGAAGTTTTTTCCCTAAACACTTCTCTAGAACTAGCATAGCCCCCTCCGATTTTGACCTATGTTACTCAGGGTGAATGTAGCTTTCCAATGGTGAAAGAATTTTTGAAATCGACAGAGTAGTTTTTGAGTTTACTCATTACAAACACACACACAAAAATACAATTCTTTCCTGTTTATAATATTAGTATAGATTATTGCTGAAATATGACGATTTTTGTTTTTATTTTGTATAACGACATGGGTACAAAATAATTTTATTAATTTCTGGAATGTTCTCTTGTTCCCAATAAAAGTATCATCATACTCTGTTCGGATATTGATTGATATTTTTCCCAAATTGGTGAACTATTTGTTTGATAATTGGTTGAGTACATAAGCCGAGTTTAAAAAAAGAAAAGAGATTTTCTGGCTAATAGTAAAAAAACTGGATTTAAGTTCTTCCTCACCAAGAATATTGCCATTTTCGTCATTGTCGACTGCCTGAAGAGCAGAAGCTTTATTGCTTTTAACCATTAGTATTCATAGTTTATGATGAGCTTGTATTGACGCTCTTTTTTAGTAACAAATATATTAGAGAAGTCAGTATAAAGTATAATTGAACTGCAACTCCAAGTTCTTACAACTCAAATTTTTTTGAAAAAATAATGTAGAAACGATATATTGCTGAAGCAGGTTTAGAGTAGACTGCCATCAAAATTAAATCAGACGACTTTCACAAATGAATCGAATGTTACGACAATCCTTTTCAATCAAATAAATTCTAGTAAAAAAAAACTTTAGATTTGATAACAACACACAACACCCTCAAAAAATAAACGCAAACTAAATTTTGGTAACCGTGCAACACATACAAAAATGCTGACTGCAAAATTAAACGCCCTCAACGGCAGAAGTGGAGTGTTAGGACGTAATTTTAAATTGAAAGCCTTTCTTTATTTCTGCAGTCGGATCCATAATACAAACCAGCATGCAGCACGTGGTATGCACACCGAAGGAACGATGCCAGCAACTGAGGAACTCTTTGAGATCAGAAACCTTGGTGCAAACTTCCATGCTGACAAAAATGCAGTACGAAAATTTAAATATGCCGCTCAAAAGCGTACAACGCTTGATCGATTTGAAGAGGATGGTCGCCCGAAAAAAGGTCTAATGGCACGAGTAGCGCAGTTGGGTAAGCTTCAGGGCAAACATAGTATTATAGTGCCGAAGCGGAGTTACACTGCAATTGCCGCAAAGAATCGATTGTTCAAATTGAAGAAGATACCGACAAGCTTGAGTAAAATCCAACAGGCGTCGAACTCTGCCAAAAATAGAGGAAAACAGAAGTGGGGAAAAGTGGAAAAAAATACGAATGTTGACGATAGTGAAAAGAATGTCGACCACTACATTCAAGATTTACCGACTGCGAGGCATGAAGAGGTCAACAAGCAGTTGGCTCGCGAAATCAGTGACTCAATCAACGGAGAGCTGATGCCACTAGATTCTCATGTGAAGAGCATGCTGTCATTCGAAAATCAGCAACACAGAAAGCATTTTGGTCCGGCCACAAAGAATAATAACTATGGATACCCTTCCAACTTGGATCAAAGTGGCATCGGTTCATCAAAATTTGAAGCTCATTTTCAGAATAATTATTACGGGAATCAACCGTCAATAGCCGAACGGGTCTACAAGGAGAGCTCTCCTTTGACTGCTCATGGTTACAAGATTGAGATGTCACCAATCTATGCTGGCAGGCAGTTAAATACAATGTATGTGGCAACCACAAAGGAATCCCATAATCGGTTTAACTACTGCCCGCTGCCTCCCAATCTTGGACCACCTAGACGTTATAATTGAATTTGAAGAAATTAGCAAGACTATATACGGAAATAAGCGAAATAAGTTAGACTAGGCTTATCACAAACTTATTTATTTTAGTTGACTTCCTTTTGTAGAGCCATAAAAATTCCTTGCAATTATTTAGATTCAAATTTTGGGTAGAGTAGAAAACAGTAAGCATTCGAAAACAAATTGTACAGATACTGAATACAAAAATAAATAAATTAAAAAAAAGTCATATCTGGCAATATCAAATATATTTAATTTATTTTGAGTTTGCTGTCACTTCCAGTGGAACTTTCTACAAATCTGTAAAACGGTCAACATTTTTATTGCAACAATTAGTCTAGAAGAAAGGCTTTAGTGAGCCAAACAGATGTAAGGCCTATTTTAAGGCACATTGTAAGGAAAATAATGTTGGGAGAGCATGGTAATGATGTCAAGGTCAACCCAAATATGAAACAAAAAGTGGCATTCAACTTTATAAATGAAGCGGTATAAAAAAATGGCAGAATGGAAGCATAGATACATATATGGAAAAAATGGCTCTCTGATAATTTTCGAATAAACCTTTTTAAGCTATATATGAAATAATTGATAAAGATTTATGCGGTGTTTGATGTGTTAGTCAATAACCCAACATACTACCTGTACGATAGGAACCGTCTCCCTGAAGCGTTGGACTATGCTGTATACGCTGTTATTCAGTCTAGCCGTCTGTTTATCTCGGATTCAAATGATTTAAACTCAGATCATTAACCGCAAATAGTTGATGCTAGACCTTTAGCGTGTCCCTACGTTCGAAAACCTAGATTGTTGCAAGCTCACGCTAAAGTTCCAATATTTAAGGAACGACTGGACCAACTACTCAACCTCAACATGGAACTTTCTTCTTCTGAGGACGTTGGAAATACGCTGTGATTGCAATGATACCGAAACCTGGCAAGACGGAAATCCTTGTTGCTTCTTACAGATCAATAAGTTTGCCAACGACTTTCTCTAAGATGTTCGAAAGAATATTTCTTAGTAGAATATTACCAGCATTGGGCGTCCAGAGTGCCATTCCTGATAACCAATTTGGCTTTAGGCATCACCATGGTACATCACCATGGTGCACCGTGTCTTTCAACATATTTTGAAGGCTTTTGAGAATAAACAGTATAGCTCCGCTGATTTTGCTGGTATACAGCAAGCCTTTAATAGGGTCTCGCTGGAAGGTCTCCTCGCCAAAATTAAAAGAAAAATACCAGCGTCTCAATTTCTTCTCTTGAAGTCTTACTTGCTTGACCGTGCCTCCACAGTTAAGGTTAAAGATGAACTCTCCAGGATCCGCCGCATTGGAGTTGGTGTACCACAAGGCATTGTGCTTGGTCCTCTTCTCTACACTTTGTATACTGCCGATATGCCAATTCCATATAATGAAAACATGATGCTGGCAACGTATGCTGATGCGATCTCAAATTGTCCAAATGAAGCTTCAACTGACACACAACATTGTCTTGCAAAATTTTAACGTTGCACCAACCGCTGGAATATAAAGGTCAATAGTGATAAATCCTGCCACTGTTCATTCACATTGAGACAAGGCAATTGCTCACCCGTCATGCTCAAAAATAGAGACCACATGTGTACCAAGTGGACTACTTGGGTTTTTGCATGGAGAGGTGCAACCATCTTCGCAAAACAACAGTTGTTTGCTACAATAAGCTTAAGAAGTTCAACTGAATACTTCAGCGAAGCAGTTAACTTAGCCTCGAAAATAAACTTCTTGTTTAGAAGACGGTTATTATGCCAACTTGGATGTACGGCCTTCAGCTTTGGGGCACTGCTTCCGCTACAAACATTAATCGGATACAAGGCTACAAAACAAGATATTGAGAAAAATAACTAATTCTCCTTGGTATATGCGCAACAAAAACCTACACCGTGACTTGAAAATGCCGACAGTCATTGAGCAGATCAATCTCCATTATAGCAGATACAATGACCGATTGACTTCACATGTCAACCAGCTAGCAGCGGCTTTGGTCGTTAACTCCTGTCGTAGACGGCTTAAAAGACTTCACCCAAACGATCTTAAATATACACTCAAAAAAAAAATTTTTCATAAAATTTAGGAATCATTACCTAAAATAATTTTTTTTACCTAAAACAGGAATTTAAGGTAAAATTTTGCCTAAAAATGAATTTTAAGGAAAAAGTTTCCTAATATTTTAGGTAAAAAAATTTTTAATTTAGGTCATAAAATTCATTTTTAGGCAAAATTTTACCTTAAATTCCTGTTTTAGGTAAAAAAATTTTTTTAGGTAATGATTCCTAAATTTTAGCAAAATTTTGTTTTTGAGTGTAGGCATTAAAGCTTATATTTATTAATCCTGTTAGCTCACAAATCCTAATTTAAATGCCTTAATGTGTTATCTCCTTAAAATGTAATCTGAATGTATTGTAGTTTTTTTTTAATTAAGCTGATTGACATTTGTATACGTAGTGAATAAAAAAAAATATCTCAAAAATTACATTTAAATACAGAATGTGTCAATGATGACAATCCTTTCGATCGATAAATGCTGCATGCTTCAATGATATATTGACGCAGTCCACAGATTTTCAATGTAAAAAAAATTGACAAATTTTACTCACATTTTATTTATATTTATTTATAAATTATTTTGAACTTATTTGCTATTTTTTTTTTTTTTTTGAACAGTGACAACTTTCAGTTCATGGTATTTATGAAAATATTAACAGAGATTTTATACCGCTTCATTTGTAAGGTTGAATGCTCCCATATTCCATGGAGTGTGTCCTATAAACGCAGTATTCCTTTAATAATCTACCAAGAAGTCCATCCAATTTGTAGGTGACTGAGGCAATGCTGTGGTTTTGTCAATCTAGAGAATAAAGTGACGACGAACCAACAATGACCAAGTGTCTTGCCAGTCGGTTAAAGTGAGCCAACAGCTGATTGCTGTACATACTGGAGAAAAATGGAGTTTGTTCCTCGATGCTAACCAAATTGAGATCATTTGGCAATGTAGAGTTGTGAAAACAATACGCACATCCAGTCATTAGCCGCAAAACTTTATTTGGGAGAGCGTGGAACCGATTACGATTTGACTATTCATGTGTGATATTTATTTCACAATTACTTTCTTCCGGGTGAACCATTCGCTGTTTAGTTGCAATTTTCTCCAATTTTAGATACTCCCACGTTAGGACATAAAAATCGCTTATGTTATTAATAAATGTTATTGTTATATTATCATGAGTAAATTGAATATATGTTATTGTGAACTTTAACAGAAAATTTAGAAGCTAGTATTAATAGTAGAAAGCCGACATCGCTACTTTGATTTTGGCTAACAATCCAAACACAATCGAATGCTTGCTACAAGTGGCTGCCAACTCCAATGCAAAACTCATTGACCTCGGAAGCCAATGACTAGAATATTTACTGTACGAAATCCAAACAGGTGGTATGGTATCCTAGGTTCCACAAAACCAGCAAACTGGACTACAAATAGACTTTCAAAAATATGAGAGGTAGGAGATAAATCGGCCGGTGGAGCTAAAGATGAACATGATCTAATTGAGTGATAGTATTTAAAGCTATGCATAGTATGTACTGCCTTTTCAGGTAACGTGATAGATCTTGTGCTATCTTATTAAGGTGGTTAAAAGCCTTTGTCGTTCAGGTGTTTTGTTCGTATGTAAACCTTATCCGCTTATATAAGGGCGCACAATTCAAAGTTTAAACTACAATCGCAGGATGATGAGCGGATCTGCCTATTGTGGATCTTACGGAAGAATAGCTCCAAAGTAAATTCAATGTTCTGGCAGAAACCAACCTCTATATAGAGGAGACAGAAATTGTAGACGCTTCTTGGAAAATGGATATATTGGAGTCACGATTGGTTAGCTACTCAGCCAAAGAAAGGGACTAGTCGGCTCCTTGTAACAATAAATGACAGATGATCCAAATTCAGATGTAAACGTTTCTTAATGTTGAGTTTTAGGTAAACTTGAGGTAAACCTTGTTATATGGCCTAATCAAACAGCCAGGCTAGTGCAGGGTACCTCTCGCTGACAAAATATTATTTGATTATAAATGTTTTAAACACCAATCGAGTTTTATGACATTTTAGTGGGGAACAAATGACCCATATAAATTGCATTTACTCAGCTCCCTTAAGAAGGGTATTTTTTACAATCGACAAATCACGTTTACGGTATACGTATATGGTGTATAGATTAATCGATGGAATCAATTGCACACAAAACATTTCACCCTAAAGTGGGAATTTTGAAAATCGGATAAGCAAACCGTGTTATCCAAAAAGAATCTTGAGGTAGAGCTCGCATAACACATATAAGGAGAATAATTTCCTCATATAAAGAGAATGGTTTCCTCATTCAAATGGATGAAAGAACTCCGGCACACATGGCTTACATGGTGGGAACAAACTTGATTGGTGGACTACGAAATAGAGGACTACCGGGCACGCGTTGGAATGAACAGGAATGGAGAAATCTCAGAATAAGTAAATGCGGTTAAGACCGAATGACGGTTGATATCATTTTTAAACTCGGTCATTCCCTTCCAATGTTTGTGGCGTTTATCAAAGCGTATTGGAAAAAAACTAACCAGAAAACCTGTGTGAATTCGCAACAGTTCTTTTGCATATTTTAGAATTGAAAAGAAATCAGACTGTTTTGAAATTTGAAAATCCCAAAGTTTGCAAAGGATGTGTTTTGTTTGTCTGCTTGTTTATGTTATAAGCGTGATGGAGGCGTAACAAACTCCGGTGGCGGGCGTGTGAAATTAATAATTGCATAAATTTACATGTGCGACCGCATGAATTATTGGCGCCGCGGCATAAATCGCAAATAATGTGTGCACTGGCCGTGCGAATATTTATGGCGATGATTGTAAATCATCAAACCATAAACGCACTTGCAACAAGCGACACGCCACACGCGAAAAACACCAGCAGCAACAACAACAACAATGGCAACAGCAACAGCAGCAGTTGCAGTTGAACTCGAACTTCTTTGTTGCTGCAGTTTTTTTTTTTTGTTGTGTGTTGTTGTTTTTGATCCTTTCGCTTTTGTTACAATGGTAGCAACAGCAACACCAACAACAACAACAACAATCCGGAGTATATTGCAGGTTTTCACCAACATACGCGCTTTTATTGAATTTATGAAGTGCATGACACTGCGTTCACCTCTTCCCTCCTCTCTCCACCACCAGCCATTTGCAGCATCCTTTTCGCGCATATTGTGGGTGTGCAGCGGCATTTTTTCGCATGAATACGTTCTCACTATGTTGTTGTCGATGTTGTTTTTCCATTGGCAGGATGTGTGCAGTCAGATTGAAAATAAATGCGCCAGGACATCACTTTTTTCACGCCAGTTTGCTGGCATGTTTGCCCTTTGTCGGTTTGTAATTCAAATTTGAAAAATTCATTTGTGATATACGCACAAATTTAATGAAGTTGCATAATTGTTGATATATGCGATCCGGCGTGTTTTATTAACGTATTATTGAAATGAAAACTAAATGCTGCAAGTTTCATAATAATAAGTTTAATAAGTATTAAATAATTGCTGACACCGAATTATAAAAGGTAAATTGAGAATGGCACACCATTTTAGATAACATTTAGAAATTTTAGAAATTATTTAAATAAAATTTAAAGTCCACATTTTATATGCATTACAAGCTCGATAAGGCGAACTGATTGAACAAGTTTCAAACTCGGTTAATATTGCAGATAAAATTTGTGTTGGCAAACAGACAATTCGTCGGTGTCGAGAGTTCAAGCAATGAAGCTTCGTACGTTGGACTTGGGTAAGAAAAATCCTTGTAACAATCACGCCCAAATCAAACAAACTAGAAGGTATCTGCAAAAATATTTTGTATATATGAAATAAACGACTTGAAACAGCTCTTTTAATCAGCCCATACACAGACGACAAATCGAAGCAATCGATTGAAATCTCTACGAATTTTTGTGTGTGTCAGGCGTGCTCCCGCTTGCACTTACTTTTGCGTTTTTCGATTTCAGTAAACTATTAATCAGAATTATTGGACTTTCCCCACCTAAGGAAATAAATTAAAATTAAAAATAATAACACACATAATTGTTATAGTGCTGGCAACCCTGCTAATTCCCCAGTTGTTTCCGAAAAAAAAGTCCGAAAAGTGAAATCGATTTTCCGTGGCACCGAAGTTTTCCTCGAGGGATTTTAAAACCAATCCAACCGAATTTCCCTCTCGATTAACGTGACATGCCGGAATATCGTCCATAACATAAGTTGTTATTATCTGTGTATGGGCTGCTTTAGCCGCTTTTATTTAATTTATATAAAAATTAATCAACTAAAATTTGACTGCATACATTTAAATCTTCTTTTTATAATCCGTCATTTTACCGAATTTCGTTCGAGAACATTCTTGAGTAAGTTTCTCTATGAGAGATAAATATTTCAGTCTCAAATTTTGCTAGATTTAATGTTACTGAAAAATTATACGAACAGACCGCATAAAAATTTTCATATTCGCATTGGCCGCACTCGAAAAAATTGGGTTTTTTATACAAGTTTGCTGTGCAAACATCGCCTGGTTTAACCTTTTGTAAAATATGGAAGACTAGCTTTTACCCGCGACTTTTTTGAGATTCGGAGTATCGCCTTCTCCGAATCTGACCAAACATAACAGGTTGACTTCTCCTGACCCTCTGAACACGTATACTAAATTACATTTCTGTACCTTAAATGAATGTTGATTATCACTTATATTAAAAGGTTGACTTCTCCAAATCCACTTAACATGTGTACCAAATTTCATCTCTGTACTTTAAATGGATTCAAAGATATGACAATTCTTTTTTCGCTTATATGGGGGGTGGGGCAACGCCCCCTCCAACTTTTTCAAAACGTAGCCTATGTTCTTTTCCATCGTCCCATCTATCTCTATATTAAAACTCATACCAATTGGTTAAGCGGCTTAGCCTAAAGAGAGGAACATAGGATAACGAAGAACTGGCTAAAATAACATTTGCGTTTTTCTTTTCTTACCAATAGATATTACGTTTGTTTAATTGCTTGGTTTATTGATGTTGATGAATCCTTGAGGAAATTTTAGGCCTCGTACGACGAGTTTTTGGAAAAAATTATAAAATATATGTTACCATCTGGGCTGGTAAATTGTATGTATTCTATAGAAAATGTTATAGAAAATGTAGATTATCTACATGTATCAGGCCCCTTATAAAGCGTGTAGAACAAATTGCATAATAACTTTTATTGCTGATTTCATGAATATAAAGTTCGTACACGATTTTCACAAAACTTTTAGTTAATAATCAAGAAATAAATATATTTAAATTAATTAAGTATTCTACGTATATCGACAATGGTATATAATTGTTTTTATATTGTACAAAAATTTCATACTTGCCGGCTGATAGATTTGATTTGGTTACAGCAAATTGCAGTTTCGAAGACACATGGAATATTTATTATGTTCGTGATTTAATTGAGTGACGATTAGTGAAGCATTGTTCAGACGGTAGAATATATTCGACACTCATCACAATGCATTGAAAATAGTTTCAAATATATACACATTTTAAGTAAATGAGACAGTAAACGTAACGAAATTAGTTATTACTGCCAAATAACTGGCACTGTGTGAACTAAGCTTTATTATATAAGAATAAGTTAAAATGGAGAAATTTCGTCGTATGCTCCCAACTATTTGCGAAGACTTGAAAAGCGGTTATGTACAAATGGTTTTTATTTGTATTTTCTTTTTTTTTTAATATTCGTGTAACATAGGTTTGAACCTACTTAAAGAGGAATTGCTTACAGTATTAGATCTAATATATACAAAACTATATTTGAATATAAAATTCAAATAAAAAGTTTTAAATCTTCTTTAAAAGATTTGAACGTGATTTCGCCAATGATAACCATTCACGATTCATTTTCTGCGCATCCGTTAATTTTGAATAATATCGTAATTTTTTTGTTTTTTTGTTTCCATATATATATGTATGTTAAAATTTTATCTCATTTTGAATTAAATACTTTTTATAAAGATATCCTATGCTCCAACTAGAAGGGTATTAATGAGTTGAATTTAAGTTTTGGCTTTGAATTTTATACAATATACACAAAGTGGAAGCCACTTTTCTACGGTAATCTACATTGTAGAATATGTAGGATACATATCTGAATTTCAACGTATTAACCCTGGTTATCATACAAAAAAGAAAAACTGTTAAAGATGATAAGACTTAGAAAAAAAAAACAATTAAAATATACCAATTAAAAGACCAAACATTTTCCTTTTCATCATTTTTAAAATCGGATTCACAGAGGCGGAGCTTTCTGCTTTTCAGCGGGGACTAGGAATTGATTTTAGAAACATAGTTTCAAGGAGAAATTTTCTTACAATTCTTCGTAGAATCCGATTCTAGTGAACGATTTTTGCGAAAAAAAAATTGACCCGCCCTAATATACATATACATTGTATATATAAGAGAAAAATATATATATTTGTAATAAATGCATATCCAATATGCTTTATTTTTTGCATACGCAAAATATGCCAAACATAACCAATAAAAAGTACTTTATAAAATATCAATATTTTAACTGAATTAATATTTCTATTGTAACAAACGAATTATTTAAACTAGAGTTCGCCCACTAGTTGAAATTCAACCATATAGCGACAATACACATTTCAAATTATTCATATAGAAACACGGAGATTAATGTATGAACGGCATATTGAAAGAGAATGGACCCTTGTGATTCATCGATACTTTATTAGAATTTTGGCTACAATGGACCCAACGTCTTAGAAAAAATTCAGTTGTGCAAAAACCTCTCAAAAACCTTTCTTATAAAAACAAACCCAGGGAATATAATGTGTTTAAGAGGGTTTAATAGGTTGTTAAAGTTTTGTTGTTACCTATTTGAGCGATCGGTTTTTCGCTTATAAGTAATATATAATTAAATTTTTACGCGCAATACAATGGGACACTTTTTTTTTTGGTATTTTTTGGTAGATTCTAAATATTATTCTTGCCGAATCCAACAATTTGCTTCTTCCAATTATTGATTTTGTAGCGGTTTGTTGTTTTTGATTTAATGTATTTTTATGCATTATTTAAAAAAAATATTAACATTCTGTACTCCTTCTCTATATAAACTAAAAGTGTGTCGAATTTCACAATCCTCCGTCCGCACAATTTTCGTAAAAAGGGATACAAAGTCTTTGCTTCACGTTTTAATATACATATATGTATATAATGTGAAATAAAAATAAAAACTAGTATCAAATGCATTGTTGCAGCAGATGTGTTATTTATTTTAAACTCATACATCGTTTTCAATCTAGGTATTATAATTAATTACAATTGTCGGCGTTCGGCTAAAGTGTATAGAGTTGCGGCATAACCTTTTCCAATATACTAAATGCACCCAGAAGCATATGGTCCACACAGTAAAAGAGAGTGGATAAAGATAAAAAGAAAGGATAGATTTTAATCTGTATAAAAATTCACAATTAGTAACTTATTCATCTAAAATCATACCGCAGTTTATCCTCCTCACACTTTAAATGCAAGTCATTTAATATGGCCGCTCGAAAATACTATTCTGCAACACTTAAAACTGTAACGGACATTCAAATGCGACCATCGACAACAATATACCATTTAATATTTGTGCACTTTAGTCGACAAAAAATGTCTTTTTTTAAAATAATATTATCTTGTACTCCGAAAAAGTCTTTCTACTAATAATTTTATGCAAATAAAAGATGCTTCGTTTAAATGCTTTACAAACTTTGTGACTGTACATTAGTTAATTTGGTAGAACTGAGTAAATTGATACATAAAAAAGATTTGGTTACAAAAAGTAAATAGGATTATTTGTTGAATTTTTATCCCCTCCCGTTTTCGATTTCGTTTATCTTTGAACCATGCGTCAAACCTATACTGAAAATGACACCAAATACAAAGAAGTCCAATGAATTTGATTAATAGAAAATGAAAACGGGAGCATGCCTGTATATTTATTATATTTAACACATTATTCATCACACATAATTCATTATTCATCACTGCAAATTTTTACTATGTTAAAGCTGAATAATAGGTTATTTTCCTAAACACTTAACTACAAAAAATTTTAATAGAACACTTTAAATATTATACCAAATAAATCAAATCGTCATCATATCGCAATCTTCTTTCCGTCCTGATGAATTTTTTTATAATATTCATAGTCATACATAGAACGCTCGTACACGGCGACTAATTATCCGAGAGTCCATCCCACGTTCAGTGCGACGCACTCGAATAACGTTTCAATGCAAAAGCGATTTTAAAATCCCAATTTATTTAGTTCCAATGCCTTTCTCTTTCACACTGCACTTTTTTTGTAAACGCAGATTGTTATTAAACTTTGTTGTTGTTATTTGGAATACAACATTTTTTCATTATCGCTTCTTCATTCTACGTATCGTTTTTTGCAAAGTGCAAGCATATCTACGATGCTTCATAGTAAATAATTATATATGCATGTTGCCATTAGTTGATTAATCGCTGTTGGAGACACTTTTTAAGCTTTTAAGGAGACACTTAATCGCCACAGAAATCAATTAGCAATTTCCGAAAAGATTCCCTTAATTATGGTACCATCAAGCGAAGCGGCCGAAAACCAACCATTGACGCTCGAGGTAAACGGCACATCATTTGGGTTTAGAATTGTCCAGATATAGAATTGTGCAAATTATTCCGGACGTTCAATACCCATCCGTGGCAGCTCAGCCACAGCTTTTGGTTCGGCACATAAGCTCACGTTTGGCGTTCGCTGACAAATATCAATTTTGAGACGAAGAGTGGCGGCACGTACATGACACCGTCGTGTTCATGGTGGGGGATCGACCATGGTTTGGACTGCATTCTGTTATGGAGGAAAGACTCCGATGTGTTTCATTTCTACTAAAATTAATGCGGGAATGTATGTGAACTTATTGGATAACGAATCAGTAGAATCTGCTGGAGAACTTTATGGGGATAATTGGAGCTTTCAGCATAATAATGCACCGATTCATAGCGCAAAGCTTACTAAAGAGTTTTTTGTATCGAGAAATATACAGCTATTGGACTGGCCAACCAAAAGCCCAGACCTTAACCCAATCGAGGACCTCTGGGGAATAGTCTCTGCAAGAGTTTTGAAAAATGGAAGGCAATTTTAGACCGCAAAGGAGTCGAGATTGACTATAATACAGGAGTGGGATGGTATCAGCCCATCGATATTGAATTCGTTGGTGGGCTCGTTGCCATTTCGCCTTTATCAGGTTAAAATTTAAAAAGAAAAGCATATTAAATATTAAAGATGGGATTTTTTCACGATAAAACATAAAAATACCAAAATAGCTACTACGCACATATAAATATTTACTACTAAAAATATTTTAACTTTATTTTTTTTTTTCATGTTTTATTGAGAATTAAGTTTTGAATTTTTTGTTATATTACGGTGAACATAAACAATAAAACAGAAACAACAAAACGATGATCAGTGCTTTCGTTCTCTTTAAATTCGACTTTAAAGCCGTTCACATATAAATATTTGTAAGAGGTACATACTTATGTCTATTTTTCAATCTGCAGATTTCTTTAAAAGAAAAAAATCTCCGACTGTCTAGGCAACGCATTGTTAATCTAAATTTTCGAAAACACATCCGTTTTACTCCATTGAAAAAAATAATATTCAGTGTGAGTACTTTAAAAATATTCGTTGTAATTTTTTTTTAAGTGTATTTGTCTTAAAATTTGCCTTTCATATTCTTGCGTTCCTCCGTTCTCATAACTGTTGAACGGAGGAGCTTACATGTTTCATACAGCTTTGCGAAGTTTGATCAGAAAAAAATTTGCACTATTTCCTATGTACCAAAGCACTGCTAATATGACCTCTAATACCTTATTTTAAAAGCGCTGATTATCTGGCAAATTATGTACTTCCGAACTACCCAACTAACCACTTCTTAGATTTTAAGTTTATAATGTAGCAATTAACGGAACTTCGTATGGGATCCATGGGATCCAGTATGTAGCAAATTAAAGGAAATATCGATCGGATCAACAAGTCATTTTGTCAGTGTCTCCATTTGATCGTGACGAAGACACACTGAGATCATTTCATTAGTATTTTCTTCCAGATGTGACAATACCAGACATTTTTCCACTTAAAAACCAGTTTTGCATTATTTGTATCGAAAGTGATTTTTTTTCAAAATTTCCTTTCCAAACTCTATAAATACGTATGTATATAATAGCTATATAGGTGAACGTTCGAAGTAATTTTCTAGTCCGCCTTTAGCTTTAACGTTGTTTGCAACTTATCTGTTCCTAATACAAACTAAAGGAACCGAGAATGGACATGTAATCGATATCAACAGCTACCAAAGAAAAAATATTTATACAGAACGAATATTTCATTTAGGATGTATGAACGAACGAACGAGCACTCACCCCAATCGAAGCATCTTGTAACTCAATGGCTATTTTTTTCTACTGAAGTAACGAAACTGTTCGTTTGTAGACTCCTTGCAAACTCATGCTTCGGTGGCCAATCACTTGTTCGAAGGTACAAATGCGGAGGCATGTTCAGCCATTAATTCGCCATAAACAGAAGTGGTCTCAAATTTGTTTGTAGTTGTCGTGGAAAAATATTACAAAAGCTCTCATTCAGGAGTAGCACCAGCGGCCACCACTTTCTCCCGTCACCAAACAGATGCACACGGTTCCACGTGGCGATATAATGAAGAAAACTGCGTTGGGGAGAGGCAGGCAACTCAGTTGATTGCTCATGTGTAGCGAGCCTCGTTAGTTTTGCGCTGCAAACTAACATAGCAGGACGGCAATTTATGGCCGACACATTTCTGATGTTCAGAAAAATGATTACGAAAATAAGAAAGAAAAAATGCAAACATGAAAATTGGGTGATGTGTGTAGTTTGACCGTATAATGCTTAGAAACATTGTTTGTAAAATTTAAAATTTTGAATACTTATTTTATGACTGCACCGAATATTCATTCAATAGTTCCTCACTTTCTCAGCTCAAAGAACACGGATAGACCAGCGCCGTGATAAACTTGTTGCAGAAACCTATTCCGACTTTGCGGAACCAGTAGGCTTCGGTCTGGGATAGGCCGTCATGTTTTGCACGTTCTCTAAACCGTAATGAACCTCGTTGATCGGCATGAGCTCGGGCACCGACAGAGCCTGCTTGTAGACAGCATATCGATCGCCCTCTCTCTGATTATACGAACTGCGATTCAGATGCGGGTCCTGAACATCTGATGCCCGAAGCTTGTTCGCCGGTACTGCTAAGCTCGATGTTCTGCGCGTTCGACGTACTTCATATTCCACCTTTGGATTCTTCTGCTTCTTCGGTTTGAAGGCGATCAGCTCTTTAGTCTCTTCGTCAAGTGGCATCAGCTCCTTTTGTATATCCTTTACGATCTCGCGCGTGATATTGAATTGTTTTTTCTTGTACGTGGCCATTTCCCTCGTATTCTCCAAACGCAGCAACGGTTGTTCCAACTGCCGCGTCTTGGATACGTCATCCTCTGTGAAGTCTGTTCTGCGGACTATTTGGCTATCCCTACCCTCGACGAAATTACGACTCTTGCCGCCATATGGCCACGTGCTTTTCGTATATGCCGAACGATTTCCAGCATATAAACGCCAAACCGATCGATTGAATATGCGATTCGCAACGCGGCACTTATTCGGCAACATTCTCGTTTCTTTCTGCGGCCGGAAAGAATGGAACTATAATAAAATCGGTGCAGCTTCTATTTTGTATTTTCACACAAAATTTTGATGCTCGTAGTTCATCAACTCGAAACAACTGACAGTCTGACACTAAAAGCAAGCATCACTTCAGCCAGCCAGACAGACAGAAATAAAAAATGATTTATTTGTTGGCAGAGTCTAGAAATTTGGACATTTTAATGACAACATATTGGATATTATAATTATTCTAATATTGTAAAAAGGAAGATTTGTTTGTTTCTTTGTTTGTTTGCATGGAAACTACTGGACCGAATTTAAAATTTTTTTCGCCTTTAAGAAGCTACTATCCCTAACACTATCCCTCGGTGACATATGTTATATTATATTTCAAAAAAAAATAGTTATTATTACTAAAACTCCAATAATGTACGCTGCGATAGATAGGGCAAAATAATGTACTATGGACTTTGGAGAACACATCATCGACTACAAAAATGTCGAAAAAAATGAATCGCTTGCTAAAACTTAAAACTGCCTGACCGATTTGAATAATTTTGTTTTGTTCGCTATAATATAGGAATAGAAAAACCCTTAAGTTTAGCTGAAAATTCTAAATATTATTAGTTGGTAAGATTGTATGGGAATCGCTTCTTTAGATTATGGATAATGGTAATGGAGAATAATTGAAAATATTCTGGAGTGCTTCCGTTTTCTCTTACTTTTGCGTTTACGATTTCGTAAAGAGTTTGATCATGGTATCTCTGAATTTATATTCAAGTTTAAACAAATTTACTGAAATCCTAAAACGCAGAAAACTGCGAACGTAATGATCTTCAACTAATCATGTTTCTATTGGGAATATGCATTTATTCCTGTGGTGCGGAAGCTACCACGTTTGCCCATATTTTTGGCAGTTTGTTGGTTCCATCTCAAAAGAAATTCTCCGGCTTGGCGGCCAAGATCGAATCGAGCCATTTTTTGATACCCTGTTCTGAAGTGAAGCCTATTCCGGTGAGGGCATTTTGCGTTGATCTGAATAAGTAGTAATCAGAAGAGGCCATGTCTGGTCTATAAGGCGGGTGAGGTAGATCTTTCCACCCACTGTTTTTTGCAAATAGTTTTTAACTGGTCCTGTAACATGTGGCCGAGCGTTGTCATTTAGCAAAATTATGGATTCATGTCTGGTCGCATATTCTGGTCGTTTTTCCGCGGTTGCTTTCTTCAAACGAATCAATTGTGTTTGGTAGAGGTTCCCTTTGATCGTCAGACCCGACTTCAAGAATTCATAACACACCCTTGTGATCTTAACAAATACAGAGCACAACCTTGGTGCCATGGGTATTCGGCTTTGTCATGGATGTTGATGGTTAGCCGGGCTTCACATACGATTTCTGGCGCTTGGGCTTATCGTAATGAATCTATTTTTTTTTTTAAATGACTTTTTTTGTGGCGTTCAACCAATATTTTCAATTTCCGAGCTTTTGAATGAATCTTCAAGCAATGCCTCCAATTCGTCATCTTCAAACCTTTTTGACTGTTTATGTCGTTCTTCGTCTTTTAGGTCGAAATTGTCAAATAAAGCCGGGCAAACCACTTCTGGCACATTCATTCAATAATGAAGAAGAACTTCCCGAATAACACTCAATCTGGCACAAAGTTCTACATTTTCAAATTAGTAGAAAAATTCGTTGTTTACGCTTTAACCAAATGACATATACTTCAAAATACCCGAAATGACAATAGCTTTCAAATGAATATAGTCACGGATGAACTCGATGCGAATAAATAAATAACGTCCTCCCTCAGAAAACCGCAGAAAATTATGCAAACACCAAATAAAATTTTTAAGTCCCATCTGTTGTGAAGAGCATTTTTAATGTTTAAAAAAAAATATAAGACGAATACAAAGAACTGGTAACGCGTATATCTCTAAAACCATATTCTAATATAGCGTCGAAGCAATAATTGTAATTGTTCCAGATACAATGTTAGCTGGACATTTTTTTTTCTTTTTAAATGTTTGTGAAAAGGTATGTTCAGAATGTAATTATCTATGAATATGTTTCCGACAACGCAGGGAAATAAAAATTAGGAAACGATAGGTGCCGCTTGATCTGACCTAAGAACGAATTTCTTAGCCTTATAACATCTACAATTTAGTTTTGTCAAAAGAGGAACTGGTGGCAAAAATATTTTTCAATTCTTAAACCAATTACGATACGAGTGACCGTCCAAATTTTACCTTTGAGAGACAAATAGCAGCACATATATATATTTTTTTTTTTTTGATATTTTCATTATATATTGAATCGTTTACTTAAGACTAATAATATGTCAACAAATCTTAAAACTATTTTAATTGTATACTTGAGCCGCTTTCTTATTCAAAGAGCACGACGATTGTTGCTTGGGAGTTAAACTTGTTTTTGACAGAGATCCGAATAAAATATTAGGATATTCAAAAAGTTGTTCGGTATATTTTTTTTTGATTTCTATTTCAACAATTGGGATATTGAAATCTGTGTGGATATTTTCGTTGTAGATATACCATGAGAGTCCTCTAAATATTCGGATGTGATTTTTTATTTAACTCGCCTAATTTGAGTATTGCTGAATTGGACTTAGTCTGTCCATATTGTTATTATAAAGAGACACTCTTATTGGAGTTTTTCTAGCTTCAAAGTATTTTAGCTTAGGCTAAGTATGTCACATCGTTGGACTGTGGGCTTATGACACTGTTCAGGCTGACCTGTTGAGTGTAAAGGTCAGGTCTCTGCACTTTTATTCTTTTACTTTTATTCGCCAGCTTGCATACTTTAAATAGCAATGCCATAATTTGATGTAGGCGGATGATGTACAGTACCACCTAGTATCCATCATATATAGAGTCTGTTCAGAAACAATTTGACTTGCCTTGCGTAGGTTATACTGAAACCCTAATGTGACACAAAATTCAAATTAAGCGTGCAACAATCCTTTCCAGTTATATTTTCTACAAATTTTACGTATTTCAATTTAAATCCATCTCTAAAGGTTTCTCTATTAACTCTATTTGCGAAACTATTCTGTTTTTTATTTCTATTTTTGAAAAAAGGCAATCGATGCCCTTTACACACGTATCAACTCTTATTGTTATGCGATGAAATATCATGAGATATGCCGAAATTTTTATTTCACTTGTAACGGGAGCGTGCTATCTTACATTTCTTCAAAATAATATACAAATAACTACGTATAAACCTTTCTCTGTTATATACTAACAAACAAACTCTATATAGTTCGTAACGATCCTTGCAATATGCAAAGAAAATAAATTGACAAGTCCTCCCTTTCAATGGATCACAATTGCTAACCAACTCATTTTACCTCAGACCTTTCCCTTGCCGCTCCCATTCTAGCTCTGCATTCCAAATCGTACTCACTTTCGGGCAGTGATCACTTCCCAATTTATATTGAACTATTCGATGAATGTCGTCCCATAATCCACTCATTAACCCTAAATTTAACCTAATTAATGCCAACTGGTCGCATTTTTCAGGGGGTTACTCAAAATATTTCAAATGAAAGACCAACTAGCACCAACGTAAACAAAGAAACGGCCATTACTAGCCATTCCACCATTCCATTAACGTAACTGTGGTGGGACCAAGCACAAGAAACACAAATCTTGGCTGAATCTTAAGAGAAACATTAACTCCACAAACATTCTGATATACAGAAAATAATAAGAAAACAAAAATCAATGCATAACTTTACTGCGGAGATAAACCCTAACACTCCCATCTTCAAAATGTGATCAAACATAAACCGCCTATGCGGTTACAGAGCTCCTTACCAACCCTAACGGTGATACACAAAACATACTCGACAAAAACAAAATAGCCAATACACTCTGCACACGCTGGTCAAAGTCCGCCCGTAACATGAACTTCCACCATAACTTTAGACATACATTAAACACCACCATCCCACATACCGCGTACCGCACTGCATTAATCCTACAAAAAGATATCACCATGGCTTAACTTCTAGCAGCTCTTAATAAGCGAAAAGTTAAAACGCCTGGACGGGACAGAACAGGTTACCCAATGATAGAAAACTTTCCTCCAAATGTACTACAAAGACTCAACCTGTTAAAATTCTCGGAAATAAAGTACGCATCAAAGAACACAAAACCTTTGGTCACCTATTTCTCTGTCAGGGAATGGAGTGTAACATCGGAAATTGAATTTGATCTGACACCTAATCCCCCAATTCACCTCCATTTTTACTGCCAAAAATGCAGCAATTCTCGAAACCTGTCTGTATGGCAGTAGTCAGAAGGGGTATTTCACCATATGTACTGACTCTATTCTTCACAAGCAATTAACAATACTCTTAACCAATAATATTCTATGTCTTAGAGGTTAGAAATATATTAAACAAAAACAGCAAACTGTATTTTAGGGATCCCGGTTCGGAATAACAGGAAGCTGATGAAGTAGCAAAGAACACTTATAACTAGTCACAAATTTCTGAAACCAACAACAATTTTTCGGTCATTAAAAGTATCATTATAAGCATTATTACACTTTTAGTAACAAAAATTGTCAATCAGCATGGACGATAACTTAAATATAATAACCTGGAACGCAAATGGTCTTTACCAACACCTTCTAGAACTAACAAAGTTTCTACAGGATAACAATATTGACATAGCATTAATATCCGAAACGCACTGCACAGCTAAACATTCATTTAAAATCCCAGGATACTCGATTATATACACTAATGAACCATACGGAACAGCCCACGGCGGTACTACAATAATAATAAAAATGACTATTAAGTATGCAGAGCTATCAAACTTTGACAAAGATTATATACAATCTACCACACTACTATTATCGGACAATTATGGGCACTTCACTATTTCAGCACTATATAGTCCTCCAAGACACACCATATCTGTAGACCAATATTTACAATACTTTGGTACTCTTGGAGACAGGTACATTGTGGCAGGGGACTTTAACGCCAAACACTCACAATGGGGATCTCGCCTAACGAACTCAAAGGGAAAAAATTTGTTAAAGGCGATTCAAAAATTTAAAAGTACGCACTTAAGCACGGGAGATCCAACATACTGGCCGTCAGACTTAAATAAACAACCGGACCTCATAGACTTCTGTATAATAAGAAACTTTAATAAAAACGATTTTCAGTTAAAGTCAAGATTTGAATTGTCTTCTGACCACTCACCAATAGTTCCTGCTCCATCTCACATGACTAACCGCAAGACAGGCTGGGATGCTTTTCGCGAGCATTTAAATTAACCTCAACACACCGGACAATATAGAAAACTCAATAATATATCTAAATGACATAATTAACGAGGCTAATTTTAAATCAACTCCCAGTTTTAAGCAAAACATCAATTCACAACTTACGCTCCCATATATCCGACGCCAGATAGAACTGAAAAGAAAACTTCGCAAGTCATGGCAAGCGAGTGACAAGATCACCGAACATTAAGAAAAAACTCAATAAGGCAGCGAATGAACTAAAAGAAGCTTTACAAAAACTTAAAAACGAGGCTGTCACAAGAAACCTAACCAATAAAGTGATTCATCAACCTCCATTAAAAAAAGTAGATGGTACCTGGGCAAGAACCCACCTTGACAAAGCCAATGTTCTCGCGGATCACTTTGAGAACATATTCAGCAATTCACTAAACAGCTGTACTGACAATATTCAACAAAGCTTTGGAGAACTTCAACAATATAAAATAAAAAAAATATCATACAATGAAGTAAGACAACAATTTAACAAAACAGACAACAAAAAATTTCCAGGCTACGACATGCTGAGAGGACGCATCATCAAAGAGCTACCAAAAAAGGCTGTCCAATTCATATGTTTAATATTTAACTCAGTTTTAAGAATGGAACATTTCCCGAAATTGTGGAAAATAGCGGTTATTATACCCTTAGCGAAATCCGGGAAAGATGCTACACAATCACCATCCTACAGACCAATTATCCTTCTACCAATACTCTCCAAAATATTCGAAAAAATATTACTAGTTCGTCTTGAACCAATCGTTGGATCTCAACGTTGTATTCCAGACCACCAATTCGGATTTCGTCGGAAATACTCCACGACCCAGCAGGTTCACAGAGTAACAATTAAAATAACAACTGATCTAGAAGCTAAAAAGTTCTGTATAGGCGTTTTTCTGGATGTTGAAAAAGCATTCGACAAGGTCTGGCACGAAGGCTTGTTAATTAAATTAAAAAAAATTTTACCATACCAACTCTTTAATATAATAAAAAGCTATTTAAACGAGAGACTGTTCTTAATAAAATATAATGACGAATTTTCATCGCTGCGACCCATTAAAGCTGGAGTTCCACAAGGTAGTGTCCTGGTACCCTTGCTTTACAGCCTCTACATACAGATATTGCAGACCCTAGTGATAGATCAACCATGTTAGCTACTTTCGCAGACGACACAATAATTTTATATGCACTGCAACAATTACACTACAACATATGTTAGACGAAACATCAAACTGGTTTGGCAAATGGAATATTCAAATAAATGAACAATAGACGATCCATGTAATATTCACCACAAAAATCCACTTAAATTGAATAATAAAGAAATTCCTATTAAAACTCATACAAAATACCTCGGAATGTATATTGACAACAAAATTACTTGGAAATACCATGTGCAACAGAAATGAGATCACATAAAACTGATATTCAGGGAACTATATTGGTTATTAAAAAGGAATTCGTTACTGACGACAGAAAACAAGCTTAATAAAACCAATATGGACCTATGGAACTCAACTATGGGGTACTACACAAAGACAACAATCGAAAATTCTTCGTTGCATTTTAAACGCAGAGTGGTACGTTTCAAACCAGGACATACAAAAAGACCTGAACATTTTACCGGTAATGGACGAAATAAAAACAAGTAAGGAAATTTCAGTCGACTGTAAGAGGCCCTGTACCAGTTCAGGCCGCCTAACAAACATATTAAATGTTTCCCGAGCTTATGACCAAACACATGACCACTTCTCACTGCGCGAATATGAATGAAAAGAAATGGGGGGTCGTTCAAATTCAATTGTTTATAAAATCGCCATTTATTATCCGATTTTGATGAACTTTTTGGATTTTGGCTTAGAGAGACGTTATTTCTATATTGGTACACTCAATTTTTTTTGTGCCGAAGAAATTTTCACCCTAAGGGGTGATTTTATAGGTGAAGGGTGGGGGAGGGGCAAAATTTTAAAATAAACTTGTAAAATTCCGGAGCAGTCCTAGTCGAATGCAAAAAACACGAAGTCTCTATCTATTACCGTTTCCGAGATACTTTCGTTCATACAGACAGACGGACATACGGACATGTCTATATCGACTCCTCTATCACTCCTGACCATAATGGGGGTCACTTTGGGGGGTCTCCGACCATTATTTCTACCTGTTACATACATTTGCACAAACCCAATAGGCTCTTGTACCTTCGGTACAGGGCCTAAAAATAAGCAGAAACTATCAAACAAACATTGCAATTCACGACAACCGTGAAATAAATAATATGCCAACCCAAGAGTTAGTTTCGACAAGGCGATTAAAACGGCTGAGACCAGTAGACTTAATAAAATAATATAATATAAAAATTATTTAATAACTTAGAATAATAAATGTTTATAATTAAGATAAAAGATAAAATGTTAGTGTTCATTTTTTCAAAAGTGTCCCAACAAGCAAAAAAACGTACTTTGTATCATAAGATAGATGTACAATAACACAGGGATAAAAAAAAAAAAAAAGTATCTCACAAAATACAAATATATATTGGTGCCACCAATTCCAACAAACTAGAACATAGCTTCTTAAATCCTCTATCCTCAATGAAATAACTTCCTTCCATAACATACAAAAAACAATAATCAAATCCTCAAATATAAATACTAATCACTAAAACCAGTCCCGGATGTACGATTTTTTTGAACCGAGGCTTTCAGTGTTCGATATTTCGATTTTCAAGGATTTGGCGCCCCCACGCCCCCATAAAACTTCTGCCCGGGGCAAGTGCCCCAATCGCCCGTTCATTTAATAATGTGTCTACTAAGCTAGCTTATGACCTTTGTTGCTATATTGCGCGGACTTTATGTTAATTTTTGTAAATAATAATAATACAAAAAACTTTAAATATGTGGATTAACACGAAGATGCACGAAGCTCTGTGAAATCAACTACACACAGTTCAGTATCGCCGCTTTATTGCATATAGTGGCCATGGTTGGGAAAGTGAAAGAAATTATTAATTTATTATTAATTCATTATTAATAAATTAAATACAATCCCTCAATCTCAGCCGCTTTTTGAATTTTAACTGCCGTAATCCGCCGCATTTTAATTACAATTTCCGTTAACAGATGGCGCAGATACATACCTCACACTAGCGCCATCTGTGGAAAACTCGTACAGATAATGAAAGCGCGTTCACATGACCTTTTGCTCATTTGCTCGGGCAAAATATGATATGTATGTTATCGGAAATCGATATATCGTTATTTTTAAATACAGTAGACGTTAGAACCACTTTGTTGTTTCTGAATTTCTGAACAATTTTTTTATTCAAATATAACTAAAAAATGGAGAGAACTAACTTAAAAAAAATACAATAGATTTCTTTTTTACTTTATTTTATTTAATAAAAAAAAGTAAACGAAACTAAACAATCCAATCTAAACATGTAACTTGTATTTTTTAACTGTATGCAACAAAACATAGGAGACGCAAACGGCACAATCGGCAAGTTAAAAACAAATTATCGTTGCGGAGAGCCAGCAGATTGCTTATGTGCTTAGTGGAAAACAATTTACTAGTGTTGCACCATTTTATTAAATTATTAATAGTCCAGTCAAAATAGACATTTGACCTAGGAAAAATCCGCATAGAGCTGAAAATTGGCAGAGACGTTAAATACATCATTACAAATAAAATGTCAAAAGTCCCCGACGATCCTACATTTTATTCAAGGTCAAAAGTACAAAATTAAGGTTTTTTCCATTTTTCTCGAAAACATGGTCCAGTCACTTTTTCTCTTACGATTCACCATTCTTGAGATATCGCTGTTTTAATAATTAAAAACATCGTATTTTTCATAATATGCACTAAAATGCAGCCTGTACACGTCATCGGACGCTACTTATAAATGAAAATAAGAAACTATTGGTTTGTGTTACTTACACACAAAAACTTGTATAAATTGAATGAGTATTTAAAAAAAAAACTCTACTGTCAGTCCCTAAATACAAGGGAATTTCCCTTCGACGGTAGCCTTGAGTAGCTACGTCATTGTTCGAGTGTGGAGCTCATTTGAAGTCTGCGCACTTATATTTACAAGATATGATGCAACTAGAGAACTTGATGGATCTTAGTGTTTATTAAAGATTTATCGAAGGATTTTTCACTGTTAGACGTTCTGATAAATTAAATTGTGGAACTTCGACGGATAGAAAACAGATGGAGGTGTTGCTCGAGGGAGAAGTACGCAAAACAGTGTCATTAGTAAATGGGTTTATGGCATGCATACGATGAATACTGTGTGTGAAGGATTGGAAGATCTCGCTAATGTTAGAATGGACACAACAGTCATAATGCTCGTGCAGTTGGACTTGCTTCTATAAGCAAAATGATTGGCCAAACGTTTAATGATATTAAATTAAAACGCGCTGATAGAGTACTTCCTCTATTAAGTGCAAGAAGCGGCATAAAAGTACATGATGAAAAGGTGGCTATAGACCCAGTATTATTATTTCATCGCATGATTATTACTAAGACATTTTAAGATGAACTTGAAACATTCTTCGCATACGAATTAGCTCCTTACCCATTATCACTCTTTGTAAGTGGGAATGCGTAAAACTATGGAGAAATTATTAACACAAATTATCACATCATCGATGGAGGGTATCTATTACACCGTGTTATATGGGATCGAGATGAAACATTTCATATTATTTTTGAAAAATATGTTCAGTATGTACAAAGACATTTTGGTCATAACAGTACGATTGTATTTGATGGTTCTACAAAAACATCTTCATCTGTTGATATAGTTTTTGATTGATCTATGAAAGTTCCAACAAACCAACAACAATTTCTTGCAAATACTCGCAATAAGTCTCGCTTCATTTCAATGTTATGTGAAGAAATTACAGCTGCTGGTATTCCAACAAAACAGGCTGATAACGATGCTGATGTCCTTACAATTGAAACAGCAAAGAACAATGGAGAAGCTCAAATACAACTGTCGTTGTTGGGGAAGACGTTGATTTCTTGATATTACTGACTGCCCGGACTCCAAATGATAAATAAAATTATTTACTTTTTGAAACCAGGGAAAGCTCAAGTTCAATCAACAATATATTCATCACAAAGTCTGACTACATATCCGAAATTTCAAGCTCATATTTTATTTTATTTTATTTTTACATGCAATAACTGGTAGCGATACTACATCAGCAGTTTTTAAAAGAGGTAAAATATCAGCATTCAAATTGTTTGAAAAACGAAATGTTTTAACTAGAAATGTTTTAACTAATTGCGCAAAAGTATTTACGAAGATTGATTCTTCTTTACACGACATCGTTACAAATGGAATTCGTTGTCTTCTTGCAATGAATGGTGCTCCAAAAACAATTGATTCCATAGACAAATATAGATATTTGAGGTTTTTAAAATCTGCATGGAACTATAAAACAGTACAGTTGTCTTGTCTGCCTCCAACATCTGCTTCTGCCTTTTAACACTTGTATCGTGTGTATTATCAAGTTCAAGTGTGGACCCAGAAGGATGGGGTTGGAAATTAAAAGATAATTATTTGGAGCCAATTCATACTCTACTCCCGCCTGCTCCAGAAATACTGCTTAATACTATTTTTTGTAAATGCAAGACGGATTGTAGTAAGAATTGTGGCTGTCAAAAAGTGGGTTTATTTTGTTCGCCAGTATGCATCAATTGTCAGGGTCAGACTTGCACCAATATTGAAACCAATAACACGGATGAAAATATCTATGATATTAATGAAGAGACAATTGAAGCATCTCTTTTCTTAGAACAGCGAACAGAAATTCTGCAAGAAGATGAAATGAAGACGAAGAAATAATTGTCGAAGAAGAATTAGACAATTATCTAATATAATAACATTTGCAAGAAAGCAACCTCTTCCACTTTGATCATAAGTAATATTACAATTCTTTCAATAATAGGATACGATCTGATCAAACTTTCTTTATAACAATAGATCGTGAAGTATTCCTACTGGGGAAACCATGTTAAAAAAATGCGCCACCTCATATTATGTAAAATTTGAATTTTCTAATTATTAAAACCGCGATATCTCACGAATGGTGGATCGTAAGAGAGAAGAGTCTTAATTGTAGAGAATTGTATGATCTACAACTTTTGTTGGACCTATTTTCACGATAAAACTTACTGTTTTCGAGAAAAATGGAAAAAACCTTAATTTTGTACTTTTGACCTTGAATTTTTTACAATTTACAATTACAATTTTTTGCACATGTAGGATCGTCAGGGACTTTCGACATTTTATTTATAATGATGTATTTAACGTCCATTTTCAGCTCTATGCGAATTTTTCCTAATATATGACTTTTTTTTGTCTATTTTGACTGGACTATAACGCTCTCAATGGCTGTCGAGTTTCAAACAACTGGTAAGACTTCAGCTATATCGCATTCGGTACTATCTGAAGACTCAATATCACTACTGGGTTCATATGCAGATCCATCTTGAAACACATCTTCATTCCATCCTTCAATATCTTCTTTGCAGATGCTGATGTTCAGATCTATTTCTGCTTAAAGCTTGTGTTCTCTGAATAACTTCCTTGCATTCGTAATCTGCTTGCAGCAATTGTGCTATCGGCACATCATCGTCGTTATCATACTAGATTAGAGTCCCAGTTGGACAACTTTGACCAAGATTTCTTTATCTCTCTTTGTGGTACATACCTCATCCCAAGCTTGTTTCAATAGTATTATCGCATTGCGGATTGAATGAGATTTCAAACTATTCTTAAGTTCACCACCTTCAGTAATTAATTGAGAAAGAAAAAAAATTCTGTAGTTTAGCTTGGTTAACTTATTGTTTTCTTGAGGGAAGCGGATCACCTGTGGATTAAACATATTTAAAAATTACTTAACTTAAAATCAATTTTTTCTCTTCTTTAATAAATATTTTGTGAAACCAATCATGAAAAATGCGAGACGTGATCCAAGCATTTTTGAAAAGTTAAAATAAAGTGAATTATTAAATCCTTTAAAACTCCGTGGTTTTTTCGCATTCCCAATTACCAATTGCACTAATTTATGTGATCCATCAGAGTTTGCTCCAAGTAAGATTTGAAATTCTTTCCTTTTGGATTTTATATTCAGGTACGGCTTTTTCAAAAGTAGAGACGTATGTTTTATCAGGTAGGCAGCGGAAAAATAGTCCGCTTTCGTCGACATTATATATTTGCGACTCGAGTAATCCCATCTCATCAACCTTGGCACGCAATCTGTGCATGAACGGAGTGACCGAAGAAACATCACTAGAGAGAATCTCGCCAGAAATTAAAAAAAAACGAATTCCGTGTCGCTTCTTAAATTTAGTAAACCATCCGTCAATTGCTCGGAATGCATTTTCATCTTTATCGGTATATTCCTCTCTTTTGCTTTTTTTGGCTTTCTCCTTTAGTATTGGCCCAGTTAATGTAATTTTTTTTTTCACGTTGGTTTAAAAATCACTCATAAAGAAGTTTTTCCATTTTGGGATATTCAGCGCTGTGCAGAGATTTGCTCAATGCCTCATGGTAGGTGTTTGGAACAGCATTAATATTTGCTGCTCTATTTGATTTTATGTAAATTTTATGCAAATGAAGTCACTTTAAAATCTAGGGCTAACAGCTTCCCTTGATCACCATTGTCAAGTTTTTCTTAGACTTTAACTTTGGTTTCCAAAGATAAAGTATTTTTTTTTTGCGTTTTTTTAACATTTTCAATGATCGACTTTCACTTTTCTATAGAGACTGCGAAAATATGTACACACGTATCGAATTTCATACACAAACTAGTCAAAAATTTAATAAATAGCGAAAAGGGGAATCCCCTCAAAACAAAATAACATATTGTAGATAAATCAAAAAAAAGCCCACAAATTAGAATTTTCAATTCTAATTTCTGGAAGATTCGAATTTCAGAGAATTCTAATTTGTGGTCTTCTACTGTATATGTATTAATGCTTGGTGCTGGCATATTTTCGAGTTATTAAACTCCTGCTGCATTTTGTATCTTTTCTGTGTGTTATTCTTGCTGTTGGCTGCTGCATTCAAATCTAATTAGCTTAGTTCTTGGTGGTGGGTAAGCTATTATGTAATTACAAATTATACTTTTGGGCCAGTCCGATTTATTTAATATGGATAATATTCGTCCCAAGTGGTATTTTGCATTATGGACTATTCTGTTCGCAGAGAATGTCTCGTCTCCTGCAAATCCACATCCATAAGGAACAAGTGCAATGTGGCATTATAGGACAGCACGCCGTTGCTCACATATATGACTTTTCCTTTAAATGACGCTGATGATAATAGTGATTTGCAACACAATTCGTTTGATGAAGAGGTTGAAGAACAGGATGAACTGAACATATTTTTAGAAGAGGAATCTTCTAAATCAGAAGAAAACTTAATTTACTTGTGTGGTGAGTAGCATAGAAAAACTGTTTAAGCATTAAATAGAATTTCTCTTCATTTTCAGCACAAGACAGCTAATTATTTTTTATAAATTTTATTTTTTTGTAATAATAATTAATTATTAAATGTAAAAATCGTTTAAAAATCTGTTAAGGAATTAAACCATCGACTTTTGTTGATTTTTAGTCAGCCGAATCAGTTATATGGCAGCTATATAAAATAATATTCCAACCTAAACCGAATTTGGTGAGTTTAATTGGGGCTCAAAATATGCACAAGACTCAAAATTGGGGACAATATCCTAATATTAAAAAAGGGTTTTTACAAGAATAAAGCAAATGAAAAATATAAATTGGTAGTATTGTTGGTTAGTAAGAGTTTTTAACCAAATTTAAGGACAAATAAAAAAAGAATAATGGATAAATTATTGTAGATAGAAGAGAGAGCTCGAATTGAGTTATTAAGAGCGAAAATAGTCGAACAGAAAGTTAATTGGCACAAAATGGCGAGGTGACACAACATAGAAAGAGGAAATTTACTGAAATTGATTGAAATAATTAGGGAGACCAACTTCACCAATAAGAATTTTGTGTAGAAAAACAACGGAGATAAAAATGTTGGAAGATGAATTAATTCTAATCTGTCGTTTGGATATAGGAGCTTTACATCGGTGTCCCAATTAAGACCGCGAAGAGCAAAAACGAGGGGTATTAAACTCCTTAGACACACGCCTGACAAAGTCAAGAAGAGATTTTGCATTGATTAATATTGAGCCAATGTGATTATTTTAAATAAGTTTGTGCTCCATAATGACAACTTAATCATTTTAACAATTTTCTCTATCAAGGTTTTTAAAAATATATCATTATAAATGGTTTTCTACGATGAAATGTCAGACATTTACATTTTGAGGTATTTAAGTTAAGATAAATAAGAGAGATTAAATCAGCCTGCAATATACTGTGTTGGGAGACATCAGACTATGACAAGCATAATTTGACATTATCTGCATACTTTAGCATAGGGCTTAACAGCCACAGGAAGATCTTTAATAAAAATATTGAACAATGTTGGGGAACAACCTTTGGGGAACACCGGAAGACACTACAACAGTTTTAAATAAATATTTGTTAAATAATATTCTTTGGATTTTACCGAATAAATTTAACTCAATCCAAGTAGAGAGGAAGTGTGAAAAACCTAAAGTTTAATTGAAGTCTGTGTATATGACATCAGTTTGGCATCTGGACTATAAACCATTATTCACAACAAAAGAAAATTCTAAAAGATTTGTGCAAATGGATTTGCCTCTAACAAAACCATATTGGAAACATTGACAACAAACTTTAATGATTTTTTTCAGATTTAGTATTGCACTCAACTTAACAATAAATCTATATATCTATATATCCGACTTGCTATGTGGATAGTCTACACTAATATTGTAAAAGGGAAAGATTTGTATTTTTGTATGTATGGAATAATCTTAGAAACAACCTGACCGATTACTAAACAATTTCACCACTGAAATGCTACATTATCCCTGAGTAACATATGCTCCATTTGTTTAAAATCAGAGGGGCCCGTGCCCCACCCCCATATAAACGAAAAACAAAAATTGACAAATCTTTGCGTATATTTGAGGTACTTGAATGATATTTGGTTTATGTATTGAAACTTTTTCATTGGTAAATCAAAGCAAGCAGAAAAGGATCAGCAAATACAATGAAAAAATATTTTACTTATGCACTCATAGACTCAAATATTTGAATGAATATTTTATGTTAGTAAAGATCACACGAACACCTTATGCAAGCATTCAATGCAAAAATTAAAGATCTATGCTCGAGCGAGGGTCAGCCCAGAAAGAATATTTGTTTTCGGCGCAAATAAGCTAGATAGAACGTAGTCTATGTAGGAAGCTGGTCAAGGAGTTAAATCTGGCAAGATTTTATAGGTATTGTAAGCCCTAAGACAGTGTGTTTCATATGTATATTATTTTCTCAGTTGACCAATATAAACCGATGCAATAATATTTGTGATGTACTTACTCTATCATTTAACCCCAAAAAGTATTAAAAGTATTAATTATTTTAAGTTGAGCAACTATTAGATCAAAAGTTCTTAAGTTTATGTACTGTAAAGTGCGGATCGTCCAACGATGCCCGGACCACCTCCGTTGGTATACTTGAAACTTCAAAGATATGATTTATTTTGCAAGGACAAGATATGAATAAGTCTTCTCTCCATCGATAATAAGATTTTATCGCGCCTTCTGTATAATAGGCTGCCGCCATATATAGATTCCCTGATACTCATTAAGACAAATCCTGGAAAAACACCTATTTGTCGAAAAAGCTGCTTTTGACACGCCGAAAAGATGTCTTTCGACTCCCTGTTTGCGCTAGCTATCCTGCAAAAGATCGTTTGTCTTTGCAATCTACTGATGGAGTACATACTACATCAATATCCGTAAATACATAATATGTTGGGCTCGATTTTTCAAAACGATGTGATACTGCTCGCGTACATGAATGATATTGATATCATTGGTGCACAAGAACGGCGAGTCAGCAAGGCGTTCTCGAACACCATCATCGCATCTGGGACGATGCACAATTTCTACTTCAATGCTGTAGAAAAGCTTTGACACGAAATGGCCAGCAGCAACAACATCAGCCTGGAAATAAGGCAAAGCATCCATCTTGCAAATATATGCTATTTTGGGCTGTGCAAGCCAATTAAAACTAAAGCCCTCTCTCGAAAGACTAAAATCAAGATCAATAAGACGCTGATACTCACGATCCTACTGTATGCCGCAAAAGCATGGTCCTCGATTGAGTCAGACGAAACCGCGTTGGAAGTGTTCGAGAGAAAGATCTACTAGACTAGGCCTACAGTCTCACCCAAATTAAAAAAAAAAAATAATGTCGCATATTTTTCGATAGTTGTTGTTTTATTTCTATTAAACATTCGGTTCTTCCGGGTGGCATTAAAGTAGCCTAGTATATACTCAATTTTTATCATTTTTTTTCGATGGTTTCCAGGTCTATCGGTGGCGAATGCAACTTTTCGGTGACAAATTGATATTGCGAGAACTGCTGATTCAAAATATTCTTCATGAAACTGTATATACTTTTGCATTCGTTCAAATCAATTTTTGAAGCACAAAAAATATTTAACTGCAAGTTTATATCATTTCTACACCATCCTTGGGATAGACACCGTTTTTTTTAAAGTGACCTAATGAAGGTTTTTTATAAATGCTATGACGAAAAAAACTAACAACCGCTTTTTTTAATCGTGCCGAAAAAATAATATTTATTTTGAATCTATCCCAAAATTTGAGAAAAACTCTATAAATAGATTCGCCAGCTTGTTCGGACCCTAACCCCAAACCATAATAAAATAATAAAACAAAAATCCTTTAACGGGTCTGAGTGGTCGTAACTTTCCTCCTATTTTAGCGATAAGGTAGAAATAAGATGTTCAGTGAGCAACTTAGCCTTGTAATATTTGTAATGCAACTGATTAGATTTATGTAGTTGTAAATAAAAGTATAATAAATAAATAATAAATGATCAAGAAAAACATGAATTATAAGAGTTTGGGAAACATTCGTACTTCAAAAAGATCTACGGAGTTGAGTCAAGTGCTTATTTATGTTACTAATATTGACTATGTTCGTTGTGAAGTAATTGTCAACAATAGTATTCAAAGCTTTAAATGATGCAATAAAAGGCTGAATTATAAATATTCCAACTTCATCATAGATTTCTGGATTCTCCAATTTATCCGCTTCTCTTAGAAGTTTTCGGCAAGCGTTTCCTTCAAAAATACCGTCGTGATAGTTTTTCGGAGTTTGCTTCAACTTCTTTAGCCATAATAGAACTTTTTCCCGTCCTACAAAGGGAACTATGCCATTCCAAAAGAGATGATTGACAAATCCTTGTAAAAGATGGAGTTCAGGTAAAATACATTTCTCAATTACATGGATGTTATCATCTTCGTCATCATTTTCTTTCACAAAGAGGGGGTGATTAGCTACACTATGGCATTTTTTTTACCAAAATCCTTACCAAAAGACTTAAGCAATTAATAAAAGTTTGAAATCCGAAACAAATTTAAATGGTGTAAAGTCCGCCATTTTTTTACATTTTAGTAAGTTTCTTTAATATTTGGTACTATACATAATAGTATTAATCTATAAACACTATTCAATTTCCTCTTTTTGCAAAACTTTCTCCGTCAGAGTACGGCATTTTTTTATTCTCTCTGAATTGGATCATCTTCTTGACCACCTTCAATCATAATTTTGATCTCACTTCTTTCGATATGTTCCGTAGAGCGTTGATCATAAATATATATTTGAGAATCTATGTGGCGCTTGCATAAATAACTGGTCTATTCTCTATTTTATTTGATTCAATTTCAAACTCATAAATGCCCCCTTTGTAAATATGGCACATTTTGTTCGAATGAAAATCAAAAGTGAAGACGTTTCTATGCAGTTTTTTGTTTTTGTATACCCGGCTAAGCTAGAATCGTATTCACATTTCGTCGCTGTTCGAACTACAGCACTATTGAAGTCACCATACCTGCAATATAAAGTTGTTTTTGATGGTGCTTCATCGCTATACAAAGAACTGAGTTCTTCGTCACACTCTTGTTGACTCTTGTCCACTTTGAAAGTTTTAAAAAATAATTCAACGAAAGCCTCTCCTTGAAATTTCCAATTTTGTGGCCAAATTGAATTTTTCAACTCACTGTAAACAGCACAAATATTGCGCTTGTGCATGAAAACGTTGTGATTACGTTCATGCTAAAAAATGTCAAACTTTATTTTAGTAAAACCAGATTTTAACTATTGATATTAGTGTTGCCACTGCCCTTCGTATGAGTATTTCGCGATATCTGTTCGCGTACAGCAAATCAACCGATTTTGGGTAAACTTCAAGATATTCGGCCGTGTTTAAACTCTTATAACACCAGTCCTTGAGATTTATGATATTCAATAAGCACTTTTTGATGTAAATTACGTTATTAATGCACTGTCTTATCCTGTTGCAGAAGAAATATCGCCTCTTAGTCTAAATATGTTTGCTGAAAAACTCCACGAAATTTAAATAGGATTCCTAGTACACTTGCAAAAATTTAAAGCCATTAGATTTTTTTTTTTTCAGATTTTATTTTATTTATTTACCAGTTTTGTTTTTGGTACTTTTCAAATAAGTTTACGTTCTTCTCTTGCAAATTATTGAGTTTTTAACAATTTTGCTCATATTATGTATATTCACGTCATTAATTTTTAAGATATTTTACAACTTACGGCTAAATAAGAATTAAACTAAAACTGTTTTATTTAATTAAACACTTTGTAAATATTTTTTTTTAGTATTTTTTGTTTTTGTATTTTTTCTTCTTCTTCTTCTTCTTCTTCTGTATTTCTCAATACTATCAGCATAGCATCTTGGAGCTACATACATCTGCTCAGACTTCTGCACACAATGCATCCGAAAGGTATTTTCCAAGTTGAATTCGGGTGAGAATGCTGCCAAAGTGGGCGGGGCGGTACACGTGCTAATGGCTAATCGTAATCATAATAATCTCATTTAAAATATTACATTCAATTAAAAATTTTATTTTTGTTTTGTTTTTGTGTTTTGTTTAAATTAAATTATTAAGAGTGTTCGTTCATAGATTTATATTACTACAATAATTTTTAATACATGTTTAATTTGTATTTCTTTCGGTTCTCATAAAGTAAAAAGCCACAATTTACAAATATATAAGCATACAGCATTAGCTTTAGGGTTTAGGGGCAATAGTTTCTTTTGCTTATTATTATATTTAGTTTTAGGTTTTTAGTTATTTTTTTTTAATTTTAGATTTACGTATATCCGTTGCTACGATAATTCACATTTAAGGTAATTTATAATTAATTTATTTTTTCGTTTTTTTTTTTTTTGTATCTTATATTGAATATTTCTTCTCGTTTTTATGTTTAATGCTCATATTTAAAATCTATAACATTTAAATCTTATAGCTTTACGTATTTTTGTTGCAATTATTATTCTTTTGTTCTTTTTGTTGTTGTAGTTATTGTAGTTGTTGGTAGTTCCATATATGTATTTTAATGTTGGTATATGTTAATTCATATAACATTCTCCAATTTTTTGTTTGTTTTAAATTTATTTGTAAACCTTATCAACTATTTACGTATACATCATTGTAGAAGGTTTCTGGTTGCCTCGTATCGAATTGAAATTAAATAAATAAAAATATATATTTATGTATATTCAAATGTCCTTTATACAAAATGTTTCTCTGCAACACTTTCAGGCATTCAAATGCGCTTCGAGTGTAAAAGAATGAAATGGCAGCAAAATAATTTTTAAAACTAAATTCAAAGAAAATTAATAAAACTCTTAAAGTGTGCAGAGAAAATTTAATCTAAAATATTTGCGCTACCTCTTTGCACTGCTGTCTATCGCTCATTGCCAAACCATTAATTCTTAAAAAGTTTTATGCTCAGCAGTAAGTTTTATTGCACCTTAAAGTTTTTTTTATTTTTTTTTTTCATTATTGTACATATTAAGTATTCATTTAAGCAGCTATTATACAAAAACAAACGAGATCAAGCAGCTTATTAAAAATTAATATTCGCTTCTCAAATAAATAAATATTAACACAAAAAAATCAGCTACAAATAATAACGCACAATATTTTTTTTTGTTTTTAAATTTTTTTCAAACCAATAATTTATTTAAGTCGTTTTTTGTTGTTCTTTTTTTTAGTTTTAATCTCATAAACGCAAAAATTAAACTAAAATTCGTTAAAATTAAATATTAAAATTACTTAAAGAAACAGCTTCACTTTTATTTACTTATTTTTTTTTTGTTTTTTGTTTTTGTTTTCTGCGCAATTTTCTACAAGTATTTAAGAAGAAGAAAGAGTAGAGATAGAAAGAGAACTTAAAACGAATAACTAAAATTTGAATTACATATTTTATTTTTTTGTTTAAACAAAGAACTATACACATTGCTTAAGTAATTAGTTAATAATTATAATAATAATAATAATATAAAATAAAAACTTAATTAGCAAATTCATAAACGAAATTCATATCAACAGAATTCTCCAGCATCAAAACATCGATTTTATTTTTTGTTCAACAAACATTTTTAATGAGTATTTTTCAAAATATTTTTGCACATTTGTTCAACGCTTTTTGGATTTATTTTTATTGCAAATGAAACACAAATAAAATAATTGTAAAAGAAATTAATTAAATTTTGTTTGATACGCTAATTTCTATTTTTTAATTGAGAAATGTTTTCTTTTTTACTATTTAGATAGTTCATAGCAACTTAAGCTTGCAGTTTATTTGTAAAACTTCTGTTTATACATTTTCTGGCTTAAGTTGGCATGAGCTATCTAATTATTATTTTTGTTAAACTATTTACTCTACTTTATAAATTTATTTAATTTTTTAAAGGGGCGTTGCATTTGTTCGAGTTGTTATTTCAGTTGTTTCTCTTTCTAATTAAATATTTTTATTTAGTTTAATTAAAAATTAATTTTAGCATTACACATTTGTTACTCATTCTGTTTCTTTTCCACTCACGTTTAAAAAATTATTTTTAAATTATTTGCTTTAGGGTTTTTGTTTTTTTTTTTGTTTGTTTGTTTCATTGTTTAAATTAAATGAATTACTTTACTTTGTATTGTTTGTGTGTGTGTGTGTGTTTTAGTTAGCTTTAATAGTAATAATAGAATTTGTCCTAATTCTGATCTAAATGCTGTCCTTGCGCTGCCGCCGCCGCTGCTGCTGCTGCCTTTTGCGCCTGCGCCTGTTTTTCCTGTTCATTGAGCTCCTTGATCGCCTGAATTTCCTTTTTCAATTTCATTCGCCGATTCTGGAACCAGATTTTGATCTGTCGTTCTGTGAGGCAGAGCGCATGCGCCATTTCGATTCTTCGTCTGCGGGTCAGATAGTGATTCGTGTGGAACTCTTTCTCCAGTTCGAGCGTCTGGTAGCGGGTGTAAGTCTGTCTGCCGCGTCTCCTTAGGCCATTGGTGCCTATAAATAAGAAAATAAATAAAATAATTAGTTGGCTTAGCTTTGAGTTTAAACTCTTTAAAATAAAAAAAGACTTTCAACAAGAACGACAGCAAAGTATATTTGTATATTAAACGTTGCTCACTTTCATTGTCTCTGATTTATACTTCAGCGCTTTATGACTTTTGTTGAATTTTCAAGCCATAAAAGTAATTTATTAAAGCTGCAATAAATCGCCTAGCGTGCGTCTTCCATACATATAGTATAGCACACATATGTGCATACGTAGATGCGCAGATACATTCATTGATAGGGAGAAACATTCATAGATATGTACAGATACAGCTACAGCTACAGATGCAGCTACCAATAAATCGAGTCTGTCAGTAGCAAGCTTTTGTTTTATTTGGTTTTTTTTTCCATTTATTCTGACATTAAATAGATATTTTATTTTTATAACTTAATAAGTCTTTTGTTTTTTCTTCTTCTATACAGTCGTGCAGCTCACTTGACGCCATTTATTATAGTCGAAGCATTAAATATATGAAAAATAAATGCGTTTTCACTTTATGACTTTCCGTGTTGGCATAAATTTGTTAATACCTTTAGGCCAAATTTATAACATAATAAATGCGCTCATAATATTTAACTTAACATTGCAGCAGTGCGGAGAAATGTGAGAAGAGTTGAGTTGAGTTGTGCATTGCCACCCAATAAAATTGCAAAAGATAAACCGAGTGAAAGGGTAAAGTGAGCTATAACTCTCCGAGTGTGTGTGTGTGTGTCAGTGCTTCTGCAATAATAACAACAACAGCAAAAAAGACCATTGCTGCGTTTGCGTACTTTGAGCTACATATAAACTGCATTATATACTCGCACAGCCTGGACAGACAGACAGACGAACGAACATTGTGAGATACGTTTGCACGCATTCATGTATCTGCACATACATAAAATTGAGTTATTGCACTTGAGGCAAATTAAACTTCATAAATATTTAAAATCAGAGATTAACAAGATACACTGGCGTACGTACTAAAGACGCAAAAGGGAATGAGTAGTGTGCATTAAAATGAAAGGGTTGCAGCATCGAATCGACATGATAAGTTGTTGTTGCTGTTTCATCGAGGTATACTGCAATGCATTGTATTGTTGGAGTTGAGATACTTTTTGCTTTGTGACAGCCGGCTACGACTTTCAAATGCAGCAACAACAACAACAACAACAGCAACCACTTTTGAAGCCAATTAAACGCGAATAAATAGCTTATTAAATGTTTGCCGCTGTTGTTGTTAACTGACTTTTAAATGGCCGGCAATGTTGGCAGCAACAACAAGCATAACAACAACAAAAAAACGGCTGCATTTATTACGAATGCGCTCACGTTTTATTTCTTTTTTTTTTTTTTGATTTTTTTTCCTTGGCTGCCACGCCGCAGCAGCAACAATGACACAACTACTGCAACAACAGCAGCAGCTACAACTAACAGCAACAGACGATCAGTTTGAGCATAATGTTTGCACCATAGTGGAAAAGAGACAACGCGCACGATCAGCACATATGAGTGAGCGAGTAAATCTTCTAACAAGTAAGACAGTCTGCAGGAGAGAGAAAGAGAATGAGAGGCAAAAGGAGTGAACACGAATGGCGGCTATAAAAATGAAATGATTTTCAACCATTTTTATACCCTTCACATATTGTGTGTCGATTTGGATATTAATTGTTTGCAGGGCTGCCAGGTAAATAAATATTTGGTTAGCTTAGGTTTTAGTAAGCGGTGAGTTATGCCTGATCCATTGTAGTATGTACCACATTAATTTCTTTTAAAATTATTATTAAAGAGCATGCAGACTTGACATCATTTAGAAAATTAAGCCCGCAGATGTACGAAACTAGTTGCACAGTCCGAGGCAGTGCCTGAGGCTCTAGTCTACTGGCATGATTAGGGCTTGATGCTCTGTTTTAGTAAAAGTCAGGAATTTGTGTTGGTTGAAATTCTTATCCAAACTTTTAATATGATTATTAATCTGTGACTTCATAAATTCGAGAAGAATATTAATTATAAATTGCAAAATTGGACTTTGATAATCTTTATTTCTTTTCAAGATCCTTAACTCATTTTCTGTATGCAGGTTGGACCACCATATATTTCGTTTTGCTTCTAAATGCATATGTAGAGTACGAAAAGTTCGTATTTGCCTAAATTAAAGTTCTTTTATTTTCTTTTAACTTTGCAGCACTTTTTTTGACTTTTAGCTAAAGCAATTGCAGCCGAGTTCAGCGCTTTTTAGGCTGCGCAAAAAAGAAGTTGCAAGTAATCAATGCAGCAGCAACAGCATCAACAGCAGCAACATGCAACAGCATCGCATCGACAGCAGCAATAATGTATACTGCCGATGACGACAATGGCTCTGGCGATGTTGACGACTGCCTACATTTCGAATCATTTCGATTCGATTCGTTACGTTTTGTTGTAGTTTCGCTCTTGATGATCATTTCAAAGAAAAATTTATATTTATGACAAAATGTACAGCAACAGCAACAGCAAAAGCAACAAAAGCAAAAACAGAAACAGAAGACAGCAACAGCAGCAGCACCAAACTTGAAGCGAAATAATCAAGCAATGCGAACATTCACCAAATCAACGTTGAAAAATACATACTACACTGTGCCATATACCATATAAAATAAAATAAAATGACATTGTATTCGAAATATGTTTTTGCCGCACGTGTAGGCTTGCAACATGGTTTTTTTTTTTGCGAATTCGTTGATGTTGTTAACTTCTTCGATCTTTTCTTTTTTTATTTTTAATTCAAATATTTATACAAGGAAATTGTTTTCTTTTATATTCATTTTATTGTGTTGACATTTTTATGCATAAAAACAAGAGAAATTAAAAATATTTGCGACAATTCATGAAATATTTGTTTTTCTTTTAATTTATTTTTTTGTTTCGTTAAGAAATTCCATACCCGCAATTTTATGCATTCGAAGAAAAAAAATATAGAAAGCGAGTGTTGCGCTGCGTGTGTTTCCATTTTATGTGACGCAGCTAAAATTTTCTATTCTTTTAATTTGTTTTTTTTTTTATCCTTTTTTAAGCAAAGTTCAAATTGTTTGTCTCAGTTGTGCGACGCAAATTTTTAAACGTGCAACTCGAAAACTTTTAATTGGATTCTCTCGAACTAATTTTATTTGCATTCTTAAATGTTAAATGTTATTTTAATGCTATATAATTAAAAGGAAAACTATCTGAACCACATTTGGCCTTACTGGAAATGCATTTAGCTTATATAATTTAAATTGTGACAAGCAAAGTTTACACCCTTGTCCGTTTACTGCAATTAATTGCATTATTATCGATCGATATTACTAATAAATTGCAATATTATTAAAAAGCGATCAGTTCAGAAAAGCTGCACTTTAATTGCTGAATAATTTGTGTGCCGTTGAGTAAATTTTAATTGCTTTATGCCATTATTAATGCAGTTCAATAGATCAAATCATGTTATTCAATTCGATTTGACATTTGCGTTGAAGTCTTTGTAGGAAATAGTAAAATTATTTTATTACGTGTTTAATTGTAAAAAGTGAAGGTCGGATTGTATTAAGCAGCAAATATGTTAGTAAATGATATCTTAATATCTAAAGCAATTAATGACCTTAAATACTATTAAAGGAAAAAATAAGGATGCACCGAGTGAGAAGAACTGTGAGAAATGAGAAGAGTTCTCAAAAGATGCCGCCATGGCATCGTAGATACAGTCAAAGGTGTCTTTAGTAACGGGGAAGAATCTCTGTTAGAAGTTTCACACTCTCATAAAAAAGGGTGATAAAACGATAAAATATTTATAGGAGAGCAAAAATAATAAAGGTTTTATTAAAAAATATTATTTGTGTTTGTAGGCTATATTCAAATCGTGGAACTTAATATGAACCCAATTGAACACATTTGATTGAGCTGAAATATGATATGTGACAGTTTTTCCTAATCAATTTTAAGTTATCTGCTTGGGGGCTTTAGAGATCTTACTGAATATTGGTTGTTAAAATTAACAAAGGGGCGTCAAATTGCCGCTGATTTTAAGTTGCCTAACTATTCTCATGCAGCTTAATTGTAAATATGCTACTCTCACACTTAAAAAAAAAAGTTTGTTCAATTGCGAAAACGGCAGAAATGTGTAAAAAAGATATAACTTCTATTTAGTTAAATCTGCGCACAGCTCAACATAAATCTCAACTTACTAAAAAATGTTCACGCATTTTCCTACACTTTCTCTCTCTCTCTCTCTTTTTCTCGCTCTTATACTTTTTCTACTCACTCATTCATGTCTCGAGATACTTTGCAAGGACTTTGTAAAGCAGTAAAAGAAAAACGACTTGGAGTGCGTTGCAAACGACGAATTTGGAATACATCACGCTGAGGTTTTTGCGCAAGTTTCATTTTATTTATTTAAATTTATATTTCGTTTATTTTTATTCTAGAAACTCAGCCAATGCTGCGCCCAGGACTTCTGTGCTCCAGATCCAACCCGTACGCCCCTCAGCTGTGGCTATATTGGGCCGCCCGTTGTCACTACGTGAGTTCTTTGCAACAATTTTAAATGGAATTTGTCACGCCGCCGGCGAAAACCGAGTCAAGTTGTTGTTGGTTTGGCTCCTCACTTTCGCGGCAGGAAGCGCGTCGCCTTACATAGTTCTGCATGTATCTGAAGCTGCTTCTGCTGCTGCTTTGGAACCTACGCGGTCCACCATTTTTCTTTTCTTTTGTTTTTTATTTTTAAAGCTGTATGCAAAATAAACTTTTTACAAAACTTTTTTATACTTTTATTTCTTTTTTTTTTTTATTCATTTGTTCGTTTTTATTCTTTGCGCTGCTCATTTTTTTCCGCTTCTGTTGGCCAAGTTTAAATTTATTATGCGAAAAAGTGCGAAATTCATTTTGGCGCTTGAGCTGCGAAGCGTTTTTTTTTTTTTTTTTTTTTGTTCGAGCTTCGTTTTCTTTTCTATTTTCTTTTATTTTCCTATAGTAGACCAAACAACTCGAGGGTAGATCATTGAATCCTTACAAAACAATTCAAAATTTGAGATGGTGTGTATTTGTTTATAGTTTTTAATCGTTTCTCTGTTACTTAAATCGTAAATATTCAATTTGTGCTTCAACAAGAAGTCAAAATACATAAAGATTTCAGGTGCTTCATTGATAAATTATTCTTTGGTTCGAGTGTTTTATATTTGAAGAGTATTATTATCAATCATCTCATATATTCTACTTCATTCAGGAAGTATGACAAGCGTATATGAGAAACCATCTTCAAAGAGTTTGATTGAGCGATTACTCCCAAATATGGTAAAAACTTTTTGTCCAACTCACGTTATATCTTCGCAGTGCTCTAAGTTTTTTGTACGCTTTGTGCGCTAAAAATTTTGTGTATTTCTAAGTACATAATTTAAAATGTGCAAAAGGCGTGCGAGTGTGCGGGTGAAATACGGGAGATGGTGGATGTTGGTGCTGGCAGGAGAAGGCAGCGACAGGCAGTAGGCAATAAAACTTAGTATGGCATACTGAAATTTAAGATAATTTAACGCAAGTTGGCAGTTACAGAAATTAGGCTGCAGCCGCCGTACGTGTAAGAGAGGTGGCAAGACATTGGCGTGCGAAGAAGATAGACGAAAACTTTGCCGCTTTGCCGCTGCAGGCATTCGCAGGCTGAACATTTTCTTTTTTCGCTCAAACAAAACGAAAAAAAAAAATCGTTTTTTTTTTATTTATTTAGCTTTGAGTCGACTCGTCTTAAGTCGAGTTTTTTATTATTTGTTTTATTTTTTTTTTTTTTTGGGGTAAAGATACATTTTCAAGGTTCCGTGGCCGTAGCTTCTTCGCATTTTTCTTTTGCTGGCGTTGCTGCCGTTTTTCCCAATGTTTTCCATGCGCACAGCTGCGTTCATCGCCAGCCAAGTACGTGTTATATTTTTTAACTGAAATTCCTGCGGGATTTAAAGTTTTGACAGTTTACGTGTTTGTCTTTGCAGCTTGCCCAGCAGCGGTACCGCTGCGCTCCCCAAAATTTCCTTCCACAACGCGTTCTGTTCTCCACAGCCTTAGAGTTTTTAGCATTTCTTCGCTGATGGAGTTTCCCAAATAAGTCTTGGCTATATGCCACCATTATGTATAGCGCATATAAGCCTTCTTTCTCTCTCTCACACACACACACTTATTGCTCTCGCTCACTCCTTCAACCCCTGCTCCAGTATCGAAATAATTCCGCATGCGGCAAGCATCATAAATCACTCGCTTGTGACTCCATGTTCCATGCAGCATGTCGCCGTAGCACAGAGCATCGCATCGCATGTGATGTATGCTTCTATTAGAACTATTTATATAGATACTCTCCCATATGAACGTATCTGTGTGTATCTATGTGTGCGCGTTGCTGTATGTCTGTTTGTCTTTGTATTCGATATCATGCACCATTTGTCGCTTGTTTTCAAATGTTTCCATTTATATACTTATATTTAATTCGATTTTTTTTCTATCATTCGCTCTAACAGTGTATCTTGTATCTGTAACACATTTGTGTGTACTTCTCCGCACGTCTAAATGCAGCGCACCTCAGTCCGCGTCTAATTTATGTTTTGTTTGTTGCTGCGACATAAAATAGTCACGCGCGTTTGCTGTTCTAGCTGGCGGCTAATACTTTTATGCACGCTGGCGACTTTCATTGGAAAATCTATCAAATCGCGTCCATCCATGCTTCAGTCGGTGTCCATCGAAGTATCTAACGTTCATTTAGTTAAAGTGCTGCAGATACATATGTCTTTTTAGGGTATTCCATCACGCACGCATGATTTAGATACAATTTGATTCACTTCTGATAGGCTGTGAAATCTTGTTCGCCCCCTAAGCATTGTATCTCTATTGATGACCATGAAATCCAGCTAATTGGAAAGTAGCTAGCATACAGTTTTATTGAATTTAGATGGGATTTCGTTTATACGATACAAAACGAATCTTCTTTTTCGAATATCCAGTTTCCAATGAAATCGACTGCGACTAGTCCAGTACAATCTGTGTAGCGTATATCTGTGCTATTTATCTGTAGTTCTTGCTGCCTACATTCGGCTTGGTTAAGTCTTCATATGTCACAACTGAAGCGGAAATTGTTTAGCAGTGCACATATGCGTACCTTTTTTTTCGATTTAGTAGCAGAAAGGACACAAAATAAAAGGATTCACAAGCAGCAGCAGTGAGCATACAAACGAATGAAAATCAATATTAAATCGGGCTAACGCTTAATGTGATTTAATTAAATCTATTGCGAAGCAACATGAGATACACTTTTATTAATGTATCGAAGTACAAATACAAAACAATTAAATGCTCTGCGAAATACGCTTAAAGTTGGAGAAAAATCGATTCGTTGGAGACGGAAACTAATTTTCCGCACTGGCAATTGTACACGCACTAAATCTGTCAATTAAATTGGCCGCAGGGAGTGCGTAGAACACGCGCTGCAACAACCACAGGCACAACAATACCAACAACAAACCAATTCAAGGTAGGCAATAAGCTACAATTGAGTTTGAGGCTTCGCTTCGACTTTGACTTGAAGACGTATAGACAAATGGCGAAAGGAGAGTAGAAGCGGGAGGTCGGACACACGTGATTATAGCTTGAAAGCCAATATTGATGCTTGCGGTGGCAAAATGCGCAATTGAGTTGCAATTTTAGCATGAAATACACAGACGGCACTGGCACTGGAACTGGCACTGGCACAAGCAGATACAAATGTACCTATCCATTGGTGTTTGCTGTGGTTTTGAATTTTGAGCGACACGTTTAGGGTGTGTGCGAATGCGTATGTCAGTCTGTCACACCGCCTCGTTGCCTGCTGCAGCGCCTATGACTCAACTCAATTGAAACCATTTGCTGCACTTTCACGTGCTACTTACTAACATTCACGCACGTCGTATGAACGCACTTATGCTATATACACATATGTATCTTGTAGATACATTCGTATCTATGTATCTGCTGCATCTATGTACTTTCATGCACCTTGGGCTGTCTATCTATGTCGCTGCCTTTTCAATTTTTCTCAGCGCAGCTCACACTCAGCTGCATCTTGGTTTGAGGCAATCAGATTTTAATTGCTTTCATGTGGCAAAATCGAGCAAAATCAGTGGGCGTATGTGAAACTCGGCAGGAGCGTGTGACGGGTAAGGAGGCTTCGTTTATTCACCATTGCTGCAGCTGAGCCAATTATACAATACTACACAGCCCCCTACTACTCCACTGTTCTCTCGCCCGACTTCGTTCTAAGCTGTTTGTGCTAGTTTTTAATTAGTTCTGAGATTGATTTCGCATTGCTCTTGCGTGTGTGCATGTGTGTAGTTGCTTCTTCATATCTGTGCGAAACTGCTTTCCCACCATTTTTCTGCTGAAATTATGTGCCAAGCATTATTAATGCCAACGAAACGATCAATGAACGTGCCGAGCGCAACCTTTGAAATTGTTGTTTACATCTGAGCATAATTGCGCCAAAAATTCGGCGCAGCAAAGCAAGTTCAATGAAGATGGATACAGGCGATTCGGTTTAACTGAAATTGGTAGACCCTATTTTGTGAAGAGACTCTCTGTAGAATATTATTAAATAAAATAATTGATCATTATATACGAGGAATGTAGTGAATTTTTGATCTATTGGATCATTGCTCAAAGACAGCACAAATACAAATAAGAACATAAAAGCGCGTAATATTTAGTGAGAGTCTCGAGAACAACCTTTCATACAAACTAATTTGTTGTTAAGCCGGGAGTATGCTCGATGGAACATTCACTCATTTTGAGATAACTTTGTGCATGTTGTGGAGATCCCATCATTTTGCGTTAGTTGGAGGTGTATTGTCTTTTATATTCTTTCAAATTTAGTGAAAGATTTATAGAAGATACAGTGTCCTATATACGATTACATCCCTATCGAATATACTCTTTCACCCATTACTTATGGGTAGTGTATGATTAAATGGGTTCAGTTATGTTGATCATGCGCATGCGATATGATGTACAATGTCGACTGAAATTGTTACGTGCCATGCCGTAAGCTTATATATGGCGATAAAATCAGCTTAAAGAACGGGTTTTATGCTTTCGAATTTAAGCTGCGGCATTTCGTAAACACTTCCTTGCGTTGGATTTTCGGCAATTGCTGCGCATTGGCGATAATTTCAACGGAGTTTCGAGAGATTTATATATGAAAATTTCACAAAAAGTGCATTGAAGGACTGGTTTTTTATCTTCTTATGGTTGTTGGTATACGCACGCACGCGCAGCGTCATTAAAGTAATTCATTATACAACGACAGCAAGGAACGTTCGTTCAGAGTTTTGGCTGCAATGTCCAACGTCAGGTCAAGGGAACCATTGAATGCATGGCGTGATCAGGTAACAGGTTGGTTTCGTGGATGTAGCAGACAGGCTCAATGGCGGTTGCGATATGTTCCATAAACTCGTTTCTCATCGAACAGCTTATGTGGCAATAAGAGCAAAAAAAAAAAAAATAAAGAAGTATCGCATGGATATACGGTAGCATAATGATGACTTACTGACTGCCCGTGCGCAAGTCGCATTTAAATTATTACTGCTTAATGCGTTTAATATGAAACAGATATCAGTTTTTATAGGCATATCTCCAAAGTGAGTCAACTAGTGTGCTGCACGCAATAGCAATTAATGCTGAGCTCAAACACAAATGAATTCATCAAATATTAAAAATAATAATGTCATAATTTGCGCCAAATTTCATAAGCAAGCAGCAGCGGCGCACAAACCAAAAATAAAAAAAATTAATAAAAACACAAACGAAAAGCTGACCCAGTGAAGCGCACAGCGATACAAGCCAATGGTTCAACGGTCGGCCGCTCGATCGGTCGGTCGGTCTTTGGCTCATTCAAATCTATCTTAATAGCTCAATTAATGAGCGTTTCGTTAGCTAGTTCATCGCTATGTAAGCCTCTGTGTATGTTTCATAGCCCGCACGCTATTTCCATATTTGTATACGACTCCGCCTCCTCTTTCGACTCAAAGCATTCATTAAAACATTAAAGACGACGACGTCTCTATTTTAATTTCTCATATCGTGGCTTTTCTCATATATTTTTGTTTGTTTCGTTAGCTTTGAACAGTTCAGAAACGAAATACAAATGCTGGCAGTTGTTTGGCATTCGAATAGACGAAATGAAGTTATTTAAAAGAAATCATCTAAAACGACGAGAAATAGATAAGAAGCAGTATGGCGTGCTCGGAGTGAGGCGCACAAAATCAGATACGAATCGCAACAAAGTTGACCATTGACCAACGTCGATGAACGGCAGCAGCCTGGCCGGCAACATAAATAAGCACGATGCCAAGCTGTTTTTCGTTTCATATCGACGTTCAAGTATCTGCAGCGCAAGTGAAGCTACGCCAAGGCAACTGAAGTCGTCGCACGAGTAGCTGCCAGCAGTCCAGCCGAGTCGAGTCGTCTTGGCTGCTGGCGATATATTTCCAATTTCAGAGTTCATTACACAAAAACTAAATACGCACATTTTAGAAAATCATCGAGCATATGCAATGCAGTCAAAGTTATTTATGCTGAATATGGAAAGCAGTAAAGTCGAAATATTGCTATATGTATATGCATTTATCTATGAATCTATGAAGGCGTCGCACGCTACTTCAGATACTTGTGTTAATTGTGTATTGAGTTTTATTATTTTGACAGCATGAAGTAGCAAAAAAGCCATAAAAGTAGACATTTCATTGGTACTTAAACGAATATTTGGTGATAATTTTCTAATCGAGCGGAAATGTTGCGAAATTTCCGTTAAGGCAGGAAACAAAGCTGAAGAAACATGAGTACGTAGAAAAGTATCTGAATGCGCGTTTAGCAAATACAAAATGGTCGCACGCCCTCATGCGATGTGCCGATAACAAGACAAGATGATTTCTAGCAGCCATGCTTGCAGCAGCTTTGAATTATTATGCGCTTTGAGTTATGTCTGTATATGTAAGTATCTAAAGTATGTATCAGCGGCATTGCGCTGCACTTCAATCACTTTTTAATTGCATTCGCTAGTAATTTTCAGCAACGGATTTCGTGTCGTTTGTGCTTCGCGCGCGGCTTTGGCATAAATTATGCGCATGCTGCAGGTTCTGATTTGGCACGCCTACTTATTTAACTGGCTTCGCACGCAAGCAAGCAGCAAGACAGCAGCCGTTGATATCGAAACTGAAACCGAAACCGGTGCAGCACATAAAGTCCTACAAAGCGTAATTTCGACTCCAAGTGATTTTTTGCTTTTTTCATTTATTTACTTATTTATTTTTTTATCGCGCGACGGAATCGTATCGAATGCGTTTTTAATTGCTTTTTTTCGACGCGTTCGTTCATCTTGTGGAAACATCGATTGCGCTTCTTGAAGCATTTGTGGTGCTGTTCTCTTCTTATCTGCGTAGGTTGATTGTATATGAAGGCGCAATTTCGCTTATCGCAGCACTCTAGCACTGCTGAAAGCGCGGTGTGTAGTTGAAAACGATAAAAGATACAAATAAAGGGTCTCACAACAGAGATAATCGAGATTTAAAGGTTCATAGCGGCCTTATTTGCTTGTCAACATTAGAAATTTTGGTATCTAAATGATCTGTATCAGATTCGATTGCCCAAACTCAAAGTGCTTTTTGCGCTAAACCTCTTCGTAATTTTGCGCCCAATGATCCTGCTGTATGCTATTGAGTGGTACGATCAGAAACTTACAACCCATCTAACAAGTGCACATATGTACTGAAGAAAATCGTGTTGAACACTGACTGCTAGCAAAAAAAAACTATTTGAGAAATACAGATTTTCGATTGAAGTTTGGTTTGAGACTTGTTCTTCTAATCCTTGCTAGCTCTTAACTGTAAATCCTTTAACAAAGACAAGCCTTGAAGAACATTTTGAGTAAATAACTTCAAGTTTCAAAACTTTCAATTTTCAATAAACATTCGTGCTATTTTTTCTAAACATGTATGGTCGGGGTCACCAATTAAAATGGCAGGCATTTTTTAAATTAATTTAATAAATCAACATGGTATGATAAATTAAATGTGTAAACGTTTTCACTTTATAAATAGAAAATTATAATTAAATGTACTCTGGCAGCGTTGTTGATTCAGTTTGGTTCGCGTGTACACGATTTCATGTTGCATGCACGGGTACAACACAATTCTGCGTCTTACAAACAATCTCTTTTTTTACCATTTTTGTTTTTTATGCAAGGCGTTTCTTCTGTTTAGGCATTTTTTTTTCTTATACATTTGCGCTGCTGAGTAATTTACATTTTTCCAGGCAACGAAGCATTCATTCATTAATTCGAAGTCGTCCAACATAAATTAGTTAACTCGGCGTGTTTCGTGTTGTTAGTAGTTGTGAAGAATTTTAATGCAGTCAATGATAGAGGGCATGAGGCAGCTGTGGAGTAATGGATGGCTGTGCTGTAGTTCTGGGGGTACTTTAGCAACAACACGCCACCTCATAAACCAAGAAAGGAACTGCCAACCAGCAAGAAAGAACAAACGAAACGAATAAAAAAAAGCATAGGAAATCCCCACAGGGAAGTAGCATCACACTAAAAAACTATACCAACGCTTTAGACATTTTTAGGCTGGGGCTGCCAACTTTTTTCAAAAGGCAAAATTTAAAAAAGAAACAGTAGCAAGTAAAGAGAAAAAAAAGTGAACTGCGGTTTATTTGAAAATAACTGTATGTGGGAAAAAAGTTAAACAAGTACAGCAACAACTGCAATAGCACAAAGTGGCAATGTTGCCAACTCAAGTAGAAAAATACAATGACAATCACAACAACAAAAAACTCCAATAACAACCGGCGTGAGCGCAAAAAGCGTCGCATTTTTTCTTCAGCGTCGATTCTTTTTTTTATTCGATTTTTCTATCTGCAGTTCATTTTGCCATTCGTTTGTTTGAACTGAACTAGCGAAGAATGTGGGCCGCAGGCGGAAACACCCAATACAAGTCACAGCTGGATTTATGTCAGGCCTTTAATTGGCTGCTGCCACTGCTGCCTCGACTTGAACAATGCCCCCAAAACCTAAAACCCAAAATAAAAAAAATAAAAAAAAAATAGAAAAAACATCAAATATATAAACAGACTTCACACTCTATACAAAACGACAACATTATCTGGAAAATCGTGCGAGTTTTGGGTGCGACACTTGAATTTTTTTTAGGTTTTGTGCTTTTCAAAGCAATTAAAAGCGAATTTCGCTGCCGTCTTCGAATTTGGTGTAATTAAAAACGAATTTGAGCAAGAACAGAAAAATAACGAGTATAAACAAATGTCTTTATTTTGAAATTTTGGGGCCGCTAAATCTGATATAGGCGCGTATTTTGTAAATTTTTTTTATTTTTTTGCAGCATAAGTTGCTCCATTTTATTTGGGCGGAATTTTGTAGAGCCAGCATCGCCGCCGCCAGAGAAGTCTGAGCACAGCAACAGCTGGCAATGAAATTCGTAAAATATATTTCTGCGGACTGACTTTAAATTATAAAGAAATTAAATTCAATAAATTAGCAAAAAAAGCAGCTTGTAGCTCAATGCCTTGTTTTGAGAGCGAGTTGCTGCTGGCTAGCGGCGTTTAAGGGTTAAACAATATGCAGATACAATGACGCTGGTTGGGGTAGTCGCGACGACGCCTGACAGTGGAGTACTGGAGTACAGCGACAATGTAGTGGAGTGCTGCTATATGAAATTTATGCTTTTAAGCGACAACATATGGTCACGTAAATTCAGACGACAATATGTGAGCGTGTGTGGTGCAAGCGACTGCTTTATTTTTTATTTTTATGCAAAAATTCCATAGCGCGTTTTTTTTTCTCCGCTTTTATTTTTGTTCTTGATGTAAAACTGTTTGCTCTGCAGCAGAAAGTGCAGCAAATGCTTGCCTCATACTTGAGACCATGGAGCGTGTTGGGTAGAGAAGAAGAAATCGTGTTGTTGGTATTGGGTGTAATATGGAGAAATGCGACTGATTTATGTGCGTCGCCGACGGCAGCCATTTTATTTTGTTAATAAGACTGACACTGGTGAATAATGCGTCGAGAAAAGAATTGGTTGTAAACTGCATTGAATATAAGATATGATATTTAATAAAATGTTTAAAAAGGAATGCATATATTAATACGATTAAAGGAAATAGCATAGCTCGATTTAAATCTGAACCATCGGATAATCTATAAGCTTGATGTCTGTTTCCAGAGCGACTTATGCGAGCTATCCTACATTCGAAGATTGGTCGATGCCACCAGTACGAGCTGCAATTCAAATTAACTTCTCAATTAGATGAGGTCAATTCATCAAGAAAAATGTGAGCCGTAAGAAAAAAATTAGTGGAATCCTCAATTGATACACAAGGAACCTCTTTAGGCCCAATAGGAGCCAGGTACAATGATGCGAATAACTCACAATTCAAAAGTCAAATGAGCGTCATCTTTTAGACCTTTAAAGAACTTCTCTGCCTGCTTCCGTATTTATATTTATAGCTTGTCTAAAATTGCATTCAAGCCTTTTGCTGAGCACGAAACCGAATATGCAACTAATAACTTTCTTGCTTTGTGCTGCTTTCTTCATCTCACGGAAAGAAGAGCAAGAAAGCTGAGAAATATTTGTTAAACAAAACATAAAATAAGCATACACTCAAGTTAAATCACCGAAAAGTATGCAACATAATTCAAAGCTCGAATTTCTTAGCACAACAAGACACCAACACAAACGTAAACACACACACACACTCGCATACATTTGTCACTTACTCACACATGTATGTGCACATATATTCAAACAAAGCATAAGAAGCGACGAAGCTGAACATTTCCGTTTCCTTTATGTCTACTTCAGCGCCATTGCCAACTTGAGAGCATTTCCTCACAGTCTCACTCTGTCTTGCACATTCGTTCTGCGCCTACCTACGGCCGCCATTTCAAAGCCATTCGAAGCCATTTGCACAACAACACTTTCACAGCACCGTTGTAATGTCTCAGCAGCAGTAAGTGTCGAGTGTAGTATAGTATAGTTTAGTTTAGTTTTTGGTTTAGTTTAGTTTTGCATGCAAGTTAAGTGAATCTAAAGCACCAACACCATCTTGCACACACATATGTACGTACACATTTTAGAGCGAAAGGTTAACACTGCGGCGCACAGCGAAAACCCAATTAGAAACGAGATATATGACACTTAAGTGAAGCAACAACAACAACGGCGACGATAAAGCTGAAGACGCTCTAACATGCGCCATGCATTGGCGGACAACCGGAAGTGATGTAGAGTGTAGTGGGGCTCTGCGTTAATAGTAGTAGTAAATGGCTATGTGTGTGTGTGTGTGTGTGTGTTGGAGTACATGCAATGATGGTGCTAAACTACAACAAAAGCGTGTTACAACAACAGCAATCTAACATTTTCATGAGCAGCTAGCTAGCTAACAATGAAGCGTGTAATTACAAGCGTCGAAGCTTCTTTCTACTCCTTTTACTTATTCTGCACAAAAATTTGTTGCCCAAATTGAGAGTTGTAGAGTAGAAGATGAAAACATGGCAGGAAAAATCTTAAAAAGACAGCGTAAACATTTCTTTTTCATAGTATAAGCCTTTTTATATACTAAAGGGTTGAGTTGCTACTGCAGCCAGAGTTATGGCGCGTTGTTGATGTTGAGTATGGGGTTGCAAGGTGTTTCAGTACCATGTAGTTGTTGTTGTTGCTGTTGCTATTCTTTGTACGCGTCGCAGCGCATAATTACTTTACAAGTTCATTATAAACAATCATAAATCTATAAAATAGCAAAACAAAAGACAACAACAACAAGGACATACAAAGAATAATGGCGCTGTGGCAAGTGTGAGTCTCTTCGTGTGTAAAAGAGTTAGCGAGAGGCAGATAGAGTGGTGTACTGAACTTTAACACTTTCTTTTGCCTTCGGTTTCCGTAACCAATATCACTTTTGCCTTTTGTCGAATTCAGTGTGTTTCAGATTTGCATGTGTGAGACTGTTTCTTTGTAGCTAAGCAGTAGCTTCTTTTATTTTTATGCTGCAAGCACATTCTTTACACAGAAAGTTTCTATCTTATAAAATTCATATTTGTCAGTGCTACAGAAGCAATTTTTTAGAAGAAGTTCATTTCAAAATATGCTGAGAGGCATGTACTTCTATTGATGCTTTTTCTAAAAGCTTTATAAATTGTATCTGTTTGTTCTTCGTACAATAGCGAAAAGTAATTCACTTGCGAAAATCTTATTGATTACCGAAACAATATAAAAAAATCAACAACACAAATCCCTTAAAAATCATTCGCATCTTTTTGTTGTATAGAAAATTGTGGCAAGTGTTTTTCCTGCTGCTCGTTTTTTGCGACTATTGCAACAATCAAGCGCCATCCTCCTTGCTAGTCGCATGGTGCATGTGGGTTTGTATGAATAATTGTAGATATAAGGGGTGGTGCAGAACGATGTGGCATTTTCGTTGGCATTGCGGGTGTTTTTGTTTTCGCAAAGCAATTTTGCCATAAATCTTGTATCTTCACTTGAAGTTACCGAGCTGCCAAAGCGTTACATGAACTGTGGAAATTTCTTTGATACTTGCAATAAGCAATTGTAGAGGGTTTGAGCGAAAGAGAAGCTATCTTAGCTTGATTGGGTTTGAGTGCGTGCTTGATTGTGGTCGGCATTCGAAGTAAATTAACTGCCAGCAGCTTTGAGTTAGTGCGTATCGAACAATAATAAATACTTGTATCAATGGCTAATATTTGAAAGGAGTGCAAATCTGTTAGGTTGCTTTGGTAAAGTGGTATGAGAAGCTTTGAATTTATATATGAATTGTTTACTCTTTTAAGAAATTAGGTAAGAATGATGGAGAAAGATGAAAAAGTGTAAAAAGGTCGATTTTCATCGTCGATCTGATTTAATTAAGCATATTGTGAGTCCTTAGGCTACATAGCCTAAGCAGTAGAGAAGCTATGCTTCAAACATATGAAGCATAGCTTCTCTACTGCTTGAATAAAAAAAGGCTCAGACATAGAGATTTATGTTATCTCGAATCAATCTGTTCACCTTGGCAGTGCATCAAATATTATCCGTTTTTGACAAGTAGCTAATTTGTTTTACTTTTAAGTTTAACTGAAGTTTATTATTGCTAATCAACACTTTTATATATCATATGGCTCAGTTAGTTTCATTTTTCAACTTTATGGTATGCCATAGTTCTACAGTTAAGCTGTCATTCATGGACATTTTCTGCAAGTTGAAACTATTAAAAAGTGAAGTCACTTAGTTGTCATATGAGCTCCAGCCATGACATTCTATAACATTCGCTGGGGAACCCATTTTCAAAAGGTAAATATGCGCAAATTAAAATTAAAAATAATGACATATTATTAAATAAATAAATTTTAATGAAGTACACACACCACCCTTTGTATAAAATGTAAGAAGACACTGAAATCCTTTAATTCACCTACTTAGTTGCAGCAGCAAGCATTGTTACAATTTGTTGTGCGGCTGCAAGTTCTTATGGCCTACATGTACAAATAAATAACACTTTTCCAGCAGCAGCAGTGCCTAATGATTTATTTGGCAATTTTTGGCTGCCATGTTTTCTTAATTTCGCATTCGACATTTCTCTTTCGTGTTTGTTGTTTGGAAGGCGCCTGCCACATTTTGTGCTGCTGCAGCCATGCGTACCAAGAAACAGATACACACTTACCGACATTTAAATGTATACGCGAACGTGCACCCCACCCCCAAGCAGCGATGGTTGTCTGAGAATGCCATACAACAGCCTGCCTACTGCCTAGGAGTTCTTGGTTGTAACTCAACGAAATAAAATAAAACACGCACCAAAGCACATTCATCCCTCGAGAAATATCGCTTATTTGGTCGGCAATAATTCTTTGGTGCTGTCGCTGCTACCACTTCTGCTGCTGCTGATGCTGCCTTCGTCTTGACAGCAGCAGCAGCGGCAGCATCTTTTGCTTAGTGTGACTCTGAGGGTTGTTGCTGCTGCCATTGTGCAGGCGTAGCAAATGCCGCAAGGAGAAAGTTTTTAGTACAAAAGATCCAAAGAAAGTATGCGCTACAACGATGCCAAATGCCGCAAAACAATGCCGAGCAACTTGAACGCGAAACGCATTTTTCGTAGACACTTTTTACGAAATATTTCATCGAAATGTGTCCCTGGTGTAACATTTAATATTAAAGGTGGGTGTTGCCCGCAAATGGTGGGCGGCTGTCTAAGGTACATGAGTGAGGGGGGCGACAAGACAGACTACTTATAAATTAGCTTTATTTTTAAGACGTTGTCTCCAATAAAGCAAAGCACGGCGACTGCAGCAGCTCTGCTCCTACGACTCTAGCAGAACGATCGCTGCTTGTTGTTGGACATTGTTGGACGCTGCAGGATACGAAGGCGTTTGAGCGCTACAAATGAGCGCGACACAAGACGCCATCGCCAGCAGCGAATAATACAAATGGAGAAAGTTTCGCCGTCAGACGGCAAGTGAAAGTCGAAACCCAAGACAGAATTATTAAGCACGCGCCTTTATTTTGGCTAATACTCTGCTCAAAATTGGTGGCTTACAAAAAGAAAAATGGAATAAAAACTTAAACTAATAAATCACAAGTTAATTATAAGCGCGTATATTAACTCATGAAGCGCAAATAAAAAGAAGCGAGGAAGAAGCACAGAAATTTAGAAGAGCGATTTAAACGTGTACAATGTATCTGAAGGATGCAAGACGCGCAACAACAAATTTCATAATTATATTTTATGCGATTTATTTGTCAGTTTCATGACTGTTTGTGCGCCGATAAAGTGGATTTCTTTGCTGCTTTTCTTTCAGTTGAGTTCAGCAGCTCAACTCGGCGGCTGAGCTCGGCGGCTGTATTTGCCCTTGTTATGTACTTTGTCTTAATTTAATTGCATAACTTTGGGCGCATGAACATTGAATGGCGCGGCGTGTAGTGGAGTGTCATGGTAATTGAAGGCATTTCTCTTAGACGAATGCGGGCAGTTTTAATGTGCGACGGGGTCGCATCTTTCGATTTTCATTTTTATATCAGACACAAAATAATTGCTCAGCATTCGATAAGAAATCATATTAATTGTGATTATTAATTTTATTGGCTTTTGCGCAATATGTGCAATCATAGAGGAAGATGAGCGCATCTGAGGGGAATTATTATAATTAGGAAAGTTTATGAATCGAACATAGATTAAAGTTGGAATGATATATGTTTTCTTTTAAGAATAGAATGGCATGTATTAATGAATTTTTATCAAAGCTGTTCAGATGGCTAATTACCTCTAATGTTGTTTATTATGAAATATTAAAAATTGAAATCATAATGGAAGACCGATACTGAATACTGATTGAGGCGATCAAAGATTCTATGGAGTATTATTGGGGTTGAGTTGAAGATCTATTCAGATGTTTAAAAAACTCAATATATGTTGGCTTATCCCCTTTGACAAAAAGTGCGCCTAAAAATGTCACAATTTCAGTTTAAAGATCTTATTTAAAATTGTTTTTTTTTTACAGTGTACTAAACAGTTTTCACAATTTATATGCAATTGTTTTGCTTATGCTTTATGCTTTTTTGTGGATTTAGTTTTTCACAGCAACAAAAACCAACAACTTTGCTATATGCAGGAAAATCATGGAAAGCAGGGAAAGCTGTAATATTTTTGTGTTTGTTTTGTGGTTTATTTATTTTATATATATAAGTATTTCCTATTTATTATTGTAGTATTGTAGTAGTAGTTGCTCTTGTTTTTGCTTTAGTACGATATATAGTATGTGTAAGTATGTACATACATAAGTTTCAGTATAGTTGTGCATTGTTGTTGCTGCTTTAGTATATTTGTTGTATCTGTGTATGCATGTGTATACACTCGTATGCGGAATTTGTGTGCAGAGCGAAAGATAAAAGTGCCAGAGCAACTTGTCATAATAAATATCTGAGTTTTGCTGTGCCAAATATTTATTACATTTTTCACGAACAAACGGACAGACAAACAAACATACCGACTAGCAAAAACAATACCTTTTGTTTAATAATAGTGAAATTTATAATTTTTTTATGCAACAGCAACAGCAACAACAGCCGAAGAAAGCCAACAACAAAAAGACTCGTTTAATGAAGTGCTTTTGTTATCTTCAGCCTAGCCTAGCCATAGAGTATGCATATAAATTTCGATTTTTAATAACCTGTTAATATCTGTCGCACAAAATTTCACTCCGTGCTGCCCGCATTATAGCCCTTTTGTCCAATACTAAGCGCCAGCAATCTATGCAACGAACTTGTATTTCGAATAATGTTTTATCAGCAGGCTGCAAGCCGAGTCGAGCGCATTATTTTCGTGGCATCGAACTAAGCTCAGGGCTTCGATGAGCTTTGATTACATGCACACGCACACACACAAAAACAAATACACATACACACATACATATATGCATACATAGATACTTCATATCTGCAGCTGTGTGGCGTCCAAATAAACTGGCAAAATTGTTTGCGGCGAATGAGTTGAGAGCAGTCAATAAGTAGAAAACCGAAAAACAATGTTCAGAGTATTCGAATGATTAAAACTAGAATACTGCAACATGAAATTCATGACAACAAACTCATACACACAAGCATAGACCCATATATTGTATGCAACGCTGCGTCTAAATGCGGCAGCATCATAACAGCAACAGCTACAACAACAACAACAACAACTACAATAGCAACGAGAGCAGCACCAGCAACAACATGACCAGGCCAGTATGAATGTGGACGTTAATCTTTTCAAAATCCAAGTGCTGTATGCGGTATTATGCGAAAATTTATCTGATTTAACACCTAATATACAATAACTTAATATGCAGTGCGCTTCATGCTGCCTCCGTAACTCCGAAACTGGTCGGTCTGCCTCACATTGCCGCCATCATTTTGGGGCATTGCAATCAAGCGAACAAGGCGCGTCGGCGCTTTTGAGGCACCAACAACTGCAACAGCAGCGTTGGAGTTTGTGGCAACTGCACCATTTGCGCACCCCAAAATATACACGCTTTACTCACTAGCCCCTCCTCAGAAATCTCTCTAAGTTTCTTTCGAAAAAACAAAAAAAAAATTAAACCATTGCGGCTGGACATAGCGCACCAAACCGTTTCACACTCTTTGCAGTCAGTTTGTGCACCATGCGAGTGTCCAGTCGACGCAATATACTCTGCAAAGCTCTAACCCATTCTCTGCTGATGCTGCTGCTTCATTCGCTTGGTATGCGGCGTTTGGAAAATGTGAATATGAACTACATAAATCTTCCAGAGGCGGCAGTCTTTGCTGCCTGTGCGCTGCTATGCAACATACGATTGTACTCCGGCCTCTGACTTGGTGCTCAGGCGCACTTGCAGCAGCCGCAATAGCAGCATCGGCCTCAGTTTTAGCTACATGAAGCTTTACGGCTTTTGAAATACGAAAAAAAAAAAAAGTCCAGTCAGCTAGCTAGAACAACCCATTCCAGTGCAAAGTATTCAGAGTTATGTACGATTCAACTGAGTCCTAGTCCGAGACAGTCTTCGCTTGCTAGTTTGAGTGCAAATGCGAATAGAATGTGTCGGCATCAAAGTTCACTAAAGCCAGGCAGGAGGGCATGCCGGCAATTCGAACTCTTTTTTTTTTTTTTTGATTTTTTTTTTGTTTGTTGCAGTGTAATATTTGGAGTTTAATGCAGCTGAAGTTGGTGGCACTTGAGCGCTGTTGTGGGCTTAGTTTGAAGTACTTTCTTTATTCGCGCGATTTTATTTTATTATTTTTTCAGAATGTGTAAAAATTCATAATTCTTGGACTATTTTACATTCATAACGGTATTTAGCCCACATACTAGAGTGCATGGATTTGGACTCACAAAAAGTTAAATTTGTGTATCTGTTTTAAGGTATTTCATAAGGAAGGAAGGATAGGAAGGACCATTAGATTATGCGAAAGTAAGTAACAGGCTGGCGTCACAAACGTCATAAAGTGTGTATATTCTTAATCAGCTTTGAAATGAGTCCGATATAGCAAACAAATCTCAGAAGATATATTTCACTTAGAGAATATAACCCTGAAAATCTGGTGAGATATATACATACCCCAACGAAGACGATTAGCTTCGCATTAAAAGAGGTGTTCCTAGCTCGTTCGCAAAGAATTGCTGTGAATTGCTTCTCAATTTTGTGTCGCAGTGTTCATTCAACTTTTTGTTTTGAAATCTCTGGTACCCACAATATTAGAGTATAAAAATCTTAACGGTATTTTTACAGTTATGTCTATTAGAAATCATTTTTATAGCCGCACCTACAAGTCAAACCAAATATTTACTTTGATTTTTCTCATAAAGCCTAACTTTATGTTCAACTTTATTTTTTCTTTAGCCACAAGCAACTTCAAGATGTGCCAGCCAAAGTACGCCCAGCGATTTCACGCTTTAGAGCAACTTACATACAAATATCAAACTTTCAGTTGGTCTCCCTGCCTGTCTCTCTGTCTGTCTGTCTGTCGGTCTGTTCTTCCATAAAGCTTATATTTGCCGACTCAAAGAAACCAATGCCATCCAATGCGCTGCTGCCGTTCTTCCATGCAATGCACTTCAAATTGCAGCTATAATTCATAGCTGAGTATGTGTTAAGATGCGCACGGAAAATGATCGTTAAATAAATTCTCAGTTGGTTCGCATAAATAAGGCAAACATACAAACAGACAGACAGACGGACGGACAGACAGACAGACGGTCAATGGTAGTGCGGAGTAGGCAAACAGTTTAATTTTAAAGCTTAAATTAATTTTGTAGTCAAATACCAAATTTTTACAGAAATCAAATTAAATGCACGGCTCAGAATACGATAATCGCTTTGGATAAACCGCATCCAAAGCAATTTTCCAACGCAATTTTCTTTTATTATTTCATTGCAAGCAGCAGCAGCAGCAGCGAATGATTGTTGCAATTTTTCTTGCGTTCAATGATGTAAATTTTCTATTTATTATAAATTTGCAATTTAGCAACGAGCAACAAGAACAGCATGAGCTACAACAACAAATTATGTACTGCGGATTAAAAGGAACGTCGTCGACGAAACAAGTTGATTGCATTGAAGCATTGCATTCGCGCTGTGAGTTTGCAGAGCAGGACTCGGTCAGTCAAGTGGAGTTGCATGCAAACAATTTTGGTGTCCAGCAATGAATGCAGACGGGGTGTAGAAGAATGCATAGGGTTAGGGCACGCTTAAATGCAGCAAAGGAGAGCATTGGAACTTTTAGAGGAGGAATTAGTGAAGTAGAAGTATGTATACGCGGCTATGCGCGCAGCGGGTTGATTGTTGATTTGTTTTGGCCAAACTCGTTGCACTTAGTGCTCGCTTTTAACGGCTTTGCCTAACTTTACACGTTATTTGTACCCTTTTTCTGTGAAAAGTTTAAAGAAGGATGCTATCAGTAGTACATTTATCATATTCATTTTTTTAATATTAAATCTAAGCGTATTCGAAATGTAACTAAAGGATAAAACTATTACAAAAATATTCATTAATTGCTATTTGTAGCAACAAGCAACTTTAACAAATCCAATTTATTTTTCAAATGAAAGCTCTATCGATCCAAATTATCTGTGCATATTTTTTTATTTAATATCTTTTAAATATCCTACATTGCTCCAAATGGTGCACTTATATATCATGTAAAGTGTATAAAAACTTCTGCTCTGCTGAAGCTAAATATTTCATGGTCTGCTTTTATTGTAAATGCGAGTAAAATAACCGCGAAGCTTTCAAATGGCCAAGCGCGCTTAACTGCACTTGTAGAGGTGAAGAGTATGTGTTTGTGTGTGAAGAGTATCTGTGTAAAACGATTAAACCTACAGGCAACCTGCTAGGTATGTGTTGGAACAACTATTATTAACGTTGTTGTTTTTTTTGCTTTTTTTTTTTTTGAACGCTTAGCGCTTTGTTGTTGCTTTTGATAATATTATTCGCATGCTTGACGCTTGCCAACGAATCAACAAACGCTCTGGACATAGCCGTAGCTGTTGTTGCATGCAACATGTTTTCCTGTGCTGTGCCGCATACAGACTTTTGTTTATTCATAAACTGAACTGAACTCAACTCAACTTGACTCCAGCTCAACCGTTTACTGGCCCTGGCATTCACATGCTAACCAACCAAATAACCAACCAGTCCAGCCATCCAGAGTAAGCGCCCTATATGCATTGCATTGCATTGCACTACATATATGTATGTATGTATCTGCACTACACGTGTGATCATGTACACGTATCCGTATCCATGTGTGTTGGCGCGGCTGTGTTTATCTCGGGCAAAGTGAAATGAGTGCCTGCGCGTAAGCTCAAATTGCCAGTTATTAAGTAAATTGATTTTAAGTACGTTTTAAACTTATTTACTTCTAAATGTTTTGTTGCTGCTTACTTTTTGCTTCTAATAATTTATACGCTGCATGTATGTATATGGTAGTTCCTGTCACACAATGTTCTTTATCATGATAAATTGTCGTGGATAAAATGCAAATTTCCAACGCATGAGCTGTTATTAGTCGTATTTAATATATTTTTGCTTTTAATATCGTCTAATTCGTATTACGATAATTGTTTAGCTGTCCCTTAATGTCGACTAGTTTTTATTGGTTCATTTGCTCTCTAAGAGCTTTTCTCTCTTGAGAATGTTGGAAAATTTCCACTAATCCTTTTATGGACACTTTAATTATTTAATAACAGAGTATAAGATAGATATTATTCTACAAACAAAAACCTTTAATAAATATTTAATTATATGAAAAAAATTACAAATAGAATGTTAAAAAATAATGCGAGAGTTTGCAACGCCTTAACAAAGAAATCGGGACCTTAATAAAGGTATTCGATCTAAAAGTGAATATAGAAACTTTTTCTAATTCATAAATGGTCTTTCATAAAACTTTAGTAGCTATTAGATACATCATTAATTATATTTTTTTAAAACCCTGTACAAAACATTTGTGAAGCAGGATATATTGGCTATAAAAAATGTATGTAAGATAGCCCTCTTGTAAAGAAGAGACTGATAGAAAATTTATCTGAATAGAGAAAAATTATATAATCTAAACTTCCGGTTTAAGACTCTATTGGTGCCACATTTTTGTATTGTCGCCCATAGCTTTTGTTGCTTTTAAATTATCGAACTGCACCATCGAATGAAAACTTTGTGAATACGCATTCAAATAATCTGCAATCTTTCTTAGTCTTTTTTTTAAATAAAATCCATTCACTTCTGTTAGGCACTGCTATTCTTCGCTCCTAAACAAATATCTCTTCTATTAAATATCTATAGTACAACTAAAGATACTTAGACAAGATACTGCAGAGTAATTCGAAATTGTGAGCTGAAAACTTCCCCATTCTTAATTGTTTTTCGCTATCAAAGTCAAAATATAATTCAATTAAAAGTAAAAGAAATATTTAATGAAAGTCAATTTAAATTATAAATAAATCGCGATTTTAATTAAATCTTTGCATGCAATCACTCCTAGGTGAGCACAGCTGAGACATGATAAACAGAGGAAAAGATTGATAGCCAGCGCTGCTTGTAAATACTCTCATCACAAGCAATATGATGTTAAGTGCTTAAAATGATTCATAAACAGCGCAATTAAACTAATGATCATGTAGATCCAATATGAACGAGCGAGAGAGAGCAGTAAGCAGCTGTGAGGCGGTGTGCAGAAGATAAAGCCATAAGCAGCAGCACCTATCAGCGTTGAAGACCAGACCAGACCACGACGATGAAGTCGATGACGTCGTTGATGTTTACCAACTGGTAGCCGCCATACTTATAAACAGAATCATCGAATCAGCATAAAAAGCAAGTGAAGAAGAAGAAGAAGAGCAAGCGACGAACCGGACCGCAGACCACACACGAAGGCAGTAAACTGCGCAAGCGTGCCAGCGTCGCATCGACGCCGTTTGCTTCACTCCACTTCATTCAATAACCGTAAACATAAACGTTTTGCAGCTACTTCGCATTTGGTAAACGAATCAACGTAAGGAAGGACAAGAATTGCATTTATGTCTGCACTTTGCATATCATTAACCTCTGCCCCCCACCGCCACCCGCTTTGACAAAAGATTCGCTCACACACATACACACACACTTCTGCTACTAGCGAAGCGACGTAGAAAATTATGAACTGCACCATTATTTGGCCTACGTGCAGCGCTTCTTGGAGCCATGTCGTGTGTCGCTTGGCCTACTGAATGGAATGAATTATGCTGAACTCTGCCAAGTTGAGCTGAGCTGTGCTGACTTTGGTCAAAGGCATAAAAATTGGCCAAGACGTAGTCAAGTCGACGTGTCTTTTGCTTTATGTGGAACCAGTCAGTAATGGTTTTACTTGCAACACGTCTTCGGCTCTTCTGCAGCGCGCTTAGATTGAATGCGCGATTGTTTAATAGGCCTTTTGTGAGCGTAATAAATGAGTTCGCTGCTGAGTTTGCTGCGCCGGCGCGTTGAATGAACGCGCGCGTTTCGCATTTAAATCGTTTCTTTACTAAGTGAATGCAACTTAATGATTGCTATTTGCCTAATTGATTTCCTTTGTTTAATGGACACCTTGGGCAATGAAGCATTTTTATTTTTTACATGAGAAATTATTATTAACTTCTTAGTAAAATGAATGGCGGGAAAATGAGTTGTTAGTTGCGAAAAATGTATCTCAATTGAGTCAGAGTGTTATAAAAATGAAGCGAAGAGTGTAGTTGGAAGAAAAGAGTTCAGTTTACAATTTAATAAAAAAAAAAAATAGATGCGAGTGAACATTAGAGAAAAACAGAACTTAGAGATTCACTGCGGAAAAGGACTGTGCTTTGCTTCCTTTACAAAATTGTGACAGCGTGTAACTATTTCTTTCGCTTATTGTAAAGACCAACTGAGCTATAAATTGTATGAGCGAAAAAAAATTATTAAAATATGGTACGATCCTTAGTATTCTTCGTGTTGAACTTCGAATTATTTTGTCAGGCATTAAAATGTGTTACAATATTTTGTCTGTTACAATGTCAAAACCTACATATCTGCCTTGTAATGAATATCGAATCTGATTAGATTTCGATGATCTTCTGTTGTTTTTTTTTTTGTAATAAATTTTAGATTCCTTTAAAAACCGACAGAATCAACAATGACGACTAATCCACAAAATTGGAAGTTTACGGCAAGGAGTTATAATATTTATTAAGCATCTAAGCTAATATTGTTGCTATTGAAGTTATTATCCTTTTTACCAAATGTTTTTTTTTTTACTTTAAAATAATAATACAACAAAGGCTTAAGATTCATTCTATATATGTTTCGGCATGATGAATTACCAAGACATTCTTCAACCACTTCGTTGTTGTCTACCCTACAAGTTATTTCCTCGATGGCTGCGTTGCCATGACGATGCGGATTGCGCATGCGTTCGAACAATTTAACCGGTTTTCAGTTTTAGAGCAGATCGGGCCCAGAACATTTCGAACCGACCGAATGTCATACACAAACTGAGCTGAGCTGAGCTGAGTGAGCGAGGGGCTTATCTTAAAAATTCAAACTGAAATAGCGAATAGGTCGCCTACTGTGCGTTGCGTGTTCGATGCGTTGCCTAGCCTACACAATATCTCCATCACTCTTTAGCCATGCCATGCTTATGCTCTTCTCACCTACCTAATGTCTTTGTTGCAGTTGTTGTTGTTGTTGCTGTGTGCTTGTTCACTTAATTGGTAATAGTAGTGGTGACTTTAATGGCTTCCGAAATGATCATAGAGTGAAATAAATGGCAGACGGAACCAATAAACGGCGCGAATGTGTGTTGTTGTTGCTGTACTGTTGAGTGCGTCGTGTTGTTGTTGTGTGAAATTGCTCAAAAGAAAAATGAGTGAATTATTGCAAAGAATGCATTGAAATATTTAAAAAGTATCTTAAATATTTTAGTTGGCAAAAACAACTGAAATATGTGCAGCCATTATTTTTCTTTTTCAATTTTTTATAACTTTGTACGTATTTTTTTTTTTAATTTTTTTTCCTTTAGACAATCTTCGCCATTGAAGTAATAAAAAATCTGTTCCGCATTTTAGCAAAATGAAAAGCTTTACATCATTTCTGCTGCTCTACGACCTCAGTACTGGAAATTTTTCAACATAATGTCGACTAGACTAGACAACAACGACCGCCCTCTATCTATCTGAACGCCGCCGCCCGCTGTAGCAATTTAGCTAATAATATATTTTGCATTATAATAATATCGGACTATAATTTAAAGAATACTTTTTTCTTTTTATTAAAAAAACTTACAAGTAATATATAAAATTGCATATTTTATAGACAGTCATCAATCAGCAAAGGTTTAAAGGAATTGACCCGTGGTGTGTAAGCTCAACGCAATCTGCTGTGGTCGTCAGTCAGTCAGAGCGATTGATATGAAAGGGAGTAGTGGCATAGCACATGTTGGTGTGCGGACGGTCGCAGGGGAAATGTGAAACAAGGGGCGGGTGACTGTCGCTGTTTTACTATGCTTTACTTTGCTTTGTGGCTAACGAATATAATAAAAGTAATTGCATTTACCCTTTAGGGTTACGAGCGAAAAAATGCAGCTTACACTGGGGCACAGCAGTAGGTACCTCTACATACATACATAATAGATTCTTTTTACATTTAATTTTTAAAAAAGGAACAAAAAATTCCCATAATTTGTTGAAAATCACAATTCAGTCATTCCTTTGCCGCCATTTTAAATTCTTTTCACGAATGTAATCAATATCATTAAAACGAGTGCATTTCGAGTAACTCCCTTTTTATTTTGCTACAAATTAAATTGAATCTTTTGCGTTGCAACCCCCCTAACTGTCTAACTGGCATCTTATGGCAGCATATGGTCAAGCTAAAATTATGTAAATCGCTTAATAAAAAACTTGTCAACACCGAATTTGTATGCGACAACGAAAGTTAAACCGGTTCATTATATTTGATTCAACGTTTAGCTTTCGGTCGAGTGCTACTGTCTAAGGGATGCAGTAGGGCGTTGTCTGTTTGGCATTTATGCGTTTTTAAATGTCCGAAATCGAGGTGTTTTATGTGGATAATAATATTGTAAATGTTTAACATTGGTGGTTAGAAAATCATTTGCCCTACATATTTTTTATCCTGGTGTTACAAAAGGGGTTGATTTTTACCTTTTGAGTACACTGCTTGATAAACGGTCTTATTTTGGCCATTTTTTTTTTAGAATAAATCGAATAAAGCAATGATAAGGAAAGTATTATGTATACTCCACACAGGTAACAAAAGTAGTCTAACGTGAGATTTTAAATGCGATTTTCAATTCACGAATTTCTAAATAAAATAAATAAATGCGTAGAAGCTACCGAAATATTAGCCATAAGGCAATCAGCTCTCAACTATAAATATTATTTCGACAATATTTTTGCAGTTACACTTGTTCCACGCGCACTATGCAGCGTGCGAACAACCCCTCTTTATCTCTCACCATACATCGTAGTTGCCACCAATATTTTGTAGCCACCACCCTTGAACCATTCAATGGCTGCTTGCTATGAATTGAAGCCCACTTTTCATCTTCGCTTGTTTGCCATTGCTGCTGACTGAGAATTTGACTTTTGCCGCGTAGGAATATTTTTTTTTCTGTACTTCTTATACTGGCAATAAAATCGTAATAAAACACATTGGTCACGTAATTTCGTTTGTCTGTGGGATTTTATTACCATTTTTCTTGCAATTTTAAATTGTTATAAATGTGAATGCGTCTGCGGCAGCGCAAGGCTTCGGTAGATTCAGACAGGGCTATATCTGCACGTCCCTCTGTTGTTTTCTCACACAGGCTCAGATCATTCGGTTTTTTGTGTTTGATTATGCGGTTGCATATATTTATGATGTGGAAAATGTGCGCCACATTGCCACACGCTACGCTAAACTCAAGATAGATCGATTATTACTTTAGCATAAAACGCTACCGAATCAAGAAAGATGAGTTAAAATGCGAACATTTAAGTTATTTAAACTGCATTTGTGCTACGAATCATGCGAATCATTTATCATTAAAATTACGTGCTTCGAATTGTTCGACATTGCCGCATTTGAATTTTATCTTCAGCACCACACAACTTTCTCTGCAAGACCAAAAACAAAAACAACAACAACTCAAACAACGACAATTAAGCAACAAAACTTTGATAAATTACTTCCTTGCGTACATTTTATGAGTTTGCGCTTGAAACCCGAACGAAACACACACAAACCAACAAACATTCATGAAGTTTCTGCCCTGTGGCGTTTGGAAAATTTCTGTTTTAAGCTTTACACTAATTAAGGGGCACATAGCTTCCTGTAAATATTTGATATCTACTTCTCGGCATAAGAGCAAGCAGAGCAATTTATTTTTTATTCTTATTTTGTATGGGGAAGGACACAAAAGTTTAGTGGAGAGCATTAGGGCAAAGCACATTTTTGCAGGATATTGGATATGGGCGCATGTGACTTATAGCTTTGAATAATAGCAGTTGACAGTAAATAGTTGGAAATAGTTTGACTATTTTTTTTCACAATTGAGTGTTATTTAAATGCCTAGAAAGTAGGCAGTAAATTACTGGAAATGTTCTTTTAAATATTCGAAATAGTTAAGCGATTTAATGTTTGAAGTGAAGATATTTTAGAACATTTTTAAAAGTACTCCGTATGGACAAGCTTTAGTTATATCTGATACATTCGCTATGTCTGAAGACCCTTAATGTCCATGACAAGAAATGAAATGAAAAAGAGGAACATCATCAAGAAGTTATTTAGGTCAGAGAAGTCGCACACACTGAAACCACAGTAGACCCTACTGAAACTGAAGTACAAAACTGGGATCATTTGTATGTATGTTATAATCAGTTTAGCACCGATTCTATCAGATATTTAAGACACTTAGCTCAAACTCTGTCAAGTTAAATTTGGCGGAAGAAACCATAGATATTTTGGGGAACTTAACCGATACAAAAGCATTTCTTTGATATTTTATGTAAGATTCAATGGCAGGATTGCCGTGAAAGGAGCCAATCATAGAGCCTGAGTCAGAAAAGGTTCATGTAGAAGCAACTATTATTATTAAATTACAACACTAATCTCAGAAGTATAAGTTTTCATTGGACTGCTTCTAGTCGTTAATTTTAAGTTCAATAAACCAAATTATGCACATATAAATGTATGCAGGATACAGTTCAGGCTTTTAAATAATTCAGCAGCAATTCTATATGCTCTTAGTCTTCTCTAAGCGAGAAGACATTGCTAATTTAGACATATCTTCAAACGATTCAAGCGCAGATTGATATGATAAGATCGATGACTCTTGTAATGCAGGACATTTGGACATTTCAATAATTTCAATATATACGGACTATACATTTTTTGCGTAGGGTATTTGTGCAATAATTTCAACTGATATGCAGCATTATAATAGTTTAGTAGCTCTTTTGTATATATAAACACATATATTTTATATGTATGTATGTATTGTATCTATATGTCTATGTGTATACACATGTATATTTGCGAGCACGTGTGTGGGTGTTAATTTATTATTGCAGCAAATTCCAGTTACTTTATTGTCTGCGTTTTAATGAATGGAATGAATAAATGCTGTCGTTATGCAGTCAGTTTAACTCCACACAGCTCAATGGCTCTTGTTCCCAGGCGCTTTTCACAAATGGCTGAAATATTTGTTGCATGCATTTAGGCATTTTGACTTCATTTTCGAAATACACGTACTCACACATACAGACACACTCTCCCACACATAGAAACATGTGTACGTACGCACTTGGATTGCAAAATTGTTATCAGAGCTCGACTGGTTGTCTATTGCCAACGACTGTGTTTGTATTAAATATATTTAGTAGGGATGAGTGTTGATTTTTATTATTGCGTTGATTATTAGTTTTTGCGCTTTTTAATTGAATTTTAATGCGTTTAATGGCGCTTGGGCGCAGTTAATATAATTCGCTTTTTTTTCGTGCTATTTTTTTTTTCTTTTTATTTACGCATAATATTTTCGCTAAATTAAATTTTAATCATAATTTTTTGAATTGCACTGAAAATTACGTTGTTCGCCTGCTCGATTGTCGTTTTTATTTTAGTTTTATTTAGCATAAGCACATTTAATTAGTTACAGCTTGTCTGTCATATATACATATGTATGCTGTTGCGCCCGCCCCTTAAATCCATTTGAATGCTATATATTTCACTGGCGTGCGGCCATATATATTCGGCTATTTAAACACGCTTCACTTCTCCTGCTCGGGCTGTAGTATGCCGTACTCCAATTTGGCTTTGGCGCCAACGACAAACGTTTTATTTCGTTATCTTTTTGCCGCAGGCAGACAGCAGGCAGAAGGCAAACCGGGCAGAGTCAAGTCGAGTCCGTGCAGCAAATGCCACGCAAATTAAACAAGCTACCTTTTTCACTTTTTCGCTACTGACTTTTTGCTCTTTAGCTTTGCTTCGAGCGTGTGGGTTTACAGATATTTTTTTCTAGAGCGCGCGCTGTTTGCCTACAGAATTTTACCTTTTTATTTTGTGAATAATTTTTTTATTTTCGGCACGGTGACAAAATACACTTTTGGTTTCATTAGTCTTTCTCTGCCTCATTCTCTTTTGCCCTTCCATTGTGCTACTGCCGCAAATATATTTTCGGTAATGTCCTGCGAAGCACTACTGGCGGCAGTTTGAATTGTTTCGGCTGGAGAAACGTGTTGGCGTGCGTCCTTTTTCGTTATTTTCTTTTTTTTTTCGGGCCACCAGTTATTAAACACCCACTTATTACCTCTTTTATTTGCATAAGCTCACTCCATAATTGCACAATGCTCCGTTTGTCATTTTGCGAACACGGTTTATAAAATAAAATGAAAACGAAAAGTGACACCATTTAGTTTGCACATGAAAATGTAACAAAACAAAATCTGACTTTGAAAATTGCTGCATTTAAAATCAGTTAAAGGAAGCTACTCAGAAACCTGTTTTCAAAAAAAAAAAAAAGGAAGGAATATCTACAGCAAAGATAACAAGCGAAAAGGAGAGCGAGATACATGCAAATACTCGTACACACTCGCTTAATCGCATCATAAATATTCAATGCTTTTGATTCGAGTTTCACACCCTTAGGCTAGGCAGGCGTTTAACATATTTTATGTGGCTCTTATACAGTGCGACAGCGTGTCAGGCGATTTCTGTTTTGTCAGCCTCCTATTTTTGTTTTTATTTTCTCCAACAAGCGCGACTGCAACCAAAAAGTATCTACAGAACATGTGAAGAAGGTTACAAAAAGTGTTGCATACCGCACGGCGCAGCCGAGTGATATACATATTGTTAAAGGGTTTTTTTTCGAGTCAGTTCCGTTGGCTTTGTGGCATGATACAAGCATAAATAATTATATAAAATTATGTTGCTAACGCATGTTGAAAATAAAGCAACGCGACGACCTCGCTTGCCTCAATTAGTTACATCACTGACGGAGCGGCACAAATAAATGAAGGGCGAGCAGCGTTTAAAAAAATATAAAATATTAAAAAAACAGAGCAACATTTTAAATTCGGTTAAGCTAAAGTTTAAATACACTTCATAAGCAAAAAAAAGTGACATTTGATACTGTATCTAGAACAATTTAAGATGATTTATGGACTTGAATACAAGAAGTATACATGAAAACGTCAAAGATTCCAGCTTAATATAACAAGCTGCATGCTATAAGCATTTCCATTCTTAAAGTCTCTGAAATGTTGAGTATTCGTCATTAAATCTGAAACAGTTTTCTTCGTAGCTATTCAATAGTTGTGCTCTATTCAAATTGCAAAATGTTGCTCAAAGTTTCGGTTCTTGTTTTTATTAATAAAAAATGGAGTCTCTCTGTAAACTTTCGGGGTGCTATGGTCCTTTATCAATTAGAATAAAATTTAGTTTCGTATCACATTCTCTTCGGAACTTTCATTTGGCTGACAATATCTAGCTGCAATGGAAAAAATTAAGTTTTGACTTGATGTCTTAAAATTCGAAATTCTATTTTGAATAATTCTGTTTTGGATGGTGGATTCATGTATCATCCATCCACTGACTTGAAACGGATAGTATTTCACTTAAACAGCTAAACTCTGGCATTCCCCTAATCACTGTCCGTCTGTCTAGCTTAAAAGACTGTCAAACACAAACTTTATAATGCATATTGCTCAAAGTGTGTTCGTAGTTTATTGTTCAATGATCTTCATTAAAAACTTAAAGCGTATCATGCACTTCTGTGTTTAGCTTTGTACTATATATAGAAACTCATATATTTTATTTATGTTACAAACACTTCAAATATTTTATAACAACATGTTCATTCAATAATTGTAGGGTATATAAAGTAAAATAGACGTTAGGCAGAGAAAGAGTTTGAAACTCATTTTAAAAATGTTTCGGGCTTAGAATTAATTGCTTAATTAGTTACGGCCAACATTTTGAAATATGGCGTCGAGATGTTTTCTTTTATGTTTTATGCTTCATTCAAATAATTTTTGTGCTTCTTCATTTTCTATCTGTTTCCACTGGTCATAATTGCTCTATTAAATGAGATTAAAGTATGGCAACTTATTGTGTTAATGGCAGCTGCGATGGCATACAAACGCGCTACAATGCAGCTATATAACTCGAGTTGTATATGTATCTAAAAATATTTAGTATAGTAAATAAAATATATAGATTTTTTTATCAACTTGAATGCATTGCAATTTTATGCGACTTTTCCATTAGGCAGACAATTTCTCAGAGCTAGAGAAAAAAAAAAGTTTGTAGCTAATGTCCAAAGAAATCGCAACTAAAAACAAACTTTTCAATTGCTAAATGTTATTTTATTCTATTTGGAACTTTTTTCTTCATATATTTCGCTGTATTTGTTACAAAAAAACATGTTTTATGTCACACTTAATGACCTCGTCGTCGAAAGTCATGTTTAATCGTATTGAATAAATGTGGAATGTATGAATTTCTAAAGCAAATATGTATTGTATCTGCTGTTCTGTCTTTCAAAGGATTTTCATGCATAGCCATTCGACGACAGCCAACGTCTTTTCGTCTCTTCAGCTGACTGTGGCTGATCTGAGTCAGTTCGGTCTCGTCTCTGGTTGCTGCCTTCTACTGTCCATTGCCAGCTGCCTCGGATGTTGCTTTTGAAGTATTCGTTATTGCGCTGCGGCGACAATTTTGCGGGCGTTGGGGTTTTAGTTTCGCTTTGGCTGCGACTTCAGCTTGATTTTTTTTTTTATTTTTCGGTTTTGTCGTTCTCTGCAAAATGACGCCATTATTTTGACAAATTTTTGGCAATGTACATTTTTTTTCTCTGCGTCGGAATGCTGCAGTGACTTCTGCTGCTGCTGCGACTTTTGTTGGTTTTAAATTGCATGCAATAATTCAATTTTATATTTCCGCAAAAAACTTTATCATTTTTATTATGGATTTTCTTATAAATTGTCGAATAGTCTCATTTTTACTTGGCAGCATTAAAAATATTTTTATTTATAGTCTTTTTTGCAGCAACAAAATGAAATTTAATACAGCACAGCATTAATTAAAATCAATATATTCGATGTTTTTCGGCTTTTCTTATCAGCAGCGCAAAAAAAAAAAAAAAAAAAAGGAAGCGTCTAGCGTCTCACATTTCATGCCAGTGCGTTCTAGCAGATACAATATCTAGCTTCAAAATGATTTTCGTATGCAAATTAGCGGCTTTCGTGTAGACTTATTCATCGCAACAGCCGCAAAAAAAAAAGAAAAAAACAATATCAACTTCCCCAATGTAGACTGATTTCATTTTTCCTCAACTATTTCTTCTACCGACGCCGTCGAAAAAGAAAAAAAGTTGTAGCAGCTACTAGCAAGCGATCGCAGTAAATTTATCTCAATGATATGCAGATAAAACTAACAAGTAGCAACTTCTTCTACTTTATTTTTTGCGATACTTTTTACAAGTGAGGCCGTGTGTGTGTGTGTGTGTGGGGGGCGACTACATTAGCAAATAAATTTACTTAGCATTACAAAAACGAGGTAGCTAAAACTGAAAACGAAACTGTAGCCGCCCTTTGCTGCTTCAGCCGGGAGTGTGGGAGTTTTGTAACAGTGCCGCAGTGCAAAGGGAAGATGACGCTGAAGCTGGTGGCTGATGGCAGTCATGAATTTATTTAAGATGCTTATTGATTGGCTTTGATTTTATGCTGGGAAAGTAAATTTGCTCAAATAAATTCAAATGAGGGTGTTTAGTTTGGGCTTGACTTTGCCTTGAATTTTTGTGGGAGTTGCAGCGCAAGAGTAAAAATTCGCAAGTTTTGTAAGACGTCGCGTTGCGTTGCGAATTTGGGCGCAGCTGTTTATGCATGAGTGGGTTTTTCAATTTGCATCAGTGTATTTATTTTTAAACTAAAGAATCTTGAAAAGTGTGTAAAAGCACACACATAACGATGCGAAAGTTTTAGATAGATTTAAAAGAAAAAATTGAAGAGGAGTGGCGTACAGAGTAGTTCTATTATGAAGTAAATGCTAACACTTTCATATGTTTGCTTCTTAAGTAAAAACAATCCTAAGTGTACCAGTAAATATTTATTTTGGTGCGAAGGTGAGTTAGACTAATCAGTTCTTAGCTGAAGAATTGTGCCGAAGAACAAAAACGGCGTGAAATTGTGGCGGAAGCCCTAATATGTAGAAGACTCTAATGCTGAAATGATGAAGACAGAATAAGAAGTTTCTTGTGGATGATTATCGCTTGGGATAATTGCTACTTGGAACACAGCTTGTCAAGCCAAATTTCACTCAAATTTAGGTTTTTATGGGCTTTTAAGAAAAATTTCATCTATGTGTTCAGATAAAGCCACTATAAAATTCTTATTGCAGATACTAAGTGAACGACTTGTTATTTTCCCAAACGATAGTCCATCAATTTGTTATTTTTATAAATTTCCTTAAATTGTATGACTCTATCCACACTTAGGATGATTAGATCTTTTAACCCTTTATTAGAATTTATATTCTAAGCGCTGCCCGGCTGCAATACATATGAAAAATTTTCACTACTTACAATCTCCTTTTTCACTTTGGAATACATTACACTTTGCTGTCGTTGTTTGATAGTTCACAAATAATCGATGACACTTACCTAAAAGAGAAAGGCGAAATAAATTTAAAATTAGTCATTTCAAACAGGCTAATAAAACATTCTCGAGTATTAAAGTACGACATAAAATATTATTTTGTATTTTTTTTTGCTATAATTAAATATCGAAAAGCAACAACTATTATACTTTGCAGTCATTTTAATCATACACAAAGAAAGCAATTCGAATAAAATATTTGTTTAATTTTTTTTTGATTTTCATATAGCTGAACGCAAGGCATGCCAACTCAACTCAATAATTTCTTACTTTTTATGCGCGCGTTCTTGCATTTTTATGCAATTGGAAATTTTTCGTTGCTGCTTCTTTGCTTTTGCGTGTTGCGTTGTTGTTGAAATAATTAAAATAAGCCGCGGCCTTTCATGGATTTTATTAAAATGGCGTTTTACACTTGCAATGGCGGCAGCAAGGTGTTCATACACATACACACACTCGAATATGCGAAGCTTTTGCGCTTGTACTGTACTGTGACTGCATGAGAATTCATAATTTCATTGGCCGCGTTATTAAGTGCTAATTGAATTTTTCACACGAGAGCATGGTGAGTTGCGAATGTGAAAAAATTGTTTAACCAAAAATAATTTTTGCAATACAATATATGTGCAATGTGTAAAATAAATAAAAAATTAAGAATTAAATTTGCTTAAAACACAATTTAAAAAAAAAAACAGTGCACGCTCTTACAGCCTAACTGAAACTGTTTTTTTGTAGTGCTTCGACAGATACATTTGTTGCAAAAAATAAAAAAAATAATACACAAAAAGGAAACAAGCTACTTTCTAAAATTATCCTGCTGCACAGCATGAATAAAATGCAACCAAATATCAAGCCGTAATAAATCATAATCTTTAAAAAAAAGGCGGCAGCATTAAATGAAAGTTCTAAACAACTCAAAGCGCGAACACGTAAAGAATTTTCTACATTTTTTGTCGAACAAAGAAGAAATTTAAGGCAGCTGTATTCTGGGAAATTTTCCTTGACAGGTCGGCAACCGCAAACTGTGCAAAAAAAAAAAAAAACAAAATTATGAAAATTCATATTTGACAAACTGCTCTAATTTATTGTTTTTTTTTTTATTGTTTGGCAGGTACTGAAGCATTTGCAAATTTTTTTGCTTGCTTTTTTCATAACACACAGTAGGTCAGAGATCAGGTCGGGTCGTGTGTATCAAATGTGCGCGTAAAATCCGACGACAATGCGCAGCAAGGTGAAAGTTGGCAAAACAAGTCGCTGAGCTGCGCAGGCGCTACGGGCGGTCCGGCGTTCAGCTCAATCGAGCTACAGATTTGCATAGATTGCAGACGGCAAAAAATAAAAAAAATATGAAACAGACGATCTGCAAAAAAATCTGCATTGATTTACAACCTGTTCTAGTACACAGCGGGATGTAATTTTTAATTTCTTTAGCATAAAAATATTTTGGTTGCAACGATTTCATGCTAACTACTGTCTGCAATTTTCAAAGACAAGTTCCACGCATAAATCAAAAGGAAAAATCATAAAATGCGTGAAAAATAGATTCGATGCAACGGAAGCCAAAATATATTTTTGCTGAATTAAAGGTATATATTTTGAATAAATATATTTCAAATGAAGTAATTTCGGTGAAAATGATAAAAAATTGCTTAAGATTTGCACATTCTATGAAGCATCTATTTTCTTAAATGTAATAAGCCAATGATCAGAATATATCTCGAATATTTCGCAAAAAAAGATTTGCAAATATCCATCAAATATTACGAGTAAATAACTATAAGTGGAGATGTTTTCAGGTTATGTCGCTCAATAGGCATGAGTGTACGCTCGAACTTAATATGCTTAATGCATGCTGTTTGCGCATCATATTTTCATCATCAGTGATATCAAATGGTTCATAGTTGGTCGGAATTTCATTGCATTATAATTGATCTGATCTACAATGCTACTAGGTAAGGAAATGAAATAATTGATCAGAGAGAATGATTGAATTTTGATCAATTTGAGTATATTTATTATACATTATAAGCCCATTAGAGACATATTTAATAAAAAGATAATAAATAACCTCTACTCATGGATAAATATAATTTCTTGCCTCTCTATATTGTATACAAATTTCAAACTGGTTAAATGTTTTGTAAACTAATGGAATAGATTCTCTTTTTTGAAGAGCAATTGTCTCACTTTTCATATCGTTAAAATAAATGCCAAAAGCGATTTCGCTGCCGTTTTGCAGCATTTTCAGCCGCTTTGCAAACTACAAAAAAGTCACACATAATTCATACGCGAAAAAAAAATAAAAAATAGCCGCAGTATAAAGCACGAAAATGGCGACTATGAGAACTGGAATGGTCTCCGCTGATTTTGTCGCCAATGCTGCTGCTGCTGCTGCAGACGACAACGACATGCACCGAAAGCAATTTAATGGCGAAAATGCGCGCAACATGCTCCGAGTTTAGATCAAAAGCCATGCCACAAAAATACACCGACCGATTGTCCACTGACAACAGAGGGACAACGCCAACCGGACAACCGACATTCGCAGCAATGCAGTGCAGCATCAAAAGTTGCCACATGAAGAGTCAATGGGGGCACGGAATGAATGCTACTGCGACTGCGATTGCTGCATGATGCTATACAACGCAAAACACATCATTAAGTATAAAATTCTTAAAATGGAATTTTAAATCATTAAAAGCTAAAAAGTCGACGACACAAACGACCAAAGTAACAACAGCAGCAGCAGCACCAACAGCTAAGGATGGGATGTTGATGCGACGGATGACGATGGCGGCGACGACGACGACAACGACGACGGCCAAGCTGACGATAAAGAGGAATTTGCAATGCGTTGCTTTATTTGGTAGTTTGGCTCATTGAAGCGGTTGGCTGCAGCTTCTTTTAAGTTTCTTTTTTTTTCCGTGCGCGTTCAATTCCCTTGTTGCATGTCGGCGCAGCTCCTGCGGGAATGCAATAGCGCAACATGCAACAATTCCTTTGCAGCATTGTCAAAAAAAAAAAAAGAATATGTAGTGGAGCAAGGCGACGAAGAAGTTGCAGCAGTACTTCTTCTTTTTATATTGTATACGAGTTGTATGTATATAGTTGCAATGTATGCAGCAGACTAAGCGTTGGAAACAGCTTGAATGGCCGTAATGATGGTGGCTGGCTTTGCTTTGGCGAAAAAAAGCTTCTTTGATACGAGCATTAAAAGAAGGGAAGAGAGTTGTACTAAAAATTGCATTTGCAATGAGCTGCACAAACTATAACAACAACAACAACAACAACAACAACAAGGAGAACATTAGCAGCAGTCGAGGCAACTTGAGCAGCAAACGATGCTGAACTGCAGCGCATTTTCAGTTTGCGTCTCTGAATTGGTGAAGTTTTATTTTTTTTTTTTTTTTTTGAACGTTTTTGGTTACTTTTCTTGCAATGTGTTTTACATTTCTGTATATATTTTCTTGGGCTCTACTTGTATGCTGCTTGTTTTTCTATATTTTACAGAAAATACACTTCAGACAGTTTGTGAAAAATTACGAAGAGCTTGAATTGTAGCGAGGAAGGCATTTAAGACTCGTCAAAGTATAGAAATATAGACTTGATGAATCGACTCGAAATTTTAAATTTATTGTGTTATATAATTTCAGCAATAAAACTATAAGAGATAGACTGAAAATTGTATTCGTCCTGGTCATACTACTGAATGCATAATTTAAACATTATTATTAGGGATACTTGAATATGTGGACTGTGAAGATTGAATAAAGAAGCATATTACTTTATTATTTAAAATTAGATACCATAAGCTAGATACCATAAGCGAGATTTTAATTTAAAATAGTTAAAAAAGGACTATTTTGTAGTTCTCTGTTTGCTCTTATACCGTATTTTTTGATTTCTTAGGTTCATTGTAAAATGTCAGCAATTGATCTTTGTAAATCATAATTTCAAAGGATGCATAATATAAATGATTGTATAAACTTTTTATCAGGAAGACACGATTATCACGTAAAGTGAATAGTAACCACACTTTGTTGGTGCCAAACTGTTATTTCTTAGATCCGGACGGTGCAATAGACAGAAGGACGGATATCTTAAAATTAATTGGATTTTTGATGCTGATCAAGAATATATACATATACATCCAATATAAGTCCTACCAAGCCTGCTTCTGTCTGTTATAAACATGCTCTCTCATGCCCTATGTAGGGCATGAGAGAGTCGGTTTGACAGAAGTTAAAATTTTGGCGGCTCCTGCACGAATTCTATGCTGAGTTGATACTCATTTTATTTTCTGTAAATAATTTTTCTGCTGCTCGTTTTTTAAAACATTTTGCAAGTGCTTTTCGCTCGTTAAGCATTTTGCTCTGTGAGCGCGAATCTTCTTCTTTTTATTTGTATCTTTTCTCTTTATAGTTTTCTTCATCTGTTGCCATTTTTTTCGTTGTTGTTGTTGCATTTTCTTTTATTTATTTCTCCTCCTCTTGCTAGAGTTACCAGCACAAAATAAAATTAAACGAAGCTGAGAAAAGTGGTTAGGAATTTTTTACACTTTAGAAATATTTAATTTATCGGACTTTATATATGGATACTTTAGTTTATTAATCTATTCATAATATGCCAAAAAGATTTTTTTTTTATTTTTTTATATAATTTAAGTTTATTTGCTTAAACTCTCTCACCTAAAATACTCAATATGTAATGAATTGGTAATAATTGAACAGCATTTTAATGAAGACTGACACACTATATGTATCTAAAGCACTGATGGGCGCACTTACTTCATTCCGTTTTCCGATATAATATTTTTTTTATGCTGTAGATACTATATAATATATTTATTTTTATATATCAATTTGATATAATAAGCAAAAGTCTAATTAAACACATGTATGCACATCTAAGAAAATTACTATTATCGCAAAAGCCCTCAGTACAATCAAATCATGCCAGCTAAGAGTGAAATTATATATCTAGAGACTGTAATTTTTATGCAACATTGTGGTCGATGCGCTTCAATTCAATTTGCTGATGGAGATCGATGCCAAAGAGTTGCGACAGGTTTTTGCCAAGTTTATCAACGAGCGACGACAACCAGATCGAAGGTAACAGCAGCAAAAGCAGTTAAAAAAAAAATGAAAAAAAAAAAGAAGAATTGCAACAGTCCACTAAACAACAAGAAACTCACATGCAACACAATCGCTCTTTATATGTTAGTACACCTTAAGTGAATCGCCATTTACCAATTTATTTATTTATATAAGGCGAATATATTTTATAACCTGCAGCAAAAGTAGCATCGGCAGCAGCAGCAGCAGCAGCAGCAACAACAACAACAGCAACATCAATAACTACAGAAATCAGCAACTACCGCTGCTATATCTTCAAGATACACTTCGACGTCGTCATTCGTCTGCAGCGTTGAAAGAAAAAAAATACGAAAAATGTTGTATGAAGTGACCAAACTAGTTCGTTAAAATAAACTCCAGAACCATGCAAAGAACATCAAGTGAAGGGCAGCAGGGCGGTTGGCGAAGATCAGACTGGTGAGGAGCGAGCGCGGAGCAACATGCCACAAAAACAGGCAATGGCAGCAGCGCCGCATAGTAAGCGCACAGCATGTTGAGTTTGGAGGCACTGGCTACGTTTGGCATTCGCGTCGTTCGGGAAGATGTATTCCTTTTGGGATGTTTTTAATTTTTCTTTAAAGTCGTTAACTTTTTTCGCACCGCGCACTGGCCCGTTCGTCGTTCGCCATTTCGCTCTTTTATATCGTTACCTTTTCTTATTGCTGCGGCTGCGGCTGCGACTGCTGCTGCTGTATCGTTAGTTGAGTTCAGCCATAGCCTAGGCAGCTTCCTGCTGCATGTGCTCCTTGCTTGCCGGGCGGCAGCAAGCTGCTTTAGCCCGCTAAAGTGAAGTGCGCTGCAGCTTCTTTCTTTCTAATGGAGTTTACAGATAACAACAAAGTTGCGCCTTGAGTGGCAGTCTGATGGCGGCAACGTGGCACAGGAAAGGCGGTCGGTTACGAGTGGCGACAACAGTCGCAGTAAGGCAGAAAGTAGCTAAAATGAAATTAAACCGTTTCGTTCGTTCGTTCGTTCGTTGATTCGTTCTCCTGTTTGCCTCTCACACTTCATAGTTTTCGAATGGCAAATACGGTTCAGCATAGTTGTTGCGCGCGCGCGTTGAAAGCAGGCAAATAGTTAAAAAAAAAAAAAATTAACATTATTGCAATTTGAAGCAACGGCAGTCGGCAATGAAAAGCCCTGCCGAACGCGCAAATAAAACCAAAATGACTATGGAAGACAATAAGGCATAACGAACGAAGGAACGTGGTGCACGATGTGGTGCAAACTGAAGGAGCATACCAAACTAACAAGCGTTCCCAATCAAGGCGCAACAACAGAAATACGCAACAAAGTATCTGTGCATCTGTGAGATACTGGCGTATCCGTACAAAACGCGAGCGAGTGCGTATAATTGCGCCGCTTTAGTTGGCTCAGCCTGGCATACTAAAGTGATCACATTGGAAAATCACTTCTGCAAATAAATTGAATTTTTTTTCTGTAGTATCTAGTTTGATGCATTTATCTTGTCTTCTTATAAGGCGAAATCGTTTCGGTTGGAAATTGATTTGCTTAGATATAAAATCATAAATTAAAGAAGTAAAACATCTTAAATATTTGTTTACACTGCAGAACAAATGTAAATGTAAGCAGGCTATATTGGGTTTGTTGAAAAGTCAAGACATAAAAATGGAGAAATCGGAGAGCCACATGAAGTATATAATGGAAGACGAGTCGATCTAGCCATGTTTGTGTGTTTCTGTAAGAGAAAAATAGTCCGATTTAAAGCACTCTTAGAGATATTTAATACGCAGTTGAGACTATAATATGAAACTGAAATTTCTGAGATCAAACTAAAAACTTAAGAAAGGCTCAGCTGTAAGTCCATTGAAAATAATATAAAAAAGTGGTAAACTAATGTAACCATTCAGTTTCATATTTTCCATTTGTAGTACATGAAACTCATTTTTTTCATGGACCAACAGAAACTCGAATAGTTTATGTCGAGGCGCGAAACAACTTGAGAGCTGCCTATGGGAAACTCTTTCCAATGTTTTTTCCTAACCTACTAAACAAATACATCGTTGTCTCCTTTTACTAGTGCAGTCCTTTTCTTTGCACGAAAAATGTCTTTACCTTGGGTATTTGCTTGAACGGAAACCTAGAAACTCCCAAGCAGCGTAACGGAAAGAAAATAACTTTTGAAAAAAATCCATAGACAAAAAAAAGTTTCTCTAAGTTTTTGTTGCAAATGCGCGCAAGCGACAACGTGCAACATATGCAAATCTATATGTAAGTAAAAATGCTTGCAAAAAACTTTATATTCATTTTATTTTTTTTTTTCACATTTCTTTCTACGAATGACGACGACGTCGTGGCAGCTTTTTTTCTAAGGAACAGCTTGGCACTACAAGAAGGGTTGCAAGCAGCAAGTTTAAAGTAGAAAAACTGTGGAGCATATTGTACAGCAGAAGCTTTAATACCCTACTTTCAGGAGGGAGGGTGGTGACTTAATACAGCTAAATTGATTTATTTCAACCATATATTCTTTCTGTAGTAGTTCTATCTCGACCTTAGTTTAATAATTTATGGAGATAACAATTGTATAAAAATATGATCCACAAAAACTTATGCTTTTCAAGCTCAAGAAGAGAATATTTAAAAATGCAATAACAACAAAATGGGCGGAAATTTTTGGTGGTTGTAGATGAAATTGTATAAAATCATAGAATCTTAGAGCTTTTATGGCGTGACTTGCTATTGATTATTAACACATTGCTTCAACTTTGAATTGCATTATGTGGATAAGGCAAAAAAAAAAAAATAAGGAAATTTAACAAAGAGGGTGATACCAGGCCTATTCGGAAACGGCTACTATTACCTAATTTAAAGTAATTTATATTATAGGTGAAGGACACAATTTGTTTAGTTTTTCTATTATTCTTGTTGCTTATATTTATTTCATTTAAATTTGGTTTTATTTTGGCTTTTGCAGCTCTACTACTTCATATTGCTTTGCTTTTAGCCTGTCGAACGTAGAAAAAAAAGATGGAAATGCTTTAAAAAATGTTTGGTTGTCATTTTGAACCACTGTGCAATATGTCGTGTTGTTGTTTTTGCTGTTGCTCTTGTTGTTGCTTTTCGTTTGCATATCTAGATGCATTATCTCGCACGGCATTCATAGTCGGCTCGTATATCTAAAATGCAGATTTTAGACACCCAACCGAACCGTACGAAGGAATGAAGTACCCGCACAACAGTAAGAGAAATTCAAGCAAACACAAATGGCGGCGCCCCCCATTGACAACCTTAATGCACAGTCGTCACCCCGTACACATCCTTCAGAAGTTCTCATACAGTTTAGTAGATCTAAGCGTTTCAAGTTCGTTGAAATGCTGCAAACAACTACGTACAATGCATTGCAATGCAAATAATTCGAGTGCATCTCATCCGATGCTGGTACTTACTCTTTCAAAGTACACATACTCCCTTAATGCGCGCTCCATCCGCACCCACTGCACATAATCCACAAAACTAGTAGGTAGCCAGTGTAGTGTACTCAACTGATGGTGTTTGTTATAGTTTGCGCTGCTGCTGCTGCTGTCAACGCCCCCAACTGACTCAACAGCTGCCGCAAAAATGGTGCCCAGCCAAGAGCAGCCATCGCGCACACAGATACACACGCACACAGTGCAGATGTATGCGTTTTCGCACGCCATAATAAAATTGGATTTGGCAGCTGATTCGCGGCTATTTTAAGCCGATTTTCGCATACATTTTTGATTAAACATTTGTTGCCTCAAATAAATGAAAATAGCTACTAAATTCCGCGCCGCTTTTTGATTTTTAAATTTTGTTTATTTTTCGTTTATTTTAGGAATAATGTACGAAGCAAACTCTCCGCGCACACCGCGCAATAAAGTATTTTAAAAGTAACTAAATAAATTTCATTTAAGCGTTTTCGCAACACGCCATTGAAATAATGTGCGAGAAACTAAAGGAGAAGCGAGATAAATAGTGGAAAGAATAGTAGGAATAAAAGCCAAAAGAAGCGAACCTTGCAACAATGTTGCAACTCCCTGCACAGAGCAGAGTTCAATCGCAGTGCTTCAGGTTGAAGTTTAAGTCGCCGTTGAAGTTGCGCGCAAAACTGGAAAGAGCCAAATGTCTGCCATTCGATATATCTAAGATAATGCGCTGCGCTGCTCGGAGACTGCTGCAAGTTTTCGATTTTCGGATTTTATTTGCGAGTTTTATTGTGTTCATATCTCAAAAGTGGATCTTTGAGTAGCGTGCGGCAGCGACTTTGTGGCTCTTCTTTATATAAATATTTTCTCAACTGCTAAATAAAGCAAAGGCCAGACAATAAAACACCTAAAAGACCGACAAGGTGAGATAAATTGAACGAACGAGAAACTGACTGCCAAAGAACGACGATAAATGTTTAAATAGTACAAACAATATAAGCAGTTAACTACATAAATTGATTTGAAAAGGAAGAAGAAGCCATTTAGAAAGAATTGCAAGAAAAATAAGAAGTTATATTCGCACAAATTTAAGCTCGGTTTTAATTTTCTTAGCTCTTCCCGAACTTTTTCCACGATTTGCATATTCTGCTGGTTCAAATGAACGCAGCTTTGCTCTTACTTAAGCCTTTTGTACTCCCACTAACACACCTACCGCCCACATCCTTCACAGTTCTTGTCCTTGTGATGTGTTTGTTTCTTTCTTGCTAAACAAATGTGAGCCTTGGGCAAAAAAAAGAAACGAAATAAAGTGTAGGAAGTCGGGGCAGCAACAACGGCGTCTCTTTCAAACAGAAACTACTTCAATCGATGCAAGTCTGCCGCTGTCTATTCATTGCTGAGCGATAACAACAATAACAACAAAATGAAAAATGCAGCAAAAAAAAAAAGCAACAAAATAAACTTCAGTCGAATCGAAATATCAATACTCTTCAAAGTATCAGTAAAATTATGAAATTAAATAAATTTATGTATTCCAGATCTGCGCGACAATGTGAATCAATCTAGCCATGTCGTTTTATAGTAGAGACATCACCAAAACCATCAAAAAAGGCATCAAAGCAAGACCAGACAAGGATGAAGAGTTTTGTCTCATTTGCATCAAGAGTATCTACCATTATTTCTCAAAGCTTCTGTTAGAAGATGCTGACTAATCTTTTGGCTTCTTAATTTTTTCTCAATCATAGATTCTTTAACTCATTAACTTATATCGGAAATTTTGTGACTATAAGCCTGATATAAAAATAAATAGGTCAGGTTAAAGTCTAAGAGAAACCTATCCCAACCTACCCGACATCCGCTTAAATGTCAACAGCAGTCAGCCATTATAACTCATCTTGTTTGGTACATAATTTTCAATCTTGATGGATTCTCTCTAAATGCTCTTCGACAAGTTTCTCAAAAACTTAAAATTGAAAATGGTCAAATTTTATGGAACTTCTTATTCATTTATCACCTCAAAGAAAGGAGTGCGCAGTTTGAAATTTCGAGATTACCTCGTCGTAGTATGGTACCTTGAGTGTCAAAGGCTTAGTCTCGAAAAAGCAATAGTCTTAAACTTTTTCTTATTCCACAATGCACTAATTTTTGAATCAATTTACATTTATATCGAAACTAATCAATCTAATTATTTCTTGACGAAGGGCTATCGAATATTGGTTATAAAACAATATTTTGTATAGCTTCATACTATATACATATGTAGGGTATTAAACTGAAAAAAATAAAATCAAAAGAAACTTTTTCGCATTTAAATAAAGCACACAGCGGCAAGCAACATGCGATAAATGTATGCAGCAGCAGAGCCAGCAACATCCTCAAAAACAAAAAAAACAAAAAAAAAACACGAGGACGAGTAACAGCAGCAACAGGGATAGCCAGCTTCAGTGGCATGCAGCATGTTGCACGGTGTTATTGTTGCTGCTTTTATGCTTCGAAGATGAATAAGGATCTATTTTTACTTTTAAATCTACGAAAAATGTGGAAAAGTAAAGAAATTCATGCGGGGCTGGCAATATTTTCATGGACTTTGTTTGTTCTTGTGCTACAGTCAACTTTGTTGTTGCTGCCTCATGTTTTTTCTTTTGAATTGATGTCACAGAAGAATTGTAGTAGCTGCTGCTGCTGATGCTACTGATGACATTTTGCGATGTTCTTGCTGGCACAAATTCAAATGAACAACTTTGACTTGGTAGGAAGTCAATCATATCTTGGAGAAAATTTACGGAAAATCAAATAAAATAAAATAATCTTTTATTCTTCGACATTTAATGAAGTAAATATCAAGTAGTTACTATAAATGTATATTAAAAAGAGAACTAACAAAAGTCTGTATATATGTTTCTTTATTTGCAAGATCAGCCATGATGTCTAAGGTACTTCCATTTTTTTTACAAGTTTTACATAATAAGAAACATAAATGTATTCAATTTATTTCTGATTTTTTTCGTTTCCAAATTTTACTGTGTCTACTTGAGATTGTAATAAAGCACTGACTCATGTCCCTACAATTGGAACAGAGTGTCTTCTTAAATACATATAAACCTACGCAAATGCAATTAAAATTGCCAAAAAGTCGTGCGAAACAGAGAAGTCATCGCAAATATTTATACGTTTTTAAGTTCTTAAGAAAAATTGGATTCTGTTCTATTTTTTTTGTTAGCAAACAAATGAAAAGCAAATAATTCGGAATGGAATATGCAGTAAACAGTAAAATCCAACTAGAAGAATAATACAGAAATACGACAATAAAAGAGTAAAACAGGACATGGACAGCACTTCGCAAGCGCATAAATTGAAGACTTTCTTCCATTCGGCAAAGTTTGCTGAAAGGAAATGCAATTGCTCAAAAGAGTAAAATTTAGAAATAAAAGAAAAACTCATACAGAATTTTTGCAAAATAAATTAAAACAAAAAATTTGTTTATTGTGTTAATTCCGTTTGTCGTTGCCAGGACAATTTTATGAGCTTTTCTTAGTTTCTCAGTTTTTGTTACTCGTTTTTTGGCTATTCAAAACAAACAAAACTCAAACAAATTCCTTGCCAAGCTGGCAAATAAATATCAACGAACGACTGCGGTCAGTTTTTGTTTGAATTGAGTTGAGAATCGTATCGCATGGCCTTACTCATGCTCATGTTGCGGTTCTACACTAATCTCGATACTTGTAGTATCTCAAGTACATATCATTGGTATCAGTGATAGTCGCTTAAACCTAAGTAGCTACGGAAAATTTATCAGACACACTTAAGCGCTGCAACTAACACAGAGGCTAAGCGTGTGAGTGAAAGACTTAAAACAGCTTGCTGGCAGCAGATGAAAAGTCATGCTGCCTGAACTCGAAATATTTGAATGCCGAGCTGAGGAGCAGCTACAGAATAGCGCAGAGATAGACAGACAGACAGACATATGAAACACTCAAAAAATATGTACTACATAGGTACAAAGAGCATGATTATTAGAGTAGACATACGTATATGCAAGAGTTTGAGGAGCTGTCTGTATGAATATTTGACTGTCTGTCTATCTAACTATCTGTATGACTCTGAATGTACATATGTATGTAGCCGTCGAGCCAGACGGAGACTAGTTTTTGAAAATCCTCTGTCGTGTGATTTATGCAATTAGCACTCAACTAACTAAGTCGCTATAATGAACGATGCCCTTTGATATTGCAGTCAAACTACATACGACACTTTACAATGTTCATTTCACTCTCGGCATACCCTCCTACCTACTACTACAACATGCTATATGGCGTCTCAAAGCCATTGAACCATGGCGCCCAAAAAAAAAAAAAAACAAAAACAAAAATTAAATAAAGAAAATAAAGCCATAGAGCGTTATCCTAATTATAAACTACATGCATATACTGACTCTGCACATATTTAAACATTGTCAAACTTCTACGAAAATGTGTGTTTTCAATTCGAGGATTTCAGTGATTTCGGGAGTACTTTTACATGTTCCACACAAAAATTCGGCATGGCGCATTCAATTCAGTGCAGTTAAATCTGACGCTGTTCGGCTCTGCACCAATTGAAAGGCAATTTCAATGCATATTTCATTACAATTTTCGGTTATCGCATTGGATTCGGTGTAAGTTACTCGTGTTCGCCTGAATTCGATGGTGTTTGGTGTATTCGGTGGCGTGGTTTTCATGTTTGCCTTTTTTGTTTCGTGGTGCTCCATATTGAATTATGATTTATTGTTCGAACATGTTGTATCGCATGTAAGGGTACTTAACGTTTCTATGTGCATAAGTGTGAGTGAGCGCTGTAAATGTGCACATATGGGATAGTTAGTGGCGTTTGTTCCAATGCTTTTCTGGGAAATAGCAAACGAATGAAATGATGACATTTGGTTTGAGATTGTTTCAAAAAATGGAGTTTGGTGTTGATTATAATCAAGAAAGTGATTAATCAACAAACAATATTTATATTAGTAGGAAAAAAAAAGAAATCTGCGAGTCTATTGAGTTTTGAAAATTTTTGATTCAACTTATTAAACAAAAAAGTCCTAAAAACCACACAGTTGAAAAATTAGAACATTTTGAAAACTTCTGTGGCATGCGCTGCTATTGGAATGCGCTATGTAGCTATTAAATGCGTTAAGCACAAAGCGCAAAATAACAGAGAAGTGCACTTCTTGCTTATAATTATTACAACAACGATTCAACTATGAACTGCTTTATGTAGACAAGACTTTTTTACTCACATACGACATGCACACAACATGCTACGCGCAGCAGTTTGACAAACCACTCTATTTAAAATTTACAATACTAAACAGTGCTTCTTTTTAGATACTTTCAAACAATTTCACATGTTTAGCTTTTTGTGTAGCCTATTTTTAAGTCAAGATTTCCAACTCTACTCTAGCACCTTTCAGGCTGTCACTTAATTGTCACTGAAATGACTTTTATATGAAGAAATTTTTCATTTGAAAAGCATTTTAACTCACGCTAAAATGTTTCCACTTCAATTCGAGTCACTCATGTTCTACGCAGAAGCAACTTTGCCGGGTGGCAGCAGGAAGGAAAAAAATCTAAATGGAAATAAAAATTCCATACAAAATGTGACACTTTAAATGCCAACCACAAAAATAGTTTCAACGATAGCGTGGCCCTTTCCGCTCGCTATATAGGTGTTTTTTTTTTTTTCTTTCAAATTCGTGAAGTATGAGCACTCTTCACTTTGTCATACGTGCTGCACTTTGTAGTAGCTTTTCAGGCCACTTGCCACAACTTGACGCTGACGGAGTGACTGACTTGGCTTGACTGATAAATGTGCGCCGCGCGTTGATGACGTTCAAATGGAAAATAAAAATGGCAACTAACATTTATTTGCATTTTTAAGTTGTTGGCATTGCGGCGTGGAAAAGTGTTTTCATTTATTTATTTCGCTATTTCGCTCTCACTCTCTCACACGGTTACTAATGTACAGTATCTCTTACTGCCAACTTATGACCAGAACTTTTTTTTTTTTTGTCCTATACACAGTTTGTATCTTTTATGCATATCACGGTTTCCTTCCGTTCTTCCGTTTTTTTCTTCCTAAGTCTATTCATATGAAAACACATTTTCCGCAACGAATGTTGCTTCGCATTTTCTTCTCTACATATTGCAAGTAGTTCACCATTTTGTGGCAGCTTTGGCGCATTTGCATATGCTATGACGAGTGTCTATTCGCCAAGTGTGAGTGTGTTTGTGTTTGTATACGAACTGTCAACGCGCTATAGAACTGTCAACTTGATGGCAATTTGAACAAAGACATGAAGCGCCACAGGACTGCTTGGAAAGGGCTTGCACGGCAAGGTATGTCGCGCGCTCGTCGATTCGCTGGTGTCAGTTCATTTCTTTGTCTAGTAATTTTTTGTTTTTGTTTTTTTCGCCGCACTCACATGTACAAAAGTCAGAGCAGTTGATGGATTTATATAATACAATAATAAAATGCGCCGCATATCGCGTAGGTGTCTGAAAGATGCAATAAAACGAAAGCAAGCAAGAAATACGGCAGACGTTTACTCATCTCGAATGCAAAAATTTAATTTAGTATTTATGAAGAAATTTTCGCTGAGTCGCGCCAGTGTGCAAACACGGCCAACAAGGTTAGTTATTTGGCTTTGTTTGGCAATTATAAACGTGTCAAGCAAGCGTATCCGCTTCATCTTTGGTGTTACTTCCGCAGTCGGCAGGCAACTATAGCAGCGCCATAGTCTAACCAACTTGTTCATAAATCATGGTTTAATAACTCTGTGCCGAGCACTAATCCCAAACCAATACAATTCGCTGCTCTGAGTGCCAGTTTGCTGTTCTTCGTGTAATTGTTGTAGCGGCTGTTGCTGCCGGACGCCTAAATGTATGCTGCAAACTATTTATGGAACTTTTGCAGATCATGGCAGGTGCTCGAATTTTGCTTAAAACTTAAATCACGCAAATACTATACAGCATTTATTTTACTTTTTATTTGTATAAAAATGCATAGCGTACGCTTTTATTTTTATTTTTTAGTTCTCATGATTTATATTTACTGCAAATTTATTGAACAATCATTAATAATGCGCAAAAGTTCGAAAACTCGCCATTATTGTTTGATTTTTCGTTCATTGCTCGTTGAACTCTGCTCTTTTCTTTCAATATAGTTTATTTTTTTTAGCTGTATTGACAATTTACTATCAACAGCCGACACAAAAACAACAAACACAACAGCAGCATCAACAAAAACGAGAACAAAAAACACTCGCTTCGTTATAAAGTCCCAACGGTCCACTTCAATTAAAATGCATTTTCACAGTTTATGAGGTTAATCTCATAAACAATTTTTTGCATTGTTGCATTTTTGTAGTTGGACTTTTTTGCGAAAGTGTTGATGTTTTTTTTTTATAGAAAAGAAAAATCAGACGAGTCGTTATTTTGCTATATGAAATGCAGTGAAAATTGTAGTCGCAAGCTCAAAATATTGCATTCAGCTAAACTGGAACTAAAATATACTTCAGTTAAAAATTGCTTACCAACAAATCTCTAGAAATTTGGATTACATAAATTCTGATCTCACATTCATGGAGATATTATTCTCTTAGTTGGATATGCAAACCAGCTTATAAGCATAAGAATGGAGGGCAACAAAGAGACAAACCGGAAAAAAGGCTTCAAATGTAAACTGGTGATCAATGTTTCATTGCAAACCAATTTCGACAGGCCAAGCGGTCACTTAAAAATATTATTTAACTGTTTTAAAGGTATTACATAACAAAACCCATCTAGCACGGCCAGAATTGTGGACAATTTGTAGTCTATTTTGCGCGATGAGCATCAAATAGATGACTCTAGATCCTCTTGCACCATTTAGAGAATTTACTAAAACATTTGAGACGGCTGGGTCAAAAAATGAATAGCCCAATTCGATTAAATAAATGTAGGGTATCGAAATTATATTGTAGTTATAATTTCAAAGAATATTTTTTTCTTATTTAATTTTTTTATATTTTTATTATAGAAAATATTTATATTTTTTGTTTGCTGTGTTAATTTATGAACAACAAAGTATATTGAGTGCACTGAATATGAAAATCGAATCAAACCAGTGTAAGGGACGAAGGAAGAAGAAGAAGTATGTGCAGTGCGCTGTGCAATTTTTAATAACTTTATAATGGCCTCGAACGGCAGAGTTGCGCCGATTGGAGTTGCTATCATTGAAGCGGAGCTGCTCCATATATATATATATATACATACAAGTAGTGTGTATACGCCCCATTTTTGTTGTTGTCCTCGGAGTGCATACATATTTGGCTTTTTTAACGCTGAGCTCTGACTGAGTGTGTATGAAAAGTCGTCGTCGCACTGTTTCGTGCGATTCTTTTCGTTTATCGACAATTTTCAATCTATGCGCATAATTCAGGCGAATGAAAGAGCACGCGAATATATGAATGCCACAAGGAATTGCATCCAGTACAGAGGCACACAGAGTGTGTGGCAAGTGGCATGGACAGTGATGTAGCATGGCTACATGTTGGGAGTTGGGCTGGCATATGCTCGACTTCCGTTGCACTCGCGCGTCGAGTGTCGAGCTTAACGGATGCTCCATCAAACTTGGCAACGCCGAATTGCCAACAAAAGTTCCAAACGAAAAAAATAAAGCGAAACGAAACAAATAACAGCGACAAAATAATATCGGCAACATTTTATTGCTGCCAGCATTCAAAAAGAGAATTTCGTACAGCAAAACAAAAAAAAAAAAGGAAGTAGGCTGATTGCGGGCGCCGAATTTGACTCTTCATGGCTGCCATTGTTGTTGGTGTTGTTTTTGCGCTTGCCTGGACACTATCGCGCTATCAGCATCTAGCATCCGACAGCATTCGACTGAATGTCCGCCATCGTTCGTCTTTCGCTTGGCAGCAAACTGTTGACCACTGCCCGCTTACAGCCTTCAGTTCTCCACTCATGCAAACTTTCAAGCGAACACATGTCGTTCAATGCTGGCGCTTTATCTATTGAAGCGCGCGCGCGCCTCGTCCTTTATAAACTCAGGCTCAGTCTTTTTACTCTTCCGTACCGTACCGTACCGTATACCCCTCGGGACATCAATAGCAACTGACGCCCACTGAAAATTTCGTCCTCCACTGCCACCAGAACTTAAACAGGCTCCACATAAGTTTGTAGCGTTTGTATGAATTCTTCTTTCGTTCAACGTTTTGCTGCAAAATTTACATCCTGTTTGGCTGATGGTCATTTTACTGTTTCCGTAGCACATAGATATATATATGTACACATAGGAGTATATATGTAGCAGTGGCAGCAGCAGCAGCAGCAGCAGCTTGGGTCAGCATCGGCAACAACAACGGCAAGCAGCAGCGCATATGAATATTTTGTAGCAGCAACAATAAAATCCATGACATCATAAATATCGATGCGATGCGAAATTTTCGGTGCGGGCTTAGCAACGACAACAACAACAAAGGCAACGCTATGGGGTCATATGTTTCACACAAGGATATGCTGCCTCAGCTCCCGTTGGTTGCCATCATTGTTGCTGCTGGCGCTCAATGATAAGAGAATGGGCATGGCTATTGTGGCCGCGCTGGGCTGGGTATAGGAGAAAGCGGCGTGGCGCGCACTGGCGAGCGATAACTCGATAATTATGTCCGCTTTTGTTTATTTCGCACATCGATTACAATTTCGACATGGGGCTACATTCCAGCGCCATTTGTTATGAGTTTAATAGCAGTTTCGACGACTACGACTTAAATGGAATGGGTATGCGTTGATTTGGAATTTGTTGCAGCTGCGGGCGCAACGACAAGAAGGCGTCACACGACAGTTGAGTTTAGCTTTAGTTCAAAGGTGGCGAACCGTGTGTATGTCACAGAATGTCTAACAAATTTCAAGTCAACGCTAATAGAGCAGCTGATGGATACAGGATATAGCAGTTTACTCAACGGAAGAAATGCAAGTGTTCTAAGGGGAAGGTGCTTGGCTTTAATACACATGCAAAGTAGAAAATTATATAAAGAAAACTTTAAAACTTACAATCTTATGATTTTCTTGAAGCAGAGACAAAGATTGGTTATATATATATATACATATATTGCTCAATAGTAATTTTTCGATCTTGCTTACATATTCGCTCCAAGCTCAACTTTGAGATACTCTGTACCTTGTCTAACTTAAGAAAAAATATTATCAAATCAGAACATTTTTTTTATTTTATAAAAATAAGTTATTTTCCAAATTCTGAAGCTCCTATTCAAACTACATAGCAGTATATTCACGCAGCTCCTCACAATCCATCCTCTCATCTATTCATATACTCACGCGCCCACACTCATTTATGCACTCATTCACTCACTCACTCACTCACTGAGTTTCCAGCGCTACTTCATAAGTAAAACGTTGTGTAAAGTTTTATAAATTATCCTTGTGAGAATCCTTATTTATGGCGCGTGTGCAATTTTCATTTTATCGCAGTAAAAGCAAAGTTAACTTAAGCTGCCAGCCATTCAAGGCAGCCAGCCCAGCAAGCATTTGAGATGGTGACTTTAGACTCCACTTTAGAGCAGAGAAGGGCAGAGCCTGGGAAAAGAAAGAACCAGTGTGCCGAATGCAGTAGCAGTTGAAAAATAGCAACAAGAAATAGAAGATGTACTACAAAGAAATAGAAAAGGAAGCAAAAGTAGTAGATGAACTATAGCAGCATGGAATTGTAATAGAAGTTTGTTGAAGTAGCGAACGTAGCAGCAGTGTGTTAGCTTCAATAGGAACTTCTTTTGCCACTCACACTCCCTAAATCCGACGAGTAGCAATTGTTCCGCATATTCATTTCAAATCTGCTCATATATTTTTGTACGAGGTTGGGTGTCTAAGTTCTTAGAAGTTCTTGATTTGGTTCAACGACTTTAACAAAAGGCTTTGGTTTTTTTCAATTATAGGGAAAATTTGTGTCAGTGATTAACTTAACATTCGAGACTCTTTATTTAATTTTAATTGATTGTGAATTGAAATCTGCTAAGTTTAGTCTGATCGTCGAGTCAAAAAGCGACCACTTATTGAGTTTAGAAACACAAATATGAGATGACGACCTAAGACGATTGTTCAATCTAGAATAACAAATTTGGCGATCCTGTTTACCAATGCACAATAATCAATAGACTGTGATCGATATTTACTGATCACTCTCTACAGAAAGCTAGTTTAAGTCTACCTTGGCCCAAAATATTGTTGTTTAATGAATTAATATTTAAAATTCTGCATACGATTAGTCAATTTATGTAGGTATCATGATGACTGATTAGGGCGTTCGCAATGAAGTAATCCCTGGTCAACGATAAATGATCATGATGATCTGGTGAATGAGTTGTTATATATGATCAATCTATGATAACGTTTCCAGTCAAAAATGAATGCTTAAATATTAAAGTACTAATCTCCAAAGTCTTAGACATGAGACAGCCAGATATAAAGGCAGAGGTGTGTATATCGATTCATCTTTCGATGTGATCAATAATACAAATTATTTGTAGGATCAATTTATTTTATACAATAGTATTCATGAAGCATATTTATTGAATGAATGAATATACAATAAATATGGCTTACCGAAAAATATTCACGACGAAGAAGTAATCTAAATTTAATTTCTGGAAGGCATAAACAAACTCTAAATGAAGTAAATCGTGACAAATGAAATTGTAAAGCTGATCAATTAGAAAGATTAAGGGTATACACTAGCTGGTGTGTTAACCTATTAACGTGTCAACGTATTAAAAATTGTTTATGTACAACATTGGCAGGATTAAATTTAAGAAAAAATATTTCGAATATCTTAAAGTGTTATTTAAATTGGTGTTAGAAAGCACCTCATATTCTATCTAACAGTGGCCAATTTGAAGAAGAAATTGTGCACATTGTTCATAATAAATTTAAAAATAAGTCAGGCTCTTGATCTTACCTCGTTCAAACAGTCGCATTGCATTGAGGGATCGACGCCTTGAGCTGCCAAAGTTTTTTATGACTTGTGCATCATATGAATATTATGCGGCACTGTTGTTTGCAACAACAATCTCAAAATATCTTACTCATCTCACTTGCAGCTTCCGTTTTGTGGGCTTTATGCGACATTTTGCAATAGAAAAACCAAGATACAACTTTTACTATGCCACTTGCGCCGAAACAATTGCATAAAAGTAGAAGCAGAAGGAGCCGTATGAGAGCAATCCTTTTGCTTAAGTCAAAAATTGCTTAAGTATTTGTAAATGTAACTGTTTGTGGAGCTTTTTTTATCTCATCTCTATCTGCCATTGTGCGCACACGCTAAAAAATATTTTTGTGTTAGCAAAAGTTTTATTGGTAAAATCTGTTTATGGCTTTTGAATTTTAATTAGTTTGCATTATATCGAATTGTTATTGTTGGAGCTGCCTGCCAACAAGGAAAGGACCCATACTCTTTCAAACAACAAACAATGAATCGTGCCGCAATAGCAAAACTAAACAACAGCAACAACAAACAATATTACTCGACAGCGAATAAGTTTCATTACGACTATTTGTCTGCAGTCCTTCCGCACAGCAGCCACAGCCGCATTTTATGCGCAGGATACAACTTCAAGGATAACACGAGCAGTCAGCCGAGAACAATGAGCGGCTATAGTTGAAGATGAAATTCTATCATAGAGCTACAGATATTCATACACACTCGCATAAGATGTAGCAGCACCGGAGTGCAACAGAAATTTTAATTCGACAAAACATGAAATGGTTATTGGCTTTGTTTGTGCTGCTTTAAACTAACTACTCGAACGAATATTTTGTGCAAATGACTCATTGCACCATGTACTCGCAGCGGTATGAATCGAATATATTTCTCAGACTTGTCAATCATTTGGCGTCAGTCGGGCCGGTCCGGGCCGGGCCGCCATTTTAACATTTTCCCCTTCGTTTTAATTTTTGCCAGTTTTCTTCAGTTATTTTGTTTCATTTACCTAATTTGGTCAAGTTTCGCTATGCCGAGTCAAATTAAAAATAATTACAAAAAATCAGATAGACACACAGCGAAAAAAGATGCATTAACGCACAGCAGCGAAAAATGTCTAAAAATGGAGTTCAACTGCATTGCAAGAAAAACAGAAAACTGCAAATGAGTAAATTACTTCTTCAAAAAAGTAAAAAAAACGCAGCTAGCTAAGTAACGAACAACGAGCGTTGCGATGTAAAAAAAAAATTGTGCGCGTAATTTATTTCTCATCAATTTGCTGGCGATAAATCAGACAATCACAAAAATGTTGTCAACATTAAGACATGTGAATACATTTGCAGCGGCAACAACATTGTCGCATTGCAAACGAGCGAGCAATTTAAAGAGCAACAAGCAAAAAAATCGCTAACTGACAATGTCGGATAAACCAAGGGAACAGGCAGCGAGCGGTGCATTGCGGCAAAAAAAAAAAAAAAAAGAGAAACACTCAACTCAATTGCGGCGGCATTTAAAGATTTATGGCTGTGTAACCTGTTTCTTTAATTGCACATTTGCAACTACAGCAAAAACGGCTACAACAAATGAATTAAGCAAAAAAAAAATATATAAATGGAAAAATAACAACAAAAAACAGTAGCAACTTTAAACATTAAAATAAACGAATCGAAATGATTGAATATATTTTTTATGAAAAAAAGAGGCAAATATTGCAATTGTTAATTTGCTGTCAATTTAAACAAGCAAAGGCTTGGAAATAATAAGCAACAACGACGAGACGAATTACAAGTTTTTCATTTTAAAGACTAGAGGTCGCGAACAGTGCGGTAATATGTTGATAATTGAACATTAATTATTGCAATATATCAAAGAGTTGCACATAATGCAAAAGAGAAACGTAAAAGAATGTAATATTTAGTGAGAGTCTCTACCACTGCTTATGCACACAAATTTAATGTCACTGCGAGAGCATGTTTGTGCCAAGATGTTGGTCGAACATCCTATTTAAGTGTAAAAATATGAGTAAAACCATTTATACCTTTGATGCATATGGAAAAGCACACCAAACTGAAGCGAATCGCAAAACGAATTACTCTTAAATTAAATAGAATGCAACTCCTACCTAAGTTCAGTGTAAGCTGTTTAATAATATATTGTTGACATCAGATTAATGCTCCATGGTGTAATTAGAAATAACTTCGCTGCATCTTGAATGAGTTTTTGCCGAAACATCTACCTGATCTACTATTCAATTCTTTAGAAATTTATTTATTTTGTTCATAAAGATTGTTCCATTTAGACGTGTGGTACTGAAATCAGCAATATCGACTTTATTATTATATAAGAACATCCAGCAATCATCCAGCTTTTTATTTATAGAATGAATACGCAAAATCATGTTTTTTCGGATGTGATTCATTTCATTGATTTATATTGAGCTTCATTTTCATATTGAATATAAAAAAAAAAGTTTTTATACTAAATCAAATCTTAAATTAAATTTACGTATTTTGGAACGCTGAATCCGAATCCGTCTGAATATGCAATTTGGTTCTCCATTTTTTTTTTAGACTTAAAAAACTGCATTTTCTTGGATTTTTAAGGTTAGACTATAATGAGAAACCAAATTGTAATCTGACCTCAGATTTTGGATTGGAACAAACGGACATGGTTAGGTCGTTTTATCTCATCCAGCTGATCAATATATACACTTTATGGGTCTCCCTTACTTCTCTTCATATGTTACAATATCTGTGACGAAATTATAATACGATTCACACTACGTGCGAAGAGTATAATGACATTTATGTATTTATTTGCTTCAGGCATGAATGAAATTTGTAATTTTAAACATTGCGAATCAGCGGTATTTTCTGTTAAAACTATGTATCATCGCTTGCTTGCAAATCTATTTGAGTAACTGATCAGAATGATCTATCAATTTATTACTGTGTCACTTGCCAGAGTGAGGAACTTTTATAAAATTTGAAAGACTGAAAAATAAGCCGCTTACAATCAAATTTAAAAAAATGTGTGACTAATAGATTTGTAATGTATTCAATTTTAATCTATGTAGTAATTGTTTTCTCATATTTCACAATATTTCAACTTTCATCTGAATACTAGAGAAGAGTGAGCCCTACGGCCATTGAACCTTTGTCCAAAGTAAACTGTAATCGTTTGGCGAGGACACAGAATGTACCCGATTGATATTATATTCTATTTAGCCTACATTTATCTATCTTTACCCTACTTTTATTAAAAAATTAGGAGTTTAACAATTACGAAGATTCTCTTCATATTTTTTGTTGTTTTACTTTATCTTTCTCACACATTTTTCTTGTCCTAATTCAGAGCTCTTGAAAGAAAAAGCGACAATTTTTTATCTCTCTGCTGCGACTTAAAGCAACTCATTGACAGATTTATTATATTTGAAATTTGTTCATTTTGAACGCAAAACAACTTTAAATATAATCTTTACTCAACAGATTATATTTAAGAATCACTTGTAGAGCGTTTAAAAAAAAATAAAAAATAATGAATTAAAAATACTCAAAAGGCATATTACTTGAAGTATTTAATTCACTTTAAAGCCCAACTGGCTCTCTAAAATAAAAACCTTCGAATTTTTTCAGTATTTTTGTGCTTAGTTTAACTGCAAACTCAGCTAAGCGAATTCCATTTATTCCTTCGAAGGCAAATTGTGAAAATTTCTTATCAGATGGCAGCTCCAACCAAAGGCATACAAAACGAATACGCTCTGCCCAATCACCTTTCACCAAACAATCAAAGTGCAAACATCAAACAAAGGAAAATGTCGTCTAAAACAAAAAAAAAAACGAAATAAAAAGAAAAGGCACTCTCTGCGCTTAAAGGGGGAAAATGGCTCTCGAAAAATGCACGCTTATCAGATTTTTAATTAATTTAATTTTTGCTAGAGAACAAATAAAACAGAAAACTGCTAAAGCCGACAGAATACGCTCGCCTCTGACGTGCCCTCTTTAGAACAAGTGACAAGCGAAGTCTGACTTCCTGCTGGCTGTCGACAGTCAACTGCTGACGGTTGACTGCTGAGTGACGCTTGTCGAAGTTTGCTGATTAAATCAGTCATAGAAATGTTGAATGCAATAAAAAAAATAAAAAAAAAACCTCAACGAGCAAGAAAAACCTACAGCAGACCAAATCAAATATTTGCTAGACCCGCTTCTCGCCTGTGTAGTTAGTTAGTTAGTCACTTGGACTCAGATTAGAGTGGGCTATGCTTGGAAAATGTTTCGACTCGCTTGGTGCTTTTTTTTCTTTTATTTAAAAAAAAAATGTTTTTTCTACTTCTGCCTTGGTCAACGACAAACAAAGCATTTGGAACCGTTATTTTTGTGGGCTTATTATGCAAACCGAGCGAGTTGAGCTGAGATCGGGTTGAGCTGGGTCGCCGCTGTTCGCATATTGTAAGAGACCACCGGCCCGGCTCGGCTTGACTCGACTCGGCCAAGAAAGGCGCCCAAGAAAGCCAGCCAGCCAGCCAGCCAGCTGAGGAGGAATGAAGCGCACCAGCAACCCAACAAAAAACATCATCGACAATTCAAACATATGCACACACCGCTCGCTTAGTTAGCCTCATTTAGAAAACGTTTGTTATGCAATACCAACATTTGTATTCGAAAATGTTGTTTCTGGCTTTTCGTGTGTTTGTTTTTTTTGTTTCCTTACCTCATTGAATACTTGATTTTTTTTTTTCGTAAATATACCATCTGAACCTAGTCCAACTCGCTACTTTTCTGTACATTTGTTAGAGTTTTTTTTTTTTTTTGCTGCTATTGTTGTATGACTGCACAGCAGTCTCTCCCAACGTCTATCGTTCGGTTTGTCCCTCTGTCGAATTGTTGAACTGTGCGCCTTTACTTGACTGACTGACTCGAGTCGCCATCGTCATCGCCATTGCCAGCGTTGTCGAGTCGATTCATCGTCGTTTATATGCCGACTTCAGCTGTTTTTGTGCCGCGTCGAGTTTGAATTTTAAATGCAATCGTTTCCTTTCTTTTCTCTTCATTTTTGCAGTGTTCAGCTCCGCTGGCTCTGCTGCTGCTTCTACTTGGCTCTGTTTTTGTTCCTGGGCAGCGCTTCGCTCGGTTCGTGGCCATGTTTACCTGGCCAAAAAACGTTCACAAAAAACAAAAAACCAAAAAAAAAAAAAAAAGCGTAGAGCTGAACGCTAAAGAACTGCAAACATGGCCCGCTCGATGTCGTTGCTTTTTGTTGCCTTTGCGTTATCCTATGCCTGCATATATGTATATATTTAAGCCTATATGTATGTGTGTAAGGACTTTGACGACGAATTCGTGATTTTCGCTATGATTGTTTAAAATGTTTTGCCTGTTTTGTAAAGTGGTCGCCTACCCAAGTTCCCACTGCCCCTTCTGCCACTCAGCAACACTGCCACATTATGCGATTCTTTACCAAGCCGCGCTCGCTCCGCGACGTGTCTTTGTGATTTTTTCTAACATGCGCTCTTGTTTTTTTTTTAGTTAACTTCTATCTTGGTTCGATTCAATGTATTTCCCGCTCAGTTTCTGCATCTAAATGGCCGCTTGTTCCGCGTGGCTCATGTGGCTGTCTGTCTGTCTGTCCGACTGAATGTCCGTCCGTCTGTCTGCCTATTTGATTTGGCTTTTTGTTAACTAACCAACTAACGAACAGGCGAAAAGAGTTAGCAAGCGTAGCAAGCTGAAAATATGTTTAAATATGCGATATAAAACATTTCGTGACGAACACAAAATGGCCAAGCACTCTCGACCAGAGAGTTATGTTGGGAACCACATGAGGTATTGTGTCTACACAGCCGCCACCGCCACCGTGCCTTCAGTTATTTAGCTCGGTTTGCATTTGTATCCGATTAAAATCGAGCGAAATATGCAAAGTTGACAAATTTTTTTTCATTTATGTCTTGCCATGAAATGGGATTGTGTACTGTAGAAAGCTGCTAAGCGAACGTTTCGTAATCAGCCGATTTAAAATGATTCTTTAAGAGGTTCGCCATCTTTTAAAATTTGTTCGGCGATAAAGGATATTTTTATAAGGTTTTTCTCTTAAAATTTCTTTAATAATAAAAGTAGCCAGGAAGCGATAGACTGAATACTTTTAAATTATGGTAAAACTAGTGTCGAAGTATTAATTTTACTTAAAAATTTAATTTTAATCAGTTTTTAAAAAAGGATATCAGGCGAAATTACATATGAACACCATGTATATATCTTATCTATGTATATATGCAGTTTTAAACAATCTCATTTTTATAATCTGTTTGAATAAATACAAACATCGTTGGCAACCCATTAAAAAGTATAAAAATTCAACGTTTTAGACGACTTCATATTAAAAAGCTTTACTTATTTCGCTGTACTTTTCTAAATCATATATGATACATTTTCTACGATATATGAGATCATAGATCATGCAAAGAAAATATTTATTGAATTTTACAAAATACAGTTATTTGCCTGAGGTTCGAGCAATTGAACTATCAAGCCCAACTGATCTCAAATCTCACTCATCGGCGAGACACGGCTCAAATTATAATAATGAAATGTATTGGGTTCAACAAAGAGTACGATAAAGTCTCTACAGCTCTTCCGAAAAGGAGTGATGTTTTAGAGATTCATTACGTTCGCTTTCAATGGAAAACGTTGTGATTTTGATGGATCCAAATCTTAGTAAGCCGTAGAATATGGTTAGGTCTTTCAGACCATTAAGCTTGTTACTTATGTTCTCCATTTTCAAAACATGCTTTAAGGATCTGCCTTTGTTTTAGATATTCAGTAAGCAAATGGTCGGGTGTGCCATGCATAATAGCTCAAGAAGCTTAAGTATAAACTCCCAGCAGATCCCGGCTACTCTGGAGTACTTTAGAGGTGTTTCCTCAGAGCTTCTGAAGATTAGCATTAGGTCATAAAAAACCAAAGACACTTCGAACATTCCATGATCTGGGTGATCACTTAGAAACAAATCTACATTTGTTCAGGCATTCTCCAATTCTATAACGTAATGATAACGTATGGATCTTAAGACACATAAATATAATAGGTTAAGACACAAACAAGTTTAGGGACATATGAAACTCCTTCGTATTTCGTGTTCGCTTATTTTTATTTAAATAATAATAATTTAGATGAAATTTCATATCTTTTTTTAAATAATTTTTATTTTATACACATTTTATAGTAAATTTTTTCATATTTATGCCAAGTTTTCTTACAGTGTACTCAGCAAAGATATTTATCAAATTGCCCGCACAATTTCAACATAAAAACAACAGCAGCAACAACTACAACAAAAGCAATACTAAGAGCAAGAAAAAACGCAGAAAACTATTTGATTTATGTTAAACCCAGATTGGCGCAATTTATAAAGATGTAGACTACAACTTTTTTTATAAAGCAATAAAAACAACAGCAAATCAACTACAACAACAAAGCAGAGAAAAATATGTACAAGATATATAAATTAGTAGCCAAAGCGGAGCTTATTTCCAAAGATTTTTTACCTGTGGGACATGTTTGAAGCAACTAAATAAGATAACAATTTCATTTGATGTTTTTTAGGTTTCATTTTATTTATTTATTTTTTTTTACTTGAACTGTCAACCCAATTCAAATTGTCGACAAAGCGTGAGTCGCATAATTAAAATCTCATGGAAGTTTTTGTTTTAAAATGGCAGTTCGAAAAAATATAAAAAAATTAAATAAATGAGTATATTAGTAATTTATTGAAAACTGTCTGCGCAGATAAAAGAGTTCGTTATGCCGATGACTTATTTGCTTTTAAATATTTGCGAATAATTTAAAAGATATTCAGCTTGCATGCTGCCAAGTGTTTAGCATATTTAGCCAAGTATAACAATATAAACAACAACAAAAAACTGTCATGAACAGCTTACCTAGCAAAAAAAAAAAAAGAAGCAAATATTTAACACTAATCGCTGCCAAAGCGCGACCGGCATGTCCTTGCGGTAGTTGTGCCAGCAGAGGATATACATTTTTTTCGCAGGAAACGCAAATTAGCAGCGCAGCATCCGACAGAACGATAACCGCTGTTGTTTATGACGAATGACCGGAGACGGTTTATGAGTGTTTGCTGCTGCCTGTGTGTGTCATAAAAAATAGCCACAAAAATGCGCAAGGACCTTGAGTTAAATTTGGTGACGAAAGTACTAAAACTGGCAGTTAAAAAAAATTAAAAAACAGCGCTGTCCTTGACTGCCGCAAAAAAGTTAATTATCAATCATAAAAAAAACTCGAAAAATAAGCATTGACTTGCAACATATGCCAGACACGCCTTGCAAAGATGAGCCTCAATGCAGACACATGTGTGATTTATTAAAAAAAAAAAAAGAAATAAAAAAATTATTGCCAAAATGCTGTGAGTTATTAAAAATTAAACGGCAACGAAGCGCAAAGTAATTAAACACATTCATTTCTTTCAAGGATAAGACTAGCAAATTTTTGTACTTGTTTTTTTTTTGTATTTTGTTTTTTTGCATTTTCTCGTTTAGCATGGAACACTGCTTGTTCTCCCTGTACATTGTCTGCGCCACGAAAACTTGTCGCTTATTCGTGCCGCTGGCGAATTTACAACATTTTCCTGTCGAAAGCAACAGAAATATCGTGCCGCACCGCGCATATCTCATGTGGCAGCGCATTGGGCAGCATGCAAGCCAACGAGGAAGGAGTCAAGACGCAGAACATCCAAACAGGCAGCAAGAGAGCGAAGTGCACGAAAACGTTGTCATGATTCGATCTTTTATTTATTTCGCCGCGAAGAAGCGCACTCACTGCTCCAACTGCAAGCTCCGTTTCGAAGGGCAAAGACCGCATGCACCAAACTTTGAACAGCTACGGAAAAAAATCAACGACAGACTAGCTTTAGCTTTGAATTTCCTGGCATTACGGCATATTACAGGCGGGTTGGCAAGGCGGCGGAGTAATGCAACAGCGCAGATTGTCACATGTTGCTTGGAAATATTTAGTTCGCAAAGGTCAAGCGATGCCAAGCGAATTTGAACTTGCTACGGAAAATTCGTGGAAAAACAAATAAAAAGCGGGCAAATAGAAAAGATTCGAAAAGAATTGGAACGACTAGCAGTGAAGAAGAAGCTTGGGAAGTCAATAGAGTTTGAAAAAAAAAATACAAATAAAACCAACTGAATTTTTTTTTCTTTTCAGAATTGCGACTAACTTGAAACAAGAAGATAACCAAATAAATTTTAATTTGAAACATTGTAACAAAATTTTTAATTTGTATTCGGATTTTAAACAATAACAGCTTCATTAGTGTAGCGGAAATATTTGTTTCTATCGGTTAAAACCATAAATCAGATAAAAATATAAACTGAAAGATTGGAAAATTTGATTCGGTTAGACTGAAAGTTGCATCACCTAAGCTAAAAGTTTAATAGAATTTATTAAAACTCTGGAAAAAAATAAACAAAAAGAAATGAATGATTTGTATAGAGCTAAATCTGGCACGATCTGTACTAATAATATTGAAATTTTATAGGAAGTCCTTTATTATTCAATAAGCTATTCTATAATATTTAACTACATTAAATAAATAAATCGTTTTTGTTTTTTATAAATGTAGAGAGTGAAGGATGTATATATATGAGGAAAGTTACTGAAGGCCTTTGACTGGGCAACAATTATCCTACAACAATTCTTTTCGACCGGCTCAAGCGTCTAACAAACTTCCGGTTTAATACCAAGTGTCCTCTCCATATCTTTGGATAATTGTAAGAAGGTGAACTGAGACAAACATTCTGAATGACTTTGATAAAGAGTTACATGTAGTATGAAGAGGATTATTCAATTCCCCCTAAAGCTACCATCCGAAAAAAATGTTGTTCTCATCATAGACAGTTTCACTTGACAGTTGGACCGTAAAATACTTACCCATATATGTAAAATAAGAACAGCAAACAAAGTTTCCATAATAATTTCCAATTTGTTTAGTAACAGAAATGAAGAGATATGGCTTATTCGACTCGATTCGTCGAGCTGATTAAGAATATAAAATCTTTAATTTTTTCATAAACTGTTAACAACTCTTTTACATTATTTGGGAAGGGTATAAAATTACAATAAAAACAACAAAAACAGCGCACGTGAAAAGAAATATGTATAACATTTTAATAAAATGCCATAAATTATTAGAACTACAACAACAACAACAAACAAAGCGTGACGCGAAAAAAAATCATTAAAGTTGTTTTGAACAAAACCAGAAAGAACGTTGGAATCCAGTGTGTTCGACTTCGAAATACCCAACACCTTCACGAAGGCTCTTTGAATCATATAGGAATTGTATAGACACAGAATCTATTGTGGGTTGCCGTAAGATGCACCAAATTTTGGCGTTTCTAGTTTAATTAAAAAACCAATAAAATTATTATAGAAGAACTCATAAAAGTGATGCAGGCTTACATGCGGGTTACAGCTTGAAATAAGTTTGGCGCATTCGTTTTTATTTTAAGAAGGAAAATGAGATTCTATATATTCTAACTTGAAGGTGCTACTCTTCTATATAAATAAGCACCTTAAAGTTTGAATATTGATTAAACTTTATGGGTTCTGTTTTCGATGCCCCTTGTTTAGCTCTTTACACAAACTAATATACTATTTGCCCTATAAGTACAGGGTATTAAGAAACAATAAACTAAGACGTGGCTAAAAATAAATAAAACGATTAATCAGAAAAACATTCCAACAAAAACTAAAAGACAAGAAGAATAAAACAAACGAATTTTTTAAATGAGCAAACGATGCAAGGCGAAGAGAAGAAAAGCTTCCTTTTAAGCAAAGCGTATGAATAAAATACAAAAACAAACGACAACGACAGGAAAATGAACAGCGAAATGTCATAAAACATTTTTAAAACAACTGCCAAGAAAAAGAAAAACTTACTACATACTACAAAAAAAAAAAAAACAAAGAAGAAAAATAGCAGCAACAAAAGCCGTCGCAACTGCTTTGTCTTACTCGCTTCGTCCGACTTCTTTGGCAAATGTTTGCGAAGCGAAGAAGATAACTTTTCTTGCTTGCGATTTTAACGCTGCCAACTAAAGTAACGAAGCAGCATTAGATGGCGGCTAAGGAAAACACACAGATAAAGGGATGGTTGGGGGTGTCTAGTATCGCACCGACGGCTCGCAAGTGTTTTCCACATCATTTTGCGCGCAACATCAGCGAACGAATGAATTCAATGAATGAATGAAATTTTCAAAGAAAATTGTGTGCCAACGATAAACACTTCAGAGCGGCCATTAAACACACACAATAAAACAAGCGAGTGAGCAAAAAACTCACTCAGTCATTCACTCAAAGAGCGAGTGAGCAGGCAAAAGAGCATGACGCTCTCAAATACTATCAATCTATCTCTATCGCACACATGCATAAGACATTTACTGTTGACGCCATAAAAAAAAAAATGAATAATGGCGGTTCTGCAAGACAAATGGCTCAAACCCAGCCTCTTAATTTGCTCTCTCGCTTGTTGACGTGACGTTACTGTTGCTGTAAGCTGCTATCTCGCTCTTGCACATTTATTCCCACATACAATCTATTCAGTTTATATTATTTCTGCACTTCCCAAACTGAGTCGCAATGAAATTCCAACACTTTTGTCACACTTTGCAAAAAATAAATCCTCGAATGTTTAATAGTCAATAAATGGCATTAAAAATTAAATATTTAATTAGTTATTTGTTATTCAAAATTGTTTCACTTATTTTTATTGTGATTTAATCGAATCCAGTTATAACATGAGCAGTGATAATTTATTTAAATGTTGTGATCGCATTTAAGCAATCCTTTATGACTTAAATATTAACTGAATACAAACGGGGATGAGAGTGTTGAATATATTTCACCGTCTGATCTATGCTTTACTAAGCTATTTATGCAGAACTGAAACTGTAAGTTAATAGTTTGAATTAGTTTTTGCCCATTCAATAATATTTTTGTAAAGAGAAACTAGTTGTTTCATAGGTTGATTATGAGACCAAATTTGATTTTTTATTTGACTTTCAAATGATTTGTACTTTAAGAAATTATTTTTTCGGCACGCAAAATGCTTTCAACCTGTCTATTGGAGGATATTGATAAAGCGATGGACAACCGCTGTACGTGGTAGGAATCTTTCTACGGCTGGAGCACTATTGAGACAAAAAGCCAAAGAATGCGCTTACACACTGAGAAACGAAGTGTTTGAAGCGAGTATTGGATGGTTAGATAAATTCAGAATCGAGATAAATGGGTAATGGATGTTTTGCCAAGATTGATTTAGAAATGTAATATAGATGACATCTTTAATGCCGATGAGACAGGATTGTTTTTCAAATGTTTGCCAAATAAAACACTGGAATTCAAAGATGAAAAATGTTTCCGTCGGAAACAGAGCAAATAACTGTCATGGTACGAAGCAATATGACCGGGTCGGAGAGGCATTTCATAGAAAAGGTCATAAATCCACAATACTTTCTCTAGATTATGATTCCAACAAAAATGAACGGATAAGTGAAATTTCTACGAAATGGATTTTAAATTGCTTCTCAAGAGAGGAAAGTTTTGCTTTTTGTTGATAACCGAACTGCGCATCCTAAGGATTTAAGAGATAAATTGAAAAATATTTAGCTTGCCAATTTTTCTCCCAATATACTTCAGCCAATGGACCAAGGCACTATACACAACCGAAAACAACATTCAAGATAGGGAATTTTGACGAATATATTGACTCAAATGGAGAAGAACAAACCTTTCATGACCATAAATTTGCTACATGCTATTCGAAATAAATGCAAAGTATGCATAGCATATTGTTTTAGAAACGCAGGATTTTTGAATGATGGCGTGCAGACTCAATGGGATGAAGTTTAATTTCTTCCACTATCCGATTTAGCTACTACAGACGCGCCATTAAGAGCTGAAGCAAACATTAATGCACCATTTGAAGACTACGTCCATGTTTATATTGATGTGCTCACCAGGGACAACATGTCCGATGAAGATAATCTCAGAAGTGTTCTGAAAATTTTGTTGAGTTCAGAACATCTCAAGTATATTTTTAATGATTGCACATACAAACCTAATTAAATAATATTGTCCAATAAATGTGTGATGTACATTGCTTCCATATTTACAGATTCAGAAAACGTTGAAGAAGTATTGGCAGATGCAGATACCAATTGAAGACAATTTCTCCATCAGTTGACATATTTCGAAATTTTCTGCAGTTGAGTAGCAACGTACCGACTATTGTGTTTAAGTCTTCGAATGTTTTAGAAGATTTTATGGAGGCGGAGAAATGGATTACTTCAAGTAAAAGTTGAAAAAAAAAGAAATCATTTTTTCTGTATAACTAATTTCCTATATAACGAAGTGATTTTTTAGCCCCGTGAGAATTTGTTGTATTGAAGTTTGACATTAATTTTTTTATGTCTTTATCTCCTTGTTGTGCACTGAATCACTCCATACATTGCTGCAGAAACGATAAGCGATATATAAACTTTTGGATTTCGCGTCCGCATGTACGCATATTTTTTGCTCTACAGGATCACCAAAAAGAATGAACCGATTTCGTACGGTAGGGTAAAAAAAGGAAGAATGTATAAATAGAAAAATAATAAACCGAAATATTCAATTTTATTTAGCTTAGCGTTCTGCGAATATTCCATTGAATAGAGTTAGAAATTGAAATAAGTTTTGATATTCATATTAAAGGGCAATATACATTAGTAACAACCCGATTCTAATATGCAAACCTCTCTGTAATATAATGATTTTATGACTAATATTAGACATAGCATTTAACATCCCAGTCATGTCCATCGTCCAGCTTGTGTCTATGAATGAGATCTTTTAGAGCCCTTTAAAGATGGCTCTGTTTCAATTTAATTATGATACTTAATTAAGTATATTAAATAAACATGACAATTCCATTATTTCAAGCAATTTTCACGTTTTTGTAAGACATTTCTAATTATTTATTATGTTTAATTAAGTAGAAATGAAAAACTTAGTCAATAGATTCCAGTTCGAAATATAATCCATATAAACATTTTCAAATAACCAACCTTATACAATTTGTAGGGTATATCGAAGTCAAGCATACTCAACTGCACTGTTCTCACTTGTTTAATATTATTTATATTCTTTTAATAAATATACTTAAAGCATATTTCTTTAATTATATTATTTATTTTTCATTATTTGCAGCAATAAACATTTTATTTTTTACTCAGCAAACAAACACAAAACTCACTCAAATCTTTTTTGAGTTATTTCTTCACAATTCGCCGCATTATTTACGACGCCATATTTGATTTTAATGTGGCATACTATAAACCAAGAAGAAGACGCAAACGAAGAAGAAGAAGAGAGCCGCAACAACAAACACTCAAACGACGAAGCCTACAAAAGCAACTCGAAAAACGCGTGCGTGTGAATTTTTTCACTTTTAAATAACTTATTGCGAATTACTTGTGATTTATTATTAAAAATACATAAAAAAATCGTATAAATAAATACTCGAATTGCACATTAAACAGTTTAACGGCAGATTTACGAGCGCGACGCAAGAATAAAAATCGAAAGACGCCGGCAGCACTTTGCTTTGCAACGCACTTCACTCGCACTCAAAAATCGCGCGCGAATTGCGCCGTAAAAGCGAACGAAAACGAAAAACAAAGAGACTTAATTTATTTGTTGCTTTTGTTTTGCTCGTCACATTCTGAGTTGAGTGAGATTTCGCTTAAACTTTTAATTATTAAATTTAAATTAAAAAATAATTATTAATCGAAGCACAGTTTGTGACAAATTTTGGCGGCGACTTTTGATTATTTTTTTTTATGGCTTCCTTTTACTTTACAGCTGTGCGCATGTTCCACAACAAAAGAAGAAGAAGAAGATGCAATAAGAAATTACTCAAATTGGGAGAGATAGTGAGTAGATTTATAGCTGCGCTGAGTCGCAATTTTTCTTATGTGGCACCATAAATTTTTGCACAGTTGAGTAAAGTATCTCTTGTGTGTGTGTGTGAAGTTGAGTGAGAAGCAAAACTGTGGAATTGAGTGAAAACGCTGCTAATAACAATTTCAGAGCGCGCACCAAAAAAGTGAATTTAATTTAAATGCGAATTATGCAAATCAAAAAATTTGTACAATGAATTATTTATGAGTTATTAAACTACAATAATTAAAATAAGAGACAACGGCTTGCGCTGCTTTAGGCCAAAAAGCGCGTCAAGTGCGCTAAACAAATCAATAAATGCCGCCGGCAACGATTTATATGCAATAAAAATTAAATAAATTTTTATTTTACGGCGAAATAAAAACGCGGTTGAGCGGTTTCAGTTAAAATTCGAATTTGACTCAAATCGCAGTCGAGTAAGTCTTGTAAATGTATGCGTGTGTATCTGTGCCTATGTTATTTGTGCAATAAAACATTCACTCAGTCGACGGCATCGAAGAAGCACAAATAAATTTATATGGGTCAATCCAATGGGAATTCTATAGACGCGTATGTAGCTAAAGCTCGAATTTTTGGTGTAAAGAGAAGGTGGCATGCTAAGATGTGTATGGAGCTTTTTTTACGCAAACTCTTACATAAGCGCAATTGAAATGTTATATTTTTTTTTTTTTTTTTTTTTTTTGCTTACTCCACATATGCTGTTAGCCAGTTATTTAAAATAAACTCAACACCTCATAAAACGAATGTTTTAACACACAATAATAACAGCCAAAAGCAACAAACAAAACAACAACGTCGACAGCAACGAGCACTCAGTGCGCATATTAATTAATTATATATATATGTACATTATATATATATAATATTCTGTGTATCTACAACGTTGAAATGATTTTTTGTTTCTTTTCTGTTGTCATTTTATGTCGCGTTTAAACTGAATAAAAAAAGGAATATCAGTTGAATTCAATGTCAATTTTCGTTTATGTCGACATTTCAATTCTTCTTCGTGCCTGCATCAGCTCAAAGGAAATCCTCTTTAAATTGTTCGAAAATAAAAACAAATGAAGCTATCATTTGCATTCGCGCCTAGTTGAATTGAGTTGAGTTGAGATACTATCAATGACTTGCATACAAAAATTTATTTCAGCTACAGATTTGTTTTATTGTGTGAGACTTTAATTAATGCTGGAAAATGTTTTGAAGTCATGAGTACACGACTACGAGATACCCTAACACTTTTTTTGAGACATAGATTATTGTTAGTGTTATAATCTATAAAGTATCTAGGCTTTCTATCTTAATTTTATCTTAATTCTTAATGCTGCCTCACATAGTCTTACTGGCACTTTGATTTTATACACTGCATATAAAAACATTTAAGCCAACTTGGCTATCTCATAGTGCAGCTAAATACCGCAAGATGGCATAACAGACTATCAGCCATTTATTCAGCGTTTATTCATTCATCTAAATGCTGCGTCGTAGTTTGGTTTGCCTTTTCAGTTGCCCCGTACAAACAAATATTTCATATTGAGCATAAATGGCAGCTGAATAGCTGATTGTGAGTGCCAAACCTTTAATATGTTTCTGTGGCCAAATGCTTCGCTCGTTCGAAACGCCAAAAAATCAAATGTGTGCGAAAAAGGGGATATTATGTTGAATGAGTTTGAAAATAAACCGTCGAGCGATAATCAGGAGCGGACTCAGTGTCAAGTTAGATTAAATGAATTTCTTTGTATTTAATAGTCAATTCAATGATAGCTAATTCAATTACGAATCCAGCATAAATTAAAATTATAAATTTACGCAATACATGTACATATATTCTCAGTCTTGTTGATTTCTTTTTAATATATTTTTTAGGACTTTTTGGAAGCCATTAAATAATTTTTTTACTGATGTATGAAATCAAATTAATAAATAAATTTAAAATATTCTCTACTGCCACAACTTGACTGCCAAAATAATTTTTTTTTATTTAGCAACTTATCAAAAAGGCTGAAGAAGTCTACACCCATCTTTAGGGTGATAAACTGTAAACTAATAAATTTCAGTGACGCCATAACTAAAAATTGTGTTTTTAATTTGTACTATTTGTAGATCAGAAAAATCCTTCCACCGTTTTTAAAAGTCATGCGCGAGAACGCCCAAACCGATAGGCGTTTCTCAATTCGACGCCATCTTTTGCAAAGTATGAACTCCTAACTACACTATTTACTATGATTCAACCCATTGAAACAAGCATCGAAGACACTGCATGACGAGCCAAGTTATCATAGCCCTGCCCATCTGTACCACTGTCTGTAATATCGCAAATTTATCGATCAATTTTTGAGACATCAATTCAATTCAATATTTATATTCAATTTTTAATATTGAATAACTCATTTATTATTTATTTGTGAATTTGATCAAAATACTATAAATGGAATTCGTTAGCCCTCAGCTGTTTCTTAGCAATTCCGCCCCTGTATGAGAATATACTCTGTCAAAAATATTCAAAGAGCGTCAAATGAACAAATTAAAATGTTATAAATGTAGATTTTTGGTTTCTCTTATATAAAATATCAAATTCCAACGCTCTTCCACATTTTCTAACTCCATTCAAAGCGGAACTGCTATACCGCAGTAGGCTAAACAAAATAAAAACAACATACAACACCGATTCCATATGATTTTTGGCGGAGCTTTTATTTATTATGCTATCATATTAGCGAAATAAAATAAATGTAGGCGCTCTCCATTGCCGCCGAAGGCGAAATTCGAAGGAGCATATTTTCGAAGCATGAAGTGGAGAAAAAGCGGTAAATCTGTGTAAATAAAACAGTTCAAAGACATTTGGCGCACCTCTTTTTTCTTTCTTTGGTACTTCGCTGAGTCGGCATAATTTTTTTTTCTCTTCACGTTTTCCAACGTTTTACAAATGTCAAAATTTGAGTCCGCTATAGCAGATATTTTCTATATTTATTTAAGTTGTGGAAGAGCAAAAATATATATTCGGAAAGGAACAAAAGGTGAAAACATTCTCACAAATCGCATATGCTCATATATAAATAGTATTATGAGCAGAGCGAGGGAACAAATAAAACTAATGCGAGGTGCTTATCTCAAATGATTTATTACAGACACGCGCTGCTGTTTTTTATTTCATTATATTGGAATTTTATTTTCTTTTCTGCTTGAGAAGTTTCTTTGTTTTTCTCGGCGAATCTTATTAACTTAGTATTTCTCTCGGTGTATTTTACGCTGTGCGTTTTCCCAGTTGTGAAGTTGTGGGTGTAACTACTGCTGCGTGTATGTGAAATTCGCTTCCTTTCTCTCTCATTTGCCTTGCATGTTTTTGTGTCTCCTTTTGCAGTTGAAGGCAAAATGATAAATGTGCAAAAAAATTTGGGTGAATAAATAGCACAGATTCCGTTGAGCAAGTAGAAAGAAGAAAAAAAATAAAATAAAATAAAGGAAAACAGGCGCAAAGTGTAGAAATATAAAAGTGAAATAGACAAATAAAAATAGCGCCAAAGGGCAACGGCTGCTGAAAATGTGCCACTGTACGTATGTGCCTGAGAGAGAGAGAGAAAGAACGGCCATTCTCAAGAATGGACGAAAGCAAAAGGCAATAAAATCTGTTTGAAAACATACAAGAAAAATCATTTATCAATGACAAAATAAAATTTGGTGAAAGGTGAAGAGGCATATTATAAAATATTTTATTTCCAAGCTTAGATGATGTACTGCAACGAATAAAAATTTATTACGTAGTAATAACTTTTCTTTTTTGGGTCGTATGCAAGAAAATTTCTCCTCTAGTTGCAAATTGAAACCAGGTCTAAAGGATGGTCTAGAAGGATGATGTTTTCAACCAATCTTCAGATCCATTTTTGTTTTTTTTTTTTATGTAATTCAACTATAAATCTATTACATATTACCCTCCAATCCTTGCACTGTAGAAATCTCTAGCCATCCGGCAGCGACTACTAGCTCCGCATCGATCTACTTTGTATGCTTTTTGTAGATGACCCAGGAAGGAGTTAACAATTTTATTTAGAACCTGATATTCAATGCCAAATCGACTTCTCAATAAGCTCATAACTCCGACAATCGTCGAACTAACTATTGGCGACATCATCATTCATTTACCAAAAAGATCTTACTTTCGTGAAAAAGGATCAAATTCTGGCTCAGGATCCACGTGTTTAAATTATGTTAATATAATGAGGTCATAGGGCACCGTAAGCACCTATATAAGACTAGTAGAAAATAGAGACAGCTTGCTTTTGAAATATAAATTCATTTCAATTAAGTTATATACGAATCTACAAATCGTTTGACTCCTTTGTCCATCACTGTGCGTGATAAGCTAAATATTTTTCGACCCAATTTTTCGGCATTTTAAGGTACAACCTATTAAATTTACACACACACACACACACATTCGAATACGTGTAGTATATAACAAAGACATTTTGTATAAATAAATAAATAATGTCCTTGTACATATGAGAGTATATGGATAGGCTAGCGTACGGGTATATTGTGTATGAATGTGTTTGTATTTTTCGTTGATATTTCGGGACATGACTGATTATGTAAGCAAAATATAAAAGTGAACTGGAAACAATGTGCGGCAGCAGGTTGATTTACCATGCTTCTCATACAAACCCGCATCGCATATGTGCCTATTCTATATAGAAACTAAACAGGGTGGGGTGTGTGTGCGGGTGTGAGTATATAGCAGAAAGGAGTGTGTGTATGCGTGAAAGTGGCACAATTTATTTATATCCTGCGTATACGCATTCAAGAACATTTCTCGGCACATTTTCTTTTTTTTTTTTTACGGACTCTTAATGTAATAAAGCTCGTCGTAAATGCGCATCGTCTGCGTTTAGCATTTTCGGCGATAAAAAGACGCAGCTCCACATTACTCTACCCCGGAACCGTATACAAATCTGAGGTTGCCAACCTTGGCGTAAATTTCAAACGACTTGGATGCGGATGCGCAGCCCACTGTGGCGGCTTTTCGTGGGGGAGTGCGATTCGCTGTGCACTAAATGCGATAAATCAAATTGGAAATTATACGCATTCATCTGCTGAGCTAGCAGAATACAATAAAAGCATGGAGATCTTCTTCAGCTGTGTTAGCTGCCCGAAATGGCGGCAAATATGGGTAACTGTGCGAAAATTTAATGGCTACCAAATGAAAGACCAAACAAAAATCAATAAAGGAGCCCACATATTTTTTGTAAATGTATATGTGTGTGTGTGCCACTGCCAGTATGTGTGTGTTTTATTTGCTTTGTTTTTCGCTGCGATTGCTATTTTATTTATTTTCTGTTTATTTTTCTTTTGTGCATTTGAAAATAATAAAATTCATATAAATCGATCTAGAACAGGTATTTAATCGTTGAAACTTTTGTTCAGCTCACTAATCACTTCATAAATAATTTGTTTGCCAACGAATTTCGCATATTAATTAATATTCTTGTTAAATTAAATTGTATCTTGTTTGCGAATATTAAATTTGTGCAAATAAATCAAATTTTTAAAGTCAACAAATAAAACAAAAAAGCATCTCATTGCTCAAAATGAAAAAAAAAAAAAAAAACAACTAAAAACGAATTCGTACAAACTGTCACAATAATAAATTTAAAAATTATGTAAATAAACTTAAAGCAAAAAAAAAAAAAAAATCAATTTAATTATGACAAATAAAATAGCGAATTATTCGAAAATGGTCAGAAATTGTGCATTGCAAACAGTTAAAAATATACAAAAGCACATACAGACGCAGATACATACATATGTAGGCAGCGATAGATTGTTGGAGAAGTTAAGATTATGCAAGGAGAGAGAAAGTGATTTCCAAGTACGGTTCAGACTTTCGATAGGTTGGAAGTCTTTACCAAAAAAACTTGTGTCGTTGTAAGCATATTTGATCAATGCCCAATAATCTGAATGCCAAACTTCGGGAACAACAAAATATTGAGCCTTCAAACTTCGAAATTTTGTTAAGTCCAAAAACAAAAACTAAATTTGATGTTTCCTTCTACACAACTACTATACTTCAAATGAAGACCTTTACATTTGATAAAGGAAATCTCGTAGAGTACCTGCTCCTGACTGCAGCATTTAGCTTTAAAATTTAGTGTAAAATGTTTCTAAACTTGAAACTGGTGCTACCTATCCGTTCCTATCCGCTAACGCTAAAGGCGCCTCACCAATTAACTAATTTGCAGTGTCTCACTATCACTTCTCTGCTTGCATAGTCTCTCTCTCTCTCTTTGGGGAGCAATTAAAATGGACGCGTTTTGCACATCGCCAACTACTGAATTTAGTTTAGCTTGTAGACAGTCGAAAGCTTTGTAGTAGACAGATAGCGACACATTCACCACACACACACACACACACGGCAGATACTCGTAGTACATTACACTGACACTTGCCAACTACAACATTTGAAAGCAATTTGCGCTCGACTTGTTGCAATTGTTAAACTTTGTACCTGTGACCGCGGCAAAAGTCAAACAAACTGTTACGCTGCTATTTACGAAGCTTCACTCGGCGCTCCAGACTGGGTTGATGGCGCAACAATCAACACAGCAACTGCGAACACAGCTATCAAAATTACTCCTACTGCTATTCTCATATGGATTCACATTCGCATAACTCAAAATGTGCGGAAATTGCACCGGAATTGTCGATGATGATTACCTGCAGTGAGTGGGTTTGGTTTAGGGGGTGCATATGCGTCTGAATATTTACTCAAAACAATTTAGTAAATTGCTGCAACTACTGTTTGGCAAGGAAGCAACAATTCCTATATAAGAATGCCTATATAAAAACTTAAGAATCTTATAAAAAACCAATTAGACCAACTAAAAATTTCCTTTTTAAATATTTTTCTCTATTCCAGTTCCAAATGGCGCCAAAGCCACTTGAAATATTTCACAATTTGCGAGTCATCAATGAAAATTTCTTCGTATATTATTATTGTCTGTTGTTCGTTTTTAGTGCCGCTAAAAAATTACGCATAAATCGGTGAAAAGAAAAAAAAAGAAATCCCCCATAATGAGTTTTCTTTTCTTCTTTGCTTTTTTTTACCGCAAACATTATTGAAATGTTTTGTTTCATGTTTTCCGCAAAGTGGCGCCAAAGTTTATCAACAATTCAACAAATTCAGATACTTTATTACACATTATTATGTTGTTATTGTAAATTGCGCGATATTCTGTCTCGATTTGCTTCGTTTTTTTTTGTTCAAGATGGTAGCGTTTTGCTTGTTGTCTTTTTTGTAGGGCGCAGCACAGTAGAGCAATGATTTTTTTTATAATCATTTTGCCATTTGTTGTTAAATATAGTCGAATAATTTGATACAAACAACAGATAGCATGGAACTTATCAATATTAAACAAATTTAAACAAGTGATTTTTGGAAACTATGAAATTTTTTAATTGTTAAATTAATTTCATTATAAACAAAAACTTGGGTAATACCGAAATTTAAATACTCTACACACCAGCCTTTCATAATCTGTTGTTGTCTAAAATATTATTTAGTCTGAGAAACTGAGGAAATAAGAAAGACAGATGAACGGACATGAAAACAAGGACTTCTCTTATCGTGCTGATCAGTTATATATATACATATATACACTATATCGGTTATCCTTAATTAAAATGCAAAAATGCAAGTAACAAATATTTTTATACTGCATCAAATATTATGACTGACTCACTAAATGTGACGAACTTCGGTGGGTCCTAAACTTTAAAACCGATCCTATTTTGTTTCAAATTGTGAACAAAGCACTTTCCAAAAGAAATTGTGAACAAAGCACCTTCCATAAGAAGATATGTTATAGATTTTCAAGTTGATATTGCGTGGAACCAGAAAGTTTTCCAGATGGGTTTGTTTGGATTTACCCCTAAAGAGGGGGTAATTGACTGATACTGACTGTAATAAAACCCTTTTTAATACACAAAAGCAAAAGTCGGCGAGAAATTTGTATAAGTGTTAAGTCAACTTAATTATTTGACTGCAACAAAAAAGTCTAGCTGCAAATTTTCTACAGGATAGGTTATATATTTATTTATACTTTATTCGGCCACTGAGTGCTCCTTGATGTTTTCAATTAATTTTCTTGTCTTGTCTTTTAGGCCAAATAGATCCGAGGCAATAATGATATGAATTCTTAAAGCTATTGAATAAGATTAAATGACTTTTCGCTGCCATCATGGCGGACCTTGGATGTAACTGTGATTAGTATACAATATCTTGTCATTTTTGACACATTTATAAACACTTTATACATTTTTGTTTCACTGGTTCTTTTGATTCTATATCATAATTAAAAGTTTGTAAAGATATAGCAAACATGGCTTAAAGATTTTTAATTTATGAGGTTTCGTTACAATCGTTCTTATATGCGGATGTGCTTTAATATTTAGAAGATTGTTTTAATTCGATCAAAGCATGCTACAGAATTCTTGTTTAAAAATATAAAGAAAATTGATTTAAAAGAAAATCGTAGCAAATTTTTGTTGCTGTCTATTTTTATTTTAATAGTTAAGTGTTTTTATTGCAGTCGGAAATTTTTCTCTTTTTTTTATACTTATTAGTTTTCTGTGGTTCAAATCTATTTATAAGCAAAGAAATTGAAAAAAACGCACATACAAGTATAATTTGATTTAATTCTATTAGCTCGCAAAACATTTACAACACCCACCCACCCACAAATTCTCACCACTTCCCTTTCTTCCCTTTTGCTCAAAATAAGCCACTACCACTCCTACGCAGACCTACTACGACCCTCAATATACTTTGTGTCTGTACAACCTTTTTACGTTTTCCCCAATGATTGTCTGCCATGGGTTTCTTCGATGTTTGTCCGTCTGTAGTCTATTGGAAAACCGCATTCATTGTGTGTGATGTGTTTTCTTTATTAATTTTCTAATGGATTTTCAACGTTTCAGTCACTTGCCTTGCGCTGCTTTTTTGCTAGTTTGTCCGCAGAAATCGATCTGCTATTTTCCGCATTTGAAAACTGTATAAATTTATGCGTCGTCTGCAACCCTGCAAAACGTCTTGAGTTTGCTGCCCAGCCCTTCGCTCGCAGACTCCTTTGCTACATTTTCGTATGTGATTGAATGAATGAATGAAGTTGAGATTTTTTTTGATTGGTAATTGCCATTTAGCCATATATACATATGTATATCGTACATATATATAAATTACTTTACTTTTCTTACATTATTGTTGTTGCTTATGTGTTTATGTGCTCTTTTATTTATGCACTTCGGCACTAAAAAACTTCCTACATACATGTTTACCATTTGTCTGCTGCTTTCCGGTAATTTATGCAAACGTATAAATTGTCAATAAATACGTTAATAAATTCTGTTTCAATAGAAAAAAAAACAACAAAAAAAAATTGGCAGACTTTGCAATTTTTTTCGACAGTTTTCGCAGCAGCTATTTGTCAAATTAGATACAATATTTTGTCATTTTATAAAATTGTTTTGTTTGCTGATTTTTCAGGCATAATTGCAAATGTTTTACCGAGTCTCGAGTGTACTCATGTCAAGTTGCGTTGAGTGGCGTCGAGTACACTCGAGAACTAACAACAAGTTTTAATTTGTTTGTTTGCGAACATTGTTTGACATAAAAATAGTAGAAATTATAAACCATTTAATTATATTAATAGCTAAAAAGAGTAGAGGTGGAGGTATGAAAAAGTGAGATACATGCTTATTTAAATACTATCTGTTTGTATGGAATGTATCTATGTGTAAATGTATCTACAATATATACAAAGCATTTGAGTGTAGCTATGTGTGTTTAATGCGTGCCACAGAGTGATTCCAAACTAAAAGTTACACATCACATGTGTAGGTTTATGTACAGTAGATTCCCTTGTAAACGCTCATTTTTTCTGTTTGTTTGTTTTGTAAAAATTCTAAAATTGCGTGCCAATTTGTAATTTAGTTGAAGAAAATCAAATATAATTGTATGTGTCTGTGTGTATGTGTGACGAATTAGTTAATTTTTAATTGCAATAAAAATTGCACTTGAATGTGGGTTTACAAAGAGATTTGTTTGACAAACTAATTGACAATTGCTGCTTTTGAGCAAAATTTTATTAGCTGCTAAATTAATAAGCTGCGTAATTAAATGTTTCAGAAAAGTTTCAATATTGGATTAAGTAGGTATAGATTATTATTACATATATCTTGTTGCGAGACATGCACATGCGAACATCGAAAGACTCAAGACTGTGTGTATTGTATTTGTTTATGGATGGCATAGCAAAGGCGTACAACATTTATTTATTTAGTTCAATTTTTATTAAGTGGTTTTCTTTTATTTTGTTTTTTTTTTAATTTAGTTTACCTCATTTCGTTACGGCGCGCTCATTTCCGGACTAGACTAGATTTCGCTTAACTTTGAACTTGAGTTCGAGCAAAAAATAAATTAAAACTAAATATGCATTCGCAAAAACCAAAATGACTTGTTTTTTTCTCTTTTTTTGTTTGTTTGTAACTCAAAAATCAAAAAAGCATTTTTGTCAAAGGGAAAAATATTCCTGGGATGTGGATATTTTGTAGGTCATGGAACGGTTTGTCAATCGCATAAAAAATAAATTCAAATTCAATGTTGGAAACTAAAACATTTCTTGCCTTCAAAAATCAAAAATTGGCTTTTCTTTTGGAGAACTGAGGAATATGACTTGCAAAATATATTTTTGATGAAAACACAAAATAGTTTTTTTTAAGCGCAAAAAGAATAAAACTTTATAAGCAACATTCTACACTAACGAATAAGACTTTGAATCGGATTGAGTTACTTTTTAAATAAATTAAACTGCGTATTCAAAAAGAAAAAATATTAAATAAAATACGCTTTGCAGTTTATTCGTTAATGTAAATTGTACTTCAAAAATAAAAATTGTGTAATAATAAGAAAGAAAAAAATATTCACTTACCTAGCCAGTCTGGAAGTAGTGAGCCCGCAAGAGATTCTGAGTATCTCTTACCTGAAAATAAAAGAAGAAAATTTTATTGTAAATTGCTGGAAGAATAAACAAAGGCAAATGAAAAGAAATTAAATTAACTAAAATTAGTAAAGGTATTATTAAATGTTAAATAAATGTTGCAACAAAATAAGCAAAAAAACAAAACAAAATTAAACACACAAAGAAAAAAACAAATACAAAGAAACAAAAATTAGCAAAATATATGAAAATACATTTTCAAAATTTCCACAATTTCTTTTAAACAAATAAAAAACGCTTTAATTTTTTTATTGTACTTTCATGTACACAACAAACTTTCCGCCTTACTAATTGCGCTCAAGATAAATTTTGCAATTTCAGCAACTATAAAAAACACATGACTCTACCTTAAGGATATACTATACTACACACGTTTGTGCATTTCCTGGCTAAAAATATTAGAAACTCTGTCAAAAATATTCCAAAAATATGTAAATAAGCCGTGTAAATCATAATTTTGAGCTTAGCGGCTGCTTCAGATACTTCTTCAGCGTTGCTTCAGATGCTGCTGCTTTTGCTCTAATGCTAATCTAATAACTTGAGACCGTCGAACAATTTATTTGTTTGAACAGCAGCGCACAAAATTATGCGCACGCATTCGCAATGCTTCAAAAAGTGGAAAGATGTGGAGACAAGTGGAGGGACACATACTATATATAGATGAGTGTGGTGGAGACGCTAAAAAAGCGCGTCAGGTGTGCGCATTAAAACAAATTTCTGCATACAAGAAGTGTACTGAGCCAAGTAGAAAGCAATCTAGTAAATTTAAGCTAAAGTTTTAAATAATAGATACGACCGACAAACGACGGACGGACAAACTGACGGAGTTACGTTGAGATGGCGGCTGTCGAAGGTTGGCGACGCACTTTGCGAAAAAGTTGAAACATGTAAAATTTGCATAAATAACAACTTAATGCAACTTGACGCCACTCATTCTACAGACTGTTGCAGCATAAACGATGGGACAGTGGGGAGCATAAAGGTGGGCGTATGCGAGAGTCCAAATGTTAGGGTAATGAAGTTAAGATTTGTATTTTCTCGAGTTAAAATATTTTAATTGATTTATATGCAATTATATTGGAAAATATTTCAATGCAGCCGAAGTTCATACTGTTGAGTGATCAAATTCTGCACAAAATTAAACTATAAACCTTTCGAAGCTCGATCTTATGAGCGAAAGACAAATAGAACATGACAAATTAGTGCGCGCCAAGCTTTAACCTGGTCAAATGACGCACTATGTCTCTGCTAAAAATCTGGCGAAACATATTGTGGTAACGCTCCCGCAGCTATCCTGTAGTCCTAACCTATTTCCTGTTACATTATGGAAGTTTTCATTCATTTCATTCAAGTTTCTTATTGACAAATATTTTCATACAAACACCCAAATTAAAGATGACAGATCCTTCACGATATTAAGATATCTCCTGAGTAGTTAGTTTCTAGGAATTATATGTACTTTTCTTATTCTTATACACGTGATTCCAATTGGAAAGTTGGCATCATACAACGATGTTTTCGGTTACAGAAATAATTTAGAAACAAGAAACCATTCTTCTCCATATTTCCTCAGATAGTTTCGACTTAATCTGTTCATGTTCAGAAGCTTACAGTTCTTGAGCAAACTATCGAATTTCACATCAAGCGACTCAAAGATTATTCCATAGGCTGAACTTGAAGCGTATATAAGTTTCGGTGCTGCCATATTTAATAACATGCCTTGTCAAAATTAAGGATTTGTATTTAATTTTAGTTTTATTTATTTGATTTGATTTCACGCACTCAATCTCCGCATTGGCGTCAAAAATGGGCGGAGATATTTGCTTTTGATTTTACATAACTTTTTCTTTTTTTCTTTTTTTCTTTCGTTTTTTTGCACCGTGTTCCATTTATATGCAAATAAATCAGAGCTGCGCAATCATATGTCGCATTTTAATGCTAGCCTTTCTCTGTGTGCGTGTGTTGCGGCTTATGTGTGTATTTGTGTGCATCTACGTGCGTCGTTCGTTGCATATCTCATACTATTTGTCATGCTTTTAGATACTTTTATTTTAAAATAAATTTCAAGCACTTTTTTCACTGTTGATTTTGTTGCTCTGGGCTTTTTTTTTTTGCCATGTTCATTCATTCATTCTGGTCGTCGTACGTTCATTTGTTTCTACTTGTATGTGTGTGTGTTTGTGTGTGTATGTATGTAGGTTTTAATGTCCGTCCATTAGTCTCCTTGTCTGCCGAGTTGAGCTTGCATATCGCCAAGTGATATTTTATAATGAAAATCCTCTTTTGGCATACATGCCGCCGCTGCTGTTTATGCAAGTGTGATAGTGTGTGTTTGCTCCTGTTAGTGTCCGTGTGTGTGTGTTTGTGTATCTGTTTGTGCTGCATGCGAAAATGCACAATTTTCACATTTGACTAAATTTATGGCAATGGATTCGAAATGCATAAATTCGCCAATGAAACACCAACAAATATAAATAAATTAAATTAATGGCCACCGCATCGTCGACGCGTAATTCTTTCAACATTTTTTTGTTTTCCTATTTGACTATTATGTGCGACGACAAGTAGCCGGAAAATTTAATTTATTTAATTTTTGTTTTTTAGATTTTTGGGTGCAGCATAATTAGAAGCGGAATTTAGTTGAAGTCGAAAGACAATAATGAAAAATGAAATATTGCAGCAAATGTATGTTTTTTTTTTTGCGTTTCTACTTAATAGAATTAGCTAAATAGCTGCGCTGTATTAAATAAATTTTATAAAAGCAATTTATATGCGTCCGCTTTTCTCCCCTTCGCGTTGATCTGCCGCTGTTCTCTCAAGCGTATAACTTCTTGCACATTCACATTGGATTTATTATTTTTACAAGTTAAATGCAGAAATTTACTATTGGCTCACAGCAGCATAATAAATATTAGCCAAGCTGAGTAGAGTCGAGTAGAGTCGTGCAAATGCTCTACCATTTTCGATAAAATACATTTAAACATATGAAAATCCTTTAAACAACAAGAATAACTTGCTGTGGCCAGCGACCAATGAGCAAATGCCACTACCACTTCGACCCATTTCACTGGATTTGTGTATAGTGGCGAGGGGCAACACACTCTTTGGATTCACTTGAGTGTGTAATTGTGTATTTATTTACGTTATTTGACAAAATATCAACAAGCACAATCAATCCTCAAACGAAACGGAAACAGCAAGGACCAAACACCCTTTCATCCTGTGCAGTTCAATGTTCATTCCGACAATGGAAATTAAATGTTAGCATATGTGCATGAAAAAGCAGCAGTCACACATCTGCTCCTTGCCCCGGCATGGATGCCACCAAGCGAAAGGGTTACAATACAAGAAAGGTAGGGAGGGGGCAGCAGGAGGTTTGGTGAATAGTTGGAGCTAAATAACTCTATGAGTTTAACGATTTTATTTCTATTTTATTCTTTTTATTGGCAGAAAAACTTTCAATTTGCGCATAAATTCAAATTGCGCACAGCCCAACTGCATGCAGCAGCTCGAGTAGCTCTTTTGTGTGAACTTTGGCTCAATTTTCGTTAGAAATTTACTAAGCTTTCGCATTCTATCTTTCTTACTGCTCCGAGTATCGCAGTGTATTTTATGTTCTTATGCAAATTTTCGTAAATTAAACAAAATCTTGCGAAACAGAAAAATAAGTTTCCAATTTATAGCGTTAAAATACGAACTTGTATCGAACTTAAAATATTAGGCGACTAAATGTGCGCAATGAAAAGATACAAGGACAACGGACGACGGACGAAGGCAGTGCAGGACGATGAGGCATCGCACAATGTTCGCACAATGAACTAACGCAGTGTTTTCTACTTCCGAGCAACATTTTGAGCCATAAACACATACCATCGACAGCGGCTGTGGCACACAGATACTCGCATACATTGATATACATAGATACAATATATATATAGACTTATACGCATGCAGTCGTCTGCTGTTGTACGGTACGGCGGCAACAATATATTCATGTACAATGCGGCAAAGACTTATGGTTTCACTACCGGAATTAGAAGCTTCGCCTATAACTCCCCGCTTGCTCGTGCTCTCTCATCTCCTACAACACTTCGACTGCATGCAATTGTTGCTGCTGCTGCTGCCACTTGCCACTTGGCTTGTTTGCCTTTGGTTGTTGTTGTTGTTGTGGATGGTGTACGAGGGTACTTCCAGCGGTAACTGACAAGATTTCAAATAGTTTTTGTTGTTATGAAACGATATTGAGTTGACACCTATGTAATACATTTAAAGCAGAGCTGTAAGGTTTGACTGGCAGATCAGAAATCAGAAGGCCGAATCATCCAGAGAAACGCACTATTTCAAATACTGTTTGGCGTTTGATGTTCTCCACTTCGAAGCTTTATCACATTTGCATTTAAGTTAAATTTTGCCAACCACCAACTAACTGTCCGACTTTAAGCGTTGTTGTCTGCTTTTAATAGATGCTAAAGTAATGATGCACATTGCTCAAAACTTGACTATAATTTATTGTTAGTTTATATAAGTAATAGCTCAAATTTATTAAAAACTACAAACGCCATTCGACATCAGTTAAGATACCGCTAGATCCACCCTCGTATTTGTTGCTACTGCTGTCGCATTTCTCGTTCTAGTTGTTGTTGTTGTCCTAGTACGTATAAAGTCCTCTTGTTGTTCTTGTAGTTGTTGTTGTTGTTGCTGTTTGCAGCAAACAAAATATATTGCATATAATTCTCAATATATCGTAAAATGTCTGTTGGTTCTACACTAAATATGCAGAACACTCTCACACAGATATTCCATATATATATTTGCCAATTTATACATCGAGTAACTACAAATACAGTAGAACGCACACAAGTACACATATACATATAGAGAGTATATTTGTATATCAGAATTTTAGTAGTCGTACATCCAGTGATACTATTCTATGAAATAATAGAATTTTCTACTAGTATTATAGATCATGGTACAATAATACAAGGTAGCGCAACTCCCCACCCATCAGCAACGAGTGAAATTTCATCATACTGCAATCGCTCAGACTGAGTGCAACTACTCGTTTCTAATATAGAACAAAGTGCAACTATTTTGATAGCGCATGCATGAAGTGGTGTCGCTTTTACTCTATGTGATAGATTGTGCTAGCTAAACATTGAACTCTCCACTCTTCAGACTGAGTTGAGAATTAAAATTAAAGCGCAACTATTTATTTGTTATTTAAATATGTTCACTTCAACTAAACCTCGAATGTTTGTAAGCTTTTTATTGCATAAATTCATTAAAAAAATGTAAGTCATTTTCTTTCATCACATTGTCAAGCCAGAGATCAGTACACCAAATAAAATATCTATTAAATTCAAAATATCCTGCCCACGTTATTCCGTTTGCATAATACGAGTACGAATAAGTGCTTCCGTAGCAGGTTCGAGGAGGACATCGAACATTATTGCCCAGACATAAGAAAGACGGACTGATGTAGAGTCGCACATATTCATACTGACTCCACATTAGATGTTCATCAAGCATACATATTTTTATATTATATCTTTGACTCCCTAGGGCTCACATTTCTCTGCACATTTTCTGCAAAGGATGCCACCAAGCCCCTGTAAGTCTTCATTTTAAATAAATTATAGACATGGATATTATTGCAGATTATAAGCGATGAGTACTGAAGCACACGATTTCAATGTAACGCATACTTTGCGCACTAAACAAAATTCCTTACACAGATATTTTAAAGAACTAGATACCTAATAGTCTTAGACTTAGTATAATATATAGTGAAGCCACTTCATGCTTGCACTGTCAAAATAGTTGCACTTTGTTCTTGATTATCAGCGAATATTTGCACAGTTTGAGTGATTCAGTAAATAGTTACTTATATTTTGAGAGTGGCACCACTTTGTATTATTAACTATGCTCTTAAATGCATCAACTAACAATAAACTCTCTATTTCCCGCCAATGGATCACAAACTGTGCAAACTAGTTAGTTTGAATAAAGAATGTAGATCTTTAGAGCAATATTTTTTTGAGGTTTTCGAATTTTTTCGTTTTAAGTACGAATGAAATTCTATATTGATGGAACTTAAATGGGGTTCTAAAATTAGCTATACGAAGAAATTTGGTTAAAATTAATTTAATTATTTATTTAATGGTTTCAGTATGGCTTCTATTACCAAAAATATTTTCTGCATAATGAAAAGGTGTTTGACTTTTGTGTTTATTTATAGTTTTGCGAATTTTCAACAAATATAATACATACTAATATTAATTTCTTTCGCTCAGTGCATATATCTAAATGCATTTTAGTTGCTTATGTATGTACGCACACGCATACATTGACAGTTAATTTTGCAATTGTAATTCAATAACAATAAATTTTCACGTTCGACATAAAATACGATTGTGTACTAAAATAAGTCCAACTGCAAATGTGTATCTGTGTGTGTATGTGTGTGTGTGTGCAAGTATGGGTTAGTGCCTAAGAGCCGCAGGAGCTTGTTTGCCTAAAATGAGGCAAAACCCAGACCAGAAACATTTCGATATATTGAAACCCATTCATAGACAAAGCCAATAGCGCAAATGCAACTGCGCGTAAACAAATACAAAATCTAATTAAATTTTAGCATTAGTAACAACAATTTTGTATGTGATATATATACCACAAACACACACACACACACGCGCGTACACATGCAAATATATATGTCCTAAAAAGCCACATGCTGCATTGACGAAATGGCTTAAATGGCAAAGGCGAAATGCCACCAAATCGAATCGAATCACATCGAACTGTAAACTACGAGTATGAAATTCGACATTCGGCAATACTCTCTGCATACACATTGATCAATTAACAGGCAATATTTTCATTTGTCAATGGGTTAATTTATAACCAAATCAACATCACAGTAGCAACAGCAACATTAACCCATACCACGCGCTCAAGCAGCAAAATCAGGATGGCTTCGTTGGTGGTTGGAAATATTCATACGGAACCCATGCCACCACCACCAACCGTTTTGAGTTCATTCGATACGATTCTGCTCAATTCAGTTCATGTACGCACCATATTGTTAATGGTGTAAAATCCGGACATGTCAGCGCACACAGACACACGGACACACAGAACACACGTAGTCAGCATGGCCGACAGGTGCAGCCATGTCCAGTTTGGCTTAATAATGCACTTGTATGTGTGTGTGTTTGAGTGTTAAACTCACCCTTACACCGCAGCACTGTGTACGAGGGCTGCATGCGATATCCTGTTTTCCTGTTATTACTGAATTTCTTCTTATGTTTTTTTCTTATATTTACTTTTCTACCTCACTGCACTGAGCATATCTATCTTGCATTTCTTTTTCGAATTGTTGTTTTTGTTGTAGTTTGTATTTGTCATTTTTTTTTGTGCTTGCAGCATGCTGCATGCCGCAAGTAGTTAGTACCCAGTTGGACTTGTAAGTATTTTAGAAGCAAATCTGAAAGCATTCTGTTTTACGAAACTTATGCAATCCGTGTTTACTTATAACAAGTGAAGCATTGTCATGTGTAAACTGCGTTCGAATACCTTCATTTAAATTTATTTCTGAAGGTTTAAACTTCAAGAATAAAATGCTTCCTTTCCTTATTACAGACAAGTCCTATATGGAAGCATAGTGCATTGCATTATTTTGGAAAGCATTTTAGAAAAGTCCTACTGGGTACTTGCCACAAACATGAGTCTATAAATATATTTGTATGTGTACATTTATGCTTGTATTTGAGCAACCTCACTGTATGTGTGTGTGTGTGTGTGTGCTGCATTCTAAAATTGTTTTCGCCAGCTATGCAATGCTAAATGTCAAGTTCAAATGGCAAAGTTCTTCAAATGAAATGCTTTTCTGCACTTTTGACGCTTCCCAGCTTCTTTGTTTTGCTGCTTTAGTCTTGCTTTATGAACTGTCGGCATCATTTTGCAATTGTTTTATATTCGCCTTGGCTTGCATTATTGCACTTCATTGAGAATGTCCTTTGATTAAACTTGAATTACAAAATGGTTTCGTGTATTTCATTATATCTATTATTTATAGGTTTTGTATTAAGTATATTTGTTTATATGTCTTTTGCTTGTCGTGGAAGCGAACTTGCCTCGTGCAATTATTTTTCATTAACATTCGTCTTTATGACGAACAGAGTTTTTTCGCTCAATTAATTAAATTTTTATAAAATTTTTTATTTATTTATTTTTTTGCAAGTTTTCCGCAGCGACTTAATAAACTCCAGTTACTCCAGTTATCAATAGCTATTGACAGATCATCTGACTTCATAATACGAAGCAATCATTTGTCAGCTTAGCCTGACCTAACCGTATGAGGAACCACACTACTCCTACCAACTTAGCTCCTTTGTTTTTGCATTTATCACCAAATGAGCAACTAAGAAAATAGAGCCTTTAAATTCATGGCAATTAATGTACAAGTTTAATTAAAAAATATCTTTTCATAGCAGTATGTATCTACGTTTCTGTCTCATGTATATTATATGCAAATATTTAAGATACACATTTATAACTTATGCAAAAAAATAACTTTTTATATATTTACTTCAGATTTCTAAGGTTAATGATGCTATATACAAATTATTTCATTATATTCAATTTCAGTATTCGAATTTTTTTTTGTTTTAATTTAGCTTCACTTCCCATTCCTTTATTTTTCTTCTTTTTATATTCAAGTTTAACTACAATTGCAACACATTTTCAGCAGAATGTAGAGGAGCTTCCTCATACAGATTATTTGTATCTATGCACAAAGTATCTGTGTGTGTGTGTGTTTACTTATGAAAGTCTTGTACTAACACAAGTCGCCATTCGTGTAGCTTGTGTCTGTCTGTCGTGAGAGGTCTCCAGCAAGTTGGCTTGTGTGAGTGTTGTTTTGTAAGTAAAGCTTCACTTGAATGTGATTTATGTGATCCGTTTCAAATTTATTGCCACAAGTTTTGTGTTAAAATCGCGTGGCACTCGTTGCAGCAGTTGTATATATTTGTATTATTGTTGTTGCACTGCACTGCACTATTGTGACAATGGCAAACATTGACTCAAACCGGCTACAACACACAGAAATAAGAACCTCAACAATAGCATAGATGAAGGCAACTAACAGTTGCCGCTTAAAATATAAATATTATCGAGTATAAATGTGCAACTCATTTTATGCACTTTCATTTATTTCTACACTTCCTATCTTTTGTTTCTTTTTGCCTACATTTTAAATAGCAGCCAAATCAAATGCAAGTCACTGAGTCGCTTTGAAACAATCTAAATCGTCTCTTGCCTCAATCAGTTTTTGTCGCAGTAGGTTAGCGTTGAGCGTTAGCGCCTACTTAGCATAAATTATAAAGTATCTACTAGATACTTTTTGTGGCAGCAGCGGCCTGCCTGAGCAGTAACTGCGCTTCGAAGGCGTTTAGCACTTCAACGTGCCTCGCATGCTAATTTGCAGTAGCATTTTTTTGCAATGCAGAGAATCTCATTCTACACTCCTACACAATTTCTCATTTCGCGCGCTTTGTCTCTCGCTCTCTCTATCGCTCGAGTTCATTGTTGCGGCTTAATAAAGTTATGAAATTTTTATGCGTACGCCGAGTTTGCAACTAAAATGACATTTCTGTGACATTTGTACGCACGAATCCGCTTTCGTGACAAGTTTCGAGCGCATGTTGTATTAGCGGCTTATACGTTTTTTGTCTCAGTTTGTGACAGTTCTACATTCGTTCGATGCGAATGTGCCAAGTAAATGCCGCTGTACAAAGTTGCAACATAATACAAAGTTATGATTCTAGACATCACTTTTTATTCGCTTCCAATCAATTATAATGCAATCCTTACAACCCATACACAGCTAATTAGCCTCAATGACCTTCTCGACACGAAAAAAAATTCGACAAAAAAAAAAAGATACAAGATACAACAAGCACGCTGGCTCATATTACAGTAAAAGGAAAACAGTCGTTCCTGCGCCAATTCACTTCCACTTCAACTCAACTCAACTCAGTGCCGCACGCCGTACGCCCTACACCCTGCCCTTGTCTTGTCCTGGCTAAAACGCAAACTGACAGCTACAAAATTGAGTTAGTTAACAGTTTTATACGCAGGTATGCAGATTTACCATGTAGGAATGCAAAATGCAGCAAATGAAAAGCAGACAGCACAGTGAAAAAAGCTTAAAAAAATGAAACGAATGCGATAAAGCGTCATTCAGACATGTTACGAGGGTCGTACAGTAAGTTAGCAACATATTTAAAAAAAAAAAATCGAAGTTACTACCACTTTGTATGATCCTCTGGCGCTGATTATACAAACAGAGAGCAAGAAAGTATCTAGCAAACAGAACATGCATGAGAACTTTTCCAAAAGTCAACTAATTTAAAAGTAGCAAAGTTATGTACACCCGAGGTAATAATAATGAATAGTTTTTCTTGAAAAGAGATTATCTATTGGATAACTGCTAATTTAAATGGAAAGGAGATTTTAGCTTAAGTGACAAATCTAGATCAAACTGATCCAACAAAGGCTTACAGTTAAATTCTACTAATAGAGAAAACTAAAGAACTTGCAATGCAAACATCTCAACTTGAACTTGATATTCGATTGTTTGGTGAATATTGATGGAACTGTTTTAAAGAACGATATATAGCGCATAAATTAGAAAGTACAATTTTTCATCGGTATTCCAGGACATTTAATAGACCTATATGTCGTACTGCAATATTTTGATTTTAGATGGAGCTGGCATATTACTTCTTCTAGGATAGACTATGTTCTTAAGAAAATTAAAAAAAAAAAAACATCCACTTTTTTGGAGATAAATTTCCACGAAAAAACTAATGTTTGAAAGGAATACATTTTTTGCCAGACAGTACTTTTTATTTCCCGCCCCAACTGCAAATATTAGTAGTCCGTAACCTTCATTGCTTTTGTAAAATTATTCCCGAGTGATCTACGGGTAACACATGTTGTGTCCATCTCTAATTTAGACCATAACATAAATTGGGTCACTCTAGTATATACATATACCCTTGACATTACTTTGAATTAGGCAAAGAGTATAAATTGTAAAAATTGTCTCATACTAAAGCATTGGAATCTGGAGAAGGAATTTTATTATATCAAATAAATTTTTTTGGATGGTAGAAAGTTTCAATTTAACTCAATTTTAATTGTTCTTTCTTATTTTTAGATTACAACCTTAAAAAATGCGAAGAAGCCAAATTAACTTATTTCTGAAAAGTTGAACAGATCTTTCCAGTTTGAAAAGATTTATAATTCAGTCACAATTGTTGCAACGTTTTAAAAATTATGGGACTTCATAAAGAATCTTTTTAAATCAGTTTCAAAATGTGATTCAATCTAACCCATCCGCCTGTCTGTCCCAGTTTATCATGCATCTTATAGGTTCAATCTTTTAATGAAGAACGTCGTGCTGGGGCCACAATAGAATCTCTCAAAACTGGACGCTACAAAAACACTGTAATCGCAAACAACTGTCACCTTTCCTACCTTGTGGACTAGCATATTATAATTCTTTTGAAATATTACACTTGTGGGTAGTTAATACTATAATGTTTTCTCTAGGTTTATTCTCCATTATATGTTTTTTTTTTCAATTTATTTCACTCAAGGTTCAATAAAAACAAGCTAATGAAGAGCAAGTGTGAAGAGTATTTAAGCATTCCAATTCCAACTCTTTGACACTCAAAGCAACATCATTAATTTCTTATAGCAATCGACAACTTATCATACAGCCCACAGCATACTTATTGTTAGTTAGATGATGTGCAGTCCGAGGGGCAAACGCGACAATCATGATGATGACCACAATGGGGAAGACAACAACAGCGAAACGTCAGACACCAGCAGCAGCAGCAGCAGCAACAATAACAATACAGACACAGAGACAGACATTCAAAGTGACACTCAGCAAGTGTGACAGTTTGAAACTCTTTCCTTTTAGGATTTCTGCTGCTTGCAGAAGTAAGAAATCGGCTTGCGCTTGGCGCTGCTGATCTGCATATGCTTTATTAGCAGCAGCAACTTAGCAGAGAATGTACATATTTGAGGTAGTAACTAGTAGAAGAAGCTTCTTTCATAGATGTTCTTCCCTCAGTCTAAATCTTCATGCTTTTTTAGTTAAGATTGCAGATAAAGTGTTGGAGTGTCAGGGTAACAAGTAGCGCAGTTTGCCCCACCACTTGAGGCTCGTGCGCATGCGGCATGTATCTATGTGTAGCGCCTGCTTCTTCTTCTGTAATGCTCTCACTTTACACCTTTTTTTATTCTTTATTTTTTTTAGTTGCAGTAAGCAGCGGTGACATGTGCCTTAAAAATGACAGAACGCGGCGTGTGACAGTGCATGTTGATCGGTGTTGTAGATGTGGCAAGCAGCTTTGTAATATCTGTTGTAATTAGTTGAAGCACGGTTCAAATGCGAGACGGCAAATGTAATTGGAGTTTCAATTAAACGATATAGAAAAAATTTCACACTTTTTCCAGCTGTTTCGTTGAAAATGTCACTCAGTATTGTTGCTATGAGAGCTTCATACATGTATGTGTGTGTGTATTTGTAAGTTTGTGTGCGACATTTCGCGTCGTATGCCATATTTTATTTCCATTGCCAAAAGTGTCATGTTACGAAGATTTATGTACGCTGTCAGTTTGCCTTTTGAGCCATGTTGGCTGAGCTGAGCTGACTGTTTTCGAGCGGACGTACGCTCGCTCGAACGCTGGCTTGTTTCTGCTTTTCTGTCTGTTTGTTTGTTTGTTGGTTTGTTTGTATGCATCTGACTGCTGAGATCACGCCCAAAAAACAGATTTGTCTTTTATCTTCTTCTTCTTCGTTTTCACTTCACTATCTGTTTGTGACAAATAAAATTATAATAAAGAAATGCTTAAAATTGTGCTATATACATATATACTCGTTTGTAGATACTTTTACTGCGGCTAACTATTTCCTACGATTTGATTTATTTCACTTGAATCAACTGATAACCGCAATTCCTTTTAAAACTGAAGCCACTACCTGTTCAATAGATGTCAATGTTGATAAACTCTGAAACGTGCGTCTTTGATGCTTTATCGTTGCTCAACTCGAAAATACTTCATTTTAGTTGCACTGCGTTGTGGGTTCAAACAAGTGTCAATACACTCCTTCGCATTGCATCGCATCGCATTCACTCTCACTCATTGACTGTTTGAACAGGGCAAGGCGTTCTGTTTGGTCTTTAACTGGCTTAAACATTTGCTTTTGCATCGCTTCCCGCACTGACACTGACTTATGGCTCTTGTTTTGCTTGAGGTTATATATTTTTCACGCCAAAGATTTATTACCTTCTCGAAGAAAAGATACAAAACGAAAGTGCTTGAACAAAAGAAAATGCCTTCACTTTCAAATGTCAATGAGCAACCATTTTGTAAGAAATGAAATGTTAAATGAATTTTTGGAGGTTAAGTGTGTTGATTATTCCAGTGAAATTTTCAAATGTATTGATTTGAGATATCGTATAAGCCACAACAATTTTCGTAGATCATCCAAATATGCATTCAGGAATACTCAAACTTTGAACAGCAAAAAATCTCTTGACTTAAACTGCTTTTTCCGGTTAATTTTGGATTAATAATTCCATGCTTTTCGGTGTATTGGTATTTTGAGAATAGAAGTTTTGGTATATCCTATTATTTGGAATAATTATTATAAGGTGTAGCATTACGTCTCCATCTCTGACCAATATATTGTCATTTGAACTAAGCGATTGTTAAAAGTGCATTCAGCTCCTCTCGTACTACGGTTTAAATTTCGTGCTAATAAATGGGTGAATGGCAACACTACATCAACAATCGCATAAAATATGAAAATCTTATAAGAAAACGAAACCAGTTGAAAGGATGTTTGACATTAACCTTTGTCAAATCGTTAACCGGAAGAAGAGCTCTGGTGATCGCTTAACGGTCGTTAAAATTGTTCACAAAATAAAAGCTTTAAAATATTGCAACTATAGGCACTTCAGACTATAAGGTAAGAATAAATAGTGACGCTACTTCATGCTTGAACGATGAATTGAGTGAAAAGTTGCTTATATTTTGAGAGTGGCACCACTTTGCATTATTACATTATGCTGCAGACTATAAAATGTGAAATAGCTCCGATTGATTTTTGGAATTGGCATTGAAATAAACAATATTTAGTACTAAATTAATTCAAATTCCCACGATTTTCCTAGTGCAATTTTCTTGAAATACTCCAAACTTTTGTAGGGAGCACGTCTTCGTTTACTGACACACAATGTTTGCGACTATTGCTGAATCTTTGCGACGGTTTGTTGTATCAATCTTCCACGATTTAATGACACATACAAAAAATTGGTTCACTGCCAATAATCATCTGACTATAAGAAATCCAATTCGAATACAACAGCCAAACGCAACTGTTATACCTGCTCGAAGCGAGTGAATATCGTAAACGATATTAAAATAATTCAAATAAGAAATTATCTCAAGTATCTCGAGAGATACCAACTCAAATGCAAAGGTGCTAATAAGAATTTGGCAAAGGTGCGATGAGATAAATTTCATCAAGAAACTTGTTTCTGTTAGTCTTAAGAGAGAGTGAGAGCGATCGCGCAAGAGCATAAAGGAGAGGAGAGCAAACAAAGCCAGGTGAGCAAGTGACGTTGTGTGTTGGTGTTGTGTTGTTATTGTTGTTGCATACCTGTCAAAATGCAACCATTTAAAAATGGGATACAAGCCAGCAACAAAGAAATAACATGTGACTGTAACGAAGAAGAAGATGTATCTCTGTATCTGTATCTGCAGGCAGACGGCATACAATTCATAATATTTCATTTACCTAGTAGACATCGTACTGCGCTGACATGAGCTGAGTCACCGCAGACGTCAACGCCGCAACGCTACGGTTCGCAGTCATCGATCAGCTGTTGCGCATAATGGCCGCCGCAGCGGAGCAGGTTTTCGATTCGTTACCGTTTGCCAACAACTATTAATCAAAATTTCAAACGCGCATCTTTAGACAGATTAGAATTGCACGTGTAGATACTTTTTTTTGTTTTGTTTTTTTTAGAAACTTTTCATTTTCTAATTTATGGCAACCACTGCAGAATCCTTCTACCACAATACGGAACATGCACAAAAGCCATTTATTTGTCTAAAATTCACATAAAGTGCGTGGCCTACTTCGTAAAGTGTGCAAAGTATCTTAAAGATGCACACACTTCCTGTACTACTCTACCAGAGCAGAAAGAAAGGGGTTGCGTTGTGGCGCGGGCATATTGCGGTCAAGGCGCGAAACTCATAAATTATATTCAGCGCTTCTTTGCTCAGCTGAAGTAAATTTATTTTTGCTTCCTCTACAAAATCTTCGGCTGCGAAGTTGCGTTTCCGTTTTCGATTTTGATTTTGATTTGGTTTGTGCGATTTTTTGTTCAGCAAAGAGTTTTGAATTCTTTTCCAGTTTCTACGCTGAGCGCAGCGATGAACTCGATTGAAACTATGTCTTTTATTTTGCTTTAGTCAACGGAGGTGAACGCGCGGCAATCCGTGTCAGAATTCGATTCGAACGCAAAACAAAAATTTACCGCCGGCATTTTGAACAGAGTTGCACATGTGTTTGGTTGTTGTTGTTGTTGCTGTTGATTCTGGAGCAAATTGCTTTTTGGCGGTTAATAAATTTTCAAATTAATTGACTAATTGCATACCTACAGCAGAGCACAGTGCAGCGAAGGAACGGACCCGTGTTGATGGAGCAAAGGAAGCGCAAAATGTGTATAAAATGAGTGGCTCAAAGTAGCAAAATGTAATAAGTGCTTAAAAGTGAAGACTTTTTTTTAATTTTTCTTTTTTTTAACTAAAAGCAAGAAATGAAAATTGAAGTCATAAAAAAAATAGTTTCAAATAATAAGTCCAAAATTGTTCTAAATCAGTGAAGCGCACACTAATACTATTGCATTTGTGCTTGCATAATTCCACACCAACTGAACTCTCAGGGTATAAATGTGAAATTCAGAGAGCCAAGATACACGTGTGCGACTCTTTGTCCATCACCATTCTAAATAGAATTATAAATGATTGTTTATGTGTTTAAATGAAATAATTGCAATTTCATGCTTTTGTATAATAAAATGGAGTTCTATTAGAGCGATTTTTATCATCCGTTTATTTTATGGCTGTAAATGCTTTGTCAACGTTAATTTTTTTTAAGTTATATAAGAAGTATCTCTTCCGTAGAAAGCTATCACAAAGCTATCACATCCATCGTACAATTATGAAAGCAAATACGGTTCTAATAGAAAAATAAAATTAAAAAAAAAAAACAAAAAAGATTTATTCTAATGATAATCGCTTTATTCTTAAAGCTGACATAAACCAACTAACTTTTGTCTTATGCTAAATAATTCGGAAGTAAAATCCTTTACAAAGCACTACAATCGCTTACACTGTACTTCACAACATAATAAAATTATTAATTCATTAATTGAATTTGAGTTGTATGTGAGTCGATTTTGTATCTTTTTCTCTCACTCCTTCCATATGACACAGCCTGCGCTTATGCTTTTGCCCAACCTTTAGTGTAGGACGACGTGTATCCATAGCCAAAAATGTGAGTGCCATGTGCAAATTTTACGAGCTGTTGAGGCCACTTATGCTGCACAAACTACAAAACAGTCCCAGGTTAATAATAATACTGAAATGTGTGTGTAAAATCAAAATGTCCAAGCGAATGGAGAATAAATGTTTCACGTACAGCATGCCTGATGTGCTGGCAGGAAGGAAACTACTCTATAGAAGTAATGGTGATGCTGATGATGATGACACTGATGATGTTTACAACGTGCTGCTAGTAGTACTTTGTACAATAATTGAGTTTGTCCGACGCTGTGCGTAGTAACAGCATAAATTAATTAAAACTCAATAAAGAATATGTTGCCATGTGGCAATGTGTTCCAAAGAAGAAGAAAAAATATAGGCAGAAGCATCTAAGTTGAGCATGAATGCTCTGCTAAAAATTTCTTACGTTGTTAATAATTTATTAATCATTTTTACTTGTCGTCAAAGTCATTCTGTGCTTTTGCTCAGCATGGCATGTCCTGGCAAGGGTTTCTTGGCTGTGCCAACTTGTTTCTACTTCGTTCGTTCGTTTTGTTTACACTTTGCAGATTTTTTTCGGTTCGCTGTTCTCAATTTTTTTTTTATAGACCTTTTTCGTGTTTTTGGTTTTGTTCGCATTTGTCCGTATTGCAGGTGCCACTCATTCATTCACTCATTCATTCGTGCCGCCACTCGTCCGTCTAGTCGCATAAATGTGTCTCTGGGTTGGTTGGTTTGTCCGTACCGTACGTTTGTCCCAGCCAACTTTGACTCTTACGACTCTAACGTGTTGTATTTCTGTTGTTGTATCTATGCATATGAATTATGGAAATTATACAATGACAACACGAAAAACACAGAACAGAACAAGGAACTGAAACCGAACCAAAAAATATTTAACACGACAAGGACAACGTCGACAAAGGCAAATATGACAGTGTTACATAAAATTTTTGTTGTTCGATTTTCCGCATTTTTCTGCATGAGTGTCCTTGTGCGTCATTCATAAGGGATCATCGGTTTTTTATGCAGATTATTGAGCGGTTTGCGTTCGTATTTATTTGTATTTTTGCACAGAATCCTTTATTAAACTCCTTCAATGTAAAATTGAGCCAGTGACCTATTTAATTGGTTTACAAATTAAATAAACGTAAATTTAAACGATGTAGAGAACTCGATGTTTTTTTATTATTTTTGTAAATTATTTTTTTAGTTTATTGAAAAGTTTGCAACCAGGATAAGGCGATTTAGGTGAAGCAGGTTTTATTATGTAAACATTTTCTTGCTCAACTCTTCAAGGCGCAACAGTCTAACCATGCCAGTAGAAACATATCTAAACATATAACAAAATTGCAGACAAATTTTTGCTTTTTTGTTTGTTTGTGCGCGCATCACGCCTAAACCGCTAAACTAATTTCTATGAATTTTGGTGTGGAAATAGATGGGACTTTGGAAATGAACATAGGCTTGTGTTAGTTAACATCAGGGAGGGATGTTTCACATTCGGCAAACTCGCGTAAAATCCATTAAGCAAGTGTAAACAGTTTGGCTTTACTGAGCACTTGTGAAGCGGGCGTGGTTCAGTAAGCAATAAATATAAATGAACAAGTTATGAAATATCGAAACCCTTTGAAGAAAGAGCCTCCTTACTGGGTCAAGTAATCTCTCGTATACTTTCTTCAGTTTGGGTTTTGCAATAAATATTCCAAATTTACTATAAATAGGTGAACTGAAGTGAACTGAAAGCCGTGTACAAATTGGATCTGGTCTCAATATACACATATACAGAGCACACACATATGCTTATACACTTCGGCCATTCACTTTATGCACATCCCTGAACCAAAACCTCAACAAATATCTCAAACTATTACATTTCTTCAGTTGCAATATGCAATAATAACTTAAAAGCAAAGATTTAATTATAATCAAATCAAATGTCATATCTTCTATCAGTTCTTCCGCTTAACTCTCAGCTGAGATGCAACAAGCGGCTATTGAAAAAATTGGTAGCTGACATTGAATATGTATTTGACCGCAGGGAGTTAATTAAAGTTGAGCTCCTAATAGTATAAAATGCCTTGTTTACATTTAAAAAGTGAGCACAAGCGCAAAAAAATAAAAGAGAGCGGCGAGGTAAACGTTGCAGTTGCAAAAAATATATAATTTTTGGACAACTCTGCTAATTGTAGCTCACCAAATGTGAATGAGTGGTGTTGCATGTTGCTGCTGTTGCACATTGCATGTTGCAGTTAATAATTATTAACAAAAATATATAAAAAAACGGTGTGTGTTCGTTCAGGACTTGTAGTGCAGGAATCGCAATCGCCATCGTTGTCGTCGTCGTCGTCGTCATCAAAATTGAACAGCATTGACATGGTCTGCTCTGGCGGCTTCCTGCCACCTCCGTTTCGATTCGTAGCTACATTTGTTGCATGCTTCGTTGCGCGTGGTGTTGCGCGTGTGGCTGTCAGTACTCGTACTTCGTAGCATTGCCTTCCATGTGGCATTTATAAAGGAGGGATACACGACGGCTTAGCGCCCTCACATCAATTCAATTTCATTTTGGGCTACCTCACTAGTCGAAAAGGCTAACAATGTTTGCTTTTTTTCCCACCTTTTTCATATTTTTCTATATGCAACCTCGAATTGTTTCTTATTTTCAAGTTTTTTTTTTCACTTTTTAGCCAGTGGCAGGCTGGGTAAACAAGCCAAGTTGCCGTCGTCGTCGTCATCGCCACGTTGTGTAGTAGCTGAACTGCTTTCAAGTAATCGTCGCCTGGCAGTCGTCGAGTCGGCTTGTTTTCCTAGGCAACTTTGATAGCTACTTTGGACAGAATGCGCTACTAGTGTAGCGTATGCCAAGCTACATACATATTTGCTGCTGAACTTGTTACCACATTTTTTGTTGTTGTTTAAAATAGTTGCACCCGCTGCCACTCATACACGCCGTCTGTTCTTTGTTGTTGTTGTTTTTGTTGTTGTTGTTGTGCGGTAATAAATTCATATTCAAATTGTTAATTGAATATTATTTGTTAAATTTGCAAGCATTAAATGTAAATGTCGGACGAGAGTGTCGATTAAGTGCAACAAGGGGCGTATATTTAGCGCAATAACTTTTCGTGCATCCCTCTCTCTGTTCCGCTTTATCAACAGTCTCCTTCTTTATATTCCCATACATTTGTTTAGCTTTATATTAATTTGAAGCTCACTTTTTAACAAGTTGCTAAAATGCCGCCTTCAATGTCGCACGGTGGAACAAATTCGAAAATATCGAATAGAAATTATGTTACTGCATGGAATAGTTCAAAATTTATAAATTTGTATAGAATTGAATACTTTTTGTTCGTGAAACTTCTTTAGCGATGTTTGAGTCTGAAAAACTGAAACAGGAAATGAGTGCATGTGGTGAGACGGAGGAACGTGGAAATGTAAAAGTAACAATCAAAACTAAAGCAGAATTGTCGCCGAAAAAAAGGATTCATTTATTTAGATACTTCCTCAGTCACAATATAGCTTTACACAATATAACTTGTTAACATATTCGACAGAGGTTAAAGTTCAGCACCTGCTATCATTTGGTGGAGAAGTGCTTTAAATGGGGGAAATAAGTTGAAGTAAAACTAGTATAGAGCCCGGACAAACGATGTTGTTTGCAGCTGTAAATTATTTTATTGAATCACAAACACTATTTCCATGAAGCTATATCCCTAAATATATGGTTAGAAGAAATACCGAAGATTCTTTGTAGAGAATTTAATAAAAATTTTGGTGCAAAACAAGATTTTATTTGAGGAGGTCGACTGATCCTAGTAGTTGAATATTCCTACCCATAACGTAGTTTTGTGCAATTTTTTATGTTTTTTTCGCCCTTGTAATATTAAACAGTATTTATGGACAGAGTTGATAATTTAGAATAAGAAAACAAATATATTTTTACTCTCTACTTGAGAAATGAAAGGATTGGTATTTCCATGTGAATTTTAAACAATGAAATACCAATCCTATCATTTTTATAGTGAACCAGGGAAACATAACACTCAATCTCAAAACTGGCTGTAAAATCCGGTCGCACTCTAGAAGTAGGGATTCTTTAGAGCAGTACTCTGCATCCATAATGTAGTAAGACTTCTGATTAGCTCATCTCTTCAATTTGTTCAAGTTTTGAATACAATTATTGGAACATTGCCTTTTATTATTTACGTATTTTTTTGTTTGGGTCTCAGAGACATATTTTAGATCTCTCAATAAATATTTTTTTTTACTTTTATATTTCTTGGATTTCCTCAAACATTTAACATAGTCACTAAACAGCCTTCCTGCTCCACTGTGCATCAAATCGTTCAGCACCTACAGTGATTAATTCTGAGAAATTCCAAACACTTCATATTTAATAATTTCTCACATAATAAGACACACCAGCGGCTAAATCAGTAATATGAAATCTGAGTGCAATTTAGCCCGAGACCACCTTTGCGCGGTACGAGTGCATGCGATACATTTAATGCGCTGAAGTACAGAGCGATAATCTCACATTTGATTCAATAAACACGCTCAAATTGCGCCAAAGTGCAGCGTTACCTTATCAAATAGACTTACTGGGAATAGTTCGCTCAGCTGCAACTTTATCAATCATAGCGCAGCGAAAATATATATGTACATATTTAATATGCAGTTGTAATTTTTCGCCTCGATTCGACGTGCAGTCAAGTATATAATTTAAATGCGTACACAAAATGTGAGTAATTGGATTTTAAAAAGTAGCTGCCGCACTGCCGCACTGTCGGACTGCATGACTGACAGACGAGATGCTGGCTACTTTTTTTTCTTTGATTGATAACCTCAACGTCTGCGCTGCAGTAAAATAAACGCCTTTAATCGCTGTGGGCCCAGCTCAACTCAATGCTCGTGCTTGGGCTGGGTTGCTATAGGATGAGACGGGTTGCAAAAACTGAGACAAAAAAAAAAGAGCGACAACAACAAAAAATCACAGCACTGCCTCAACGAGGTGGCCGCACATTGAATTGCCATGTTTAATATTAATTGCGAGTAGCAGAAGCTGTGGCAGTGGCAGTTCAAGTCACAGCATCTTCTATACACATACATACTTGTATATACGTCGTGCAACTTGAGGCAACTAGAGCTACTACTTTGTCGGTTATTGTCGAATGTGGCCGGAGGTTTGCGTGTAGTAACACATGCTCCCCCGCTTAAATTACATTTTAAATAGCGCCTAATCAGCACTGAGTATCTACGACAGACAGACGGCAGCCAGCTAGTTGCGCAGTGCAGCGCTGTGCGAGACGTCGAATCAATCATTTCCACACTCCACTACAAGATATTTCCATTGCTAGAGAAAATGCAGTAGCCAAGTTAAGCTGCGCGTTGCCACCATCTATGTGGTTTGAGTATGCGCAGACGCGCGCGCCTTGCCAACTTGGCCAAAATGACTGACTGACTGTTATTCTTCCTCGCTTTATTCAGTTTGTCTGTCCGTTGGTCTGTCTGTCTGTCTATCTGTTTGTTGCCAGGCCGTCTTTGTCCGTCCGTCCGTCAGACGCTTTACGCGCGCTTTGTTGTTGCTAAAATGATTTCATGTTGCGCTGCAGCTTATCTTTTTCACTTGCAACACGTCCCGTCGCGGTCTCGTGTGCATATTCGCTGACGAAATGCATGAAAAATGCGCGGAAGTTGTGGCACGAGATGTGCAGACAAAATCGAGTCAAAAGCTACGCTGAACCGCGAACATAAACAGCTACGCAAATCTTCGCAAGCATCGAGAGGTGCCCTCGAAAATTGGTAGCCTGGTTTAGCCTCCTAGCGCTGCCAGTACAGATTTTTTTTCGATGATCGACTCGACTGTGGCGGTAGTGATTTGTCTGAAAATTTGTTTTAATTTTGCTTTGTTTTCTTTGGTTTTGATAATTTTCTGTTTTACTTGTTTGTTAGTCTTACATTAATGCGCTGCGTTATGCGCTTGCAACGCTTAAAATTCAACTACTCCACCACCAAAATATCGCTAAATATTAGTAGTCAGTCAGTCTCTACTATATACTACTACCACAACCACTATGTAGTATCTATGTAGTAGTTGTTGTGCTTCAAACAAAAATTTATAAAAGAAAAAGTGGAAATTTTCTTACCCATGTCTGTTGATATGCCGCCGTATTGTGTTAAATCAGATCTTATCTTACCTGAAAGAACAAAGAGTGTGCATGAGTTAAATTAATAGAACCGACAAACAGAAAAGTTTAGTAAGCACATGCTAAGTAAATTGATTATAATAATTCTTAAAAACCAACTTCAGACTTTAGATATGCAGTAAAATATTTAAAATAATTATTTAATTTGTTTAGTTGCAGCTACACGTCGAAATTCTCATTGGACACGAACAAAAACAATTTCTAATTTCATTCGATTTACTGATGAAACCATGGAATATTTTTTTAATATCCCTAAAAAGTATATTCCTACATCTATCTATCTATCTATCTATCAATCTATATATCTATCTATTTATCTATCTATCTAGCTATCTATCTATCTATATATCTATCTATCTATCTATCTATCTATCGATCTATCTATCTATCTATCTATCTAACTATCTATCTATCTATCGATCTATCTATCTATCTATCTATCTATCTAACTATCTATCTATCGATCTATCTATCTATCTATCTATCTATCTGTCTATCTATCTATGTTCCTTATAGAAAGCTAAATCAATGAACCGATTGAGCTGAAATTCACAGACAAACTCCAGTTCAGCCAGGAAATGGTTCGAGTTAAGTTTGGTCAAAAACCGAAGGGGGCTAGGCCCAACCGCCATACACGCGATAAACAAAATTCAACATATCGTTACATCCATTTGAGGAACAGGGATGATAATTGATATACATGCTAATTGTTTTGCAAGAAGTAAGATCACATCATAAGTTTGGTAAAAATCTTCCAGAAGAAAAAGCACTCCAAAAACTACAGTTTATTCAAACCCATAAGTATATTATGAACTGTATTCGAAGAACTGTAAATCCAACAGAAAAAATATATTTTTTTTTTGTTATGTTTTTTCGTAAGTTTTAAGACATATGCCATATTGTTCCATAATATTCTAAGCAAAAAAACCAAACCAAACCAAACTAGACTAGATGAGTCTCAGGCTAGACAACATTTGTGCTACAGTTGCTCTCCTGTTTATTATGGCTAGACAATAATTCTTTGGACCCCCTTTTTGTTGATGTTTTTTATTTTTGGTTTTCAAAGATTGTCTTAAAACATTCGTCGGTCGGTGGCTCATTTTTCATATTTAGTATTTTGTTTTTCTTGTTGTTTTTGTAATTGTGGTCGGTATTTATTGTTAGTGCTGTTGTTGTTGTTGTTGTTGCTGCTACTCCTGCTTTATGTTTACGCTGTGAAAGTGCAAAATGTAAACAATCAAAAATCCTCACGAAGCGCCAAAGTAAAAAAAGGTAAAGTATAAAAATATGATTTAATGGCAGCGATAAAACACGTGTGTATTTAAATATGCGCAGCGCCTGGCGCCTGAGTAAACTTAATTTTCACACACACACATACACACACACAGCCACACACAGCAATGCAGATACACTCACACACTCAAGGTTTTTCTATTCTTTTTATTTTTTAAGGAAAAATTTTAAAATCAAAATTTTATTTCGGTAGAACGAAAATTTTTTACACTTCACCTGTAGCATATAGGCAAGAGAAAAAGGCTAGAAAAAAATGTATTTGTTTCTAAACAGTTTGAAAGAGTCCATTCTAAAATATTTATTTGTATTGAGGATTTATTTTGTACTGGCAAGCACAAAATCTCTTCCAAAATTTCTAGTATTATAAAAATATTCATTTCATGATTTTCTGTTTATATAAGCTTTGTAGGGTATTAAATTGAAACAAAAATTTGTGAAAAATCAGTGTAAAGCGTTGACTAGTAGCAGACTAAACACCGAATGGGACAATGAAGGTGGATGGAAAGCGGAGCAGGTAAAACACAAAACTAAAATGTGACAAACGCTTTTTAGCACCAACAAAAATTTAAAGGAACAAAAAAACTAAAATTATGAAAATTGTTGTAAATGGTTAAAAAATGAAAAACCACTTGAGAAAAAAAATAAAAAAATAGAACAGTGAAATCCACTTTAGACAAACTCCGACAAATGTCTGTACAAGTAGAGTCGGATGCACTACATATGGATAGGGTTGGAATGAGTTTGTATGGTTGGGGTGCCGCACCGCACTGCATGCAAACAGTTGGCAGTGCGTGTGTTCTACATGGATTGCAGACGACTAAAAAGGTGCAATTGGAGTACTTGTAAAAATTACAACATTAATACTGCAGCATAAACATGTAAAAAGGCGTTCTAAATGCTATAAGAGAATCAATTCAACAGAAATAAAAAAATAAAAAACTTTAAATGCGCTTTGAGGTGTGCTACTCTTTGAACGCAGTGCCAACAATGTTTATAATATTTTCCGTACTCAAACATTTATTGCATAAAATTCACATTAAATTATTTTAATGGCTTTTTAAAGACGCTTTACGCGCTGGAGACAGATTAGCGTGCTTGAGAAATAAATAATTTCAAAGATTTAGAATGAAACACGCTGGCGTCTGCGGTTGGCACTCGGCTTGCCCCTTTATGCATTATAAATATGTATCTAGATACATTTTGTAGTACGCTCTATTGTTTGTTTGCATTCTGTGCTGCATAGACGACTGTCTTTGGTTTTTATTGCTCATCAAAGGCGCTGATATAAATCTTAATTGCCGACCCAAATAAATAGACTCGATATACACATGCAATAAACATGTGCGTCGCAGTCATCTGTCTACTACTAGGCAAAGACTATCGCAGCTAATGCAGGCCAGGCCGCACACGGGGTAGGTGGAGGCTGGCCAGCCGGCAATGAAGCGAGTTGAAGGCCAATGCAAACAAGTTGTTGAGATTTTTTCAAAATAGCAGCAAAAAACTAAAATGTTTTTAACATAACTTTGTATATTGTATCTATATGCCACACAATTGTGTTCTGCTTCCTCTTATTGTTATTATTCTGCTTCTTCTTCTTCTATCTCATTGACAGCCATCATAATTATAATCACTTTCATTGCCACTAGGCCGCCGCCGCTGCATTCCGCTCAAGTAAAGAGCGAGCGCCCCAAAAAAGAAAACTCGTTAACAAAAACACTTTCAAACTGTGGACAAGTTTTGACCAACAACTGATAAGAACAACAACAACAGCAACAACAATATAAAATGCACTATGCAACATCAACGGTCGGTCACCCAGCAGCAGCAGCAGCAGCAACAAAAGCAAAAGTTGCATCGAAAGAAGTCATTAAGGAAACATTAAATTGACATTAATGTGCTGTTCGACACTGTGGCAACCATGATTCGAGTTGTTTGGCTACACTGGAGCTTTGCATAAAGTTTATTGGCCCACAACATCGACAACAATATGAAAACAGGAAATATATTAACTACGATGGCACCGAAGCTGTAATGCGCTACACACGAACTCATATTAAATGGTGCAGATTTATATTAAAAGAAAAAGGGTTAAACTTAAAGGAACATAAATTATTAGGTTCTGTATGGGGTATACCATTATATCTACTACTAAGTTTCGATCTGAACCAATGTTGTACATTTTATGAAAGTTGTATCGTAGAACCAAGCTTTAACTGTAAAATAAAGCATCTATAAATCAACCAAGAGACCCATCGTACCCGCGTATTGTATCACAAAATAGCTAGCTCGACTTGTTTTATTAATCTGTTCAGAAACAAGTAGACACCATAAACGATGTCTCTATCAAATTATTACAAACCTTATTCAAAACCAATAATACTCTCTTAATACAATGTGTGAAGGGTATAAAAAACAATATATGAATCAATCGTCGCTTTGCATAAAAAAGAAAGACAAAAAATAAAATATGTGAGAAATATTCATTTATTGATTAAAAAAAAACGAGAATTTCGCTTTCGTTTCTGAAAAAAAAGAACTGTTGACCTGACCTGCAACGTAATCAATGTTGACTACTTTGTTACCCAGTTTGGCATTTGGCTTTTAAGCGAAGAAATCAAGGACATAACACATATTTAAATTTTGACTTTTACAGTAAACTGTACAATATTAATAGAATTAACATGTAAGGACGATTATAACGTGCTTGGGTTATCCCTTCTTCTCCAACATACCCATTACTTTTAAATGATGTAGTATATAGTGTGATAATATAAAGCGGCGCCACTCTCAAAATATAAGTAACTTATGAATTGAGTGCATTATACTGAAATCACTCAAAGGTGCAACTATTTTGAGAGCGCATGCATGAAGTGGCGTCACTTGCATAATTACACTATGGTATGTTGTATCATAAAGTTATGTAACCATGATTATTACATAGTCTCATATGTGTATTATCAATTTATCAGAAAGATTTTAATGCGTTAATGGCTTTATTTTATGCCCTACCAGAAAAATTTCTTCTTAATTAAATCGACAAATCGAAATAACAATTCGTAATAAACTACGTAGTTTGGCTCCAAAACCTTGTAAAGTTTTGTAACTAAAGCAGATGGTATTTGACTTAACTTTCTGGAAGTAGACGACCAGTTTCCATATTATTGGGATGTTTTTGGAGTTCTCAGCTCCAATTTTGTATGAAACATTTTTACCATAAAATATATCAATAGCTTATAAGTTTGTCAACGAATTTCCTCTGATATTTCGCATCTTTTACTTTTTATTTTTTGTTTTAATAAATTTAACATAATTTTTTTTTTTTTAAACGCCAACGCTTTATTAAATCATCCACAATACATACACACAAAAAAAAAAAAAAACCCAGATACGAATACTGGTTCAACAGCCCTACGCAACTAAAACTTTACTTGTTCACAGATCCAGATTCAGCTCCCCCGGTCGTTCTACTTGTAAAATACAGCAGCTCATCTTCGATCGCGCTAACATAAATCGTTTCTTTGATTTTTCTTTCTTTTTTTTTATTTTTTTTTTTGGAATAGCTTTTTTGTTGATTTTTATCTAAATTGCGGCTCATTATGATTGCTTCGGAACGTTTTGGCTGAGTTTTGTTTGACTTGCAGCAAATTTCCGCATAAAGTTTGGAATTTTCGTAGACAATTTTCTTTTTCAATTTGAAATTATTTTACTGTGCAGCGTGTCAGAGTAGTGCAATCTAATAATAAGTAAATATTTGGAAGCTAAAGCTGAGATCGCTAAACGAGAAACAAAAAATATAAAAAAATAAGTGAGTGGGAATGGAAGAATCGATCGATTTCTCGACACCGGCAACCATTTGGGGCCACCACCAATGAATTATTAATAATAAATAAATCATTATTAAAATCAAAATATAATACGCAAATATGCATATTATCGGCACACACAGATACACTTACATGCTGATGTTTGGAGTGTGTATCTGTGTATTTCGTTTCATGTTTACGCCACTTTTTCCCATATTGGTGTGTGTGTGTGTGTGTGTGCCAGCATGAGTGTAGCTGTGTGTATACAAGTGGTTATAATGAATGATTTGTTGTTTTATAATAAACACGACGGCGTCTTCTTCTGCCTTGGCGTCGTTGCTGTTGGCTTTGGCGTTTGCAGCGGCGGCGAAGACAGTCAAGACGTCGACCGCCGTCGTCGTCGCTGTAGAAGAACGGAACCGAACCGCCAAACTGAACAGAAACTACTACTGCCCAGTACTGAAACATTTCTTGGCGCGCGTATTTTCTTTATTTTTAATTTTTGAATTTTTGGACAACATTCGAGCGGAATGGACTGGCCTGGCCTGGCCTGGCCAAGACAGACGACGACACAACACTCTTGTACTTTTATATTTTTTATTAGGTATCAAAAACACCTCAAAACATGATTTTGCAACCGCGTTTGTGTTTGTGTGTACATGTACGAGTGTATGTACATATGTATCCTATAACTGTGTGTGTTGGGCTTGTCATCCTTTTGAGGACTTATGCAACATGGTGAGAAGCAGAACGTTGCACTGCATACAAGTTTTGGGTTTCAGTTTAAGTTTGCGCTCTAAGGAAACCCTGCGCTTAGTCGGCTGCTCGAATCGGCTCTGCATGGATCTGCAGGAAGGTGCTTATTAAATTCCTTATTTAAAAATACATTAAAGGAACGTATGCAATTTAGTTTTGGGGGGGGGGGGGGGGGGCACACAAAGTGGCACGAAATGCATGAATGAACGAACGAACGAACGAGCAAACCAACCCAAAAAGTCTAATAACATTTATTTTCACTTGCATTCTGCAATGCATTTATTATACTTTTTATATTAATTAATTTTGAGCTGCAGAAATGAGTTGTGAATTTATGGCTTGCACAGGAACTACTCAAATTGCTGTTGTTAGTGATTGGCTGCAAAATTTCACACACTCTCGCTTAGAAGTATATTTGCGAATATCGAATAATAAGTCGAGTCGAGGCTGTTGAAAATGCGTGCAAATCAAATGAAATGCTCAACTGCTGCATTCGCTGTTTATTTTTTTCGTTTATAATTAAAATTGCGCGTTGAAAAGTTTTCCTGCTTCGAGTTTTCCTCAGTGCATATAATCGATGTGTATATTTATATGCCATGTACTCCCGCGAGTCGGTCTGTCTGTGTTGACTTCTGTGGCATTTGTTGGCGCTTTAACGTAATTACATGTTCCATGACCGCAGCAACGCCAAGGAAATGTTTGTAGGTCGTGTGAAAGGATTGGCAGGGAGTGGTTTGTTTGTATCAGTTTGTCACAATGAACTGATTCAGTGTAATGACTTTTGCACTCCGACTTTGGTCTGCATAGGTGACAAAGTATGAAATATAAAATTTCTGTTATCAAGGTGAAAAATTATTATAGTATTCAAATAGATATAACCACGGCATTATACTCTAAGAGCAACTCCAATAATATCTAAGTAAATTTTTTCTTTATATATAGTCTCACACTGCCCAAATATATTTGTGAGCAGAATACATTATAACTTCTAAGTGAGGCACCATCTGCTCGAGGGACAGTTTTTTTCAGAAACTGTCACCAAACTCGCCAAATAAAATCATTAGGTACTACAATAGAAAAAGTTTACCGTAGAATTAAATTTACTACAGAGTTAAATGTTCTACAACTCTTCTCAGTTTTTGTATATTGAAGAAACGATTGTAGTCTGAAAAGTCCTTTCCTAATATTATAGGTGGTGCTTGCATTCTGATAAGTACCATCAAACATTATACAGCTGTCGTATTTTGAGCAATCTGCATCATTAAGTATGTGTCCGACAATAATTTATATCAGGCGTGGCATGCTATATAAATTGATATTTCTTGATCAAAGGTTGATTTGATACACATGGATATGTCCTACTGTCTGAGACTAGAAGTTTAGATTATTTAAATAAAAAAGATATACGCAAAGTTCGAGGAATTATGTTGGGTACCATGGGATAGGTATATGAAAATCATCATAAGGTTTCTCTTATAATTTTTCATGTTGAATGATCATTTTTAATATACATATATTGATTTAAAGTTGGTTAGCTACCATTCATACGTTCTCTCTCTTTCATTCATTTACGTGTTATAATTCTCATTTTGTTCTTGCTTACACCAGTAGTTCGTTAATGTGCTATTCGTTTTTTTGCATTCGGGATTTTGTATTCTTTTTAGCAATAACTTGTTTACATGTTCAATTTTTTATACTTTTGACACTTTTTTATAAAGCATTAAAGGAATCAAAAAGTGCACATTCTTGATCTACTCGACGAGAACAGCCGAATGAGCTTTGTCCGTCTGTCTGTCAGCCGTGTGTCTGTTCCCTGTTTTTGTGAATCTTTTTCCGCTGGTTTGAAAAATCGATTTGAATTTATTATAAGGAGTTACTTTGTTCCAAAGCTGAACCTTAACCCCAACCACGTTTCGACTATTGTTTGGTTTTGTTTGGTGGCTTCTTATGGGAAGTGTATCAATGGGCGTAATCTGTATTGATCGTAGCCACCATACATATCTACCGCCCAATTCTCGGGTTTTGTATGAAAAACATTTACATATATAAAAGTAAAGAGCAACGTGACAACTAACCTGGATGTTTTTATAGATGGTCCCTTACTAAAACGAAATACTAATTTTATTAATTTTAATAAACGATCTCAATCTTGAGCTTAAATATAAAAAGTTTAACCAATCCTTTTCACCAAGGTAAATTTAATCCTAACCATAAATTTAATGGAGCAATATTTTGTTTTCCGAGGCTTTCTTTTCGTTTTCATTGGGGGTTTTTTTTTTAAAGTGGCGGGTCCCAAGCCCAGCGCACCAACCCCTTTTTAAAGGAGAGGGGGCCCCTTCGCCTTCTCACGTTAGCTCACCTCTGAACGGATGTTCAGAGGCTACCCAGGAGATACGTGTCCTAACGGACGTGTGAGTTGCTTGGACCGTTTGACACAAGAATCATTGTTGGCCATTCCCAGGTGTATGGCAGTCAACAACTTTCCACACAATGTGCACTTGAGCAAACGAATTGGTGGACGCCGACATAGAGGACGACCGGGCACTCGATGGAATGACCAGGTATGGAGAGATCTCTCCGTACTTGGCATTCAGAACGACTGGCGCCAGCGCGCACAAGATTATGGAGGCTGGCGCGCTTTCCTGGACGCGGCCATGACCGGTAGACGGTTCACGGCCATATAACTAACTAAACTAAACTAAATATTTTGTTTTATTAGCTGATGAACACTTATTAAACTCTTCCTGCTGTAGAGGTTCAGTCTTTTCGAATAACGGAAGTTTGAAGAGCCAGTTAGCTTAACTGACGCCCTATTCGAAAGGTTAAATTATTATTTTATTACTCCTGAAAGTTGGTTGGTTCTTAAATTACTTCCCAAACATTATTGCTGTACTATAAAATATAGCTCCCATATATGTGTATAGTTCATATGAAGACTCTCAAACTTGGTACAGGGTATCCTGAAGTCATTTACACTCAATTGTTGCAATATTTTTCTTTTAAATTCTATCTTTTTAATGAACTGTAAATATTCAGTTTAAGAATATATAATCTTCTTTTAGACTAAAATTAGAACCGTCTTACATGACCTTGGATGCCATAGAATTAATAAACCATTCAAACCTGCAATTCGAATGCAAAGTGCTTGCATTATTCGTGTAATAAGTACGTGCGAACCACAAATAACTGCGAAACATTTTAATAATTTCTGATATTTCCCAAAATTTACTTCACTGCTCATTCTTGCACCCATTGTCTGTGCAAATGTTGCCGCTACAGGTTGCAGTTTGCAACCAATGCAGCAGTCTAGTCTATCTATCTACTGGCACTGTTTAGTGTGGCAGTGCGTATGCTTTGTCCTTACGCAACAATTAGTGACGCAATGTACGCACTGGCACTTTTGGTTTATGGTCTTGCTGTGCTCTATTCTATGCTATATGCCGCACAAACATTTGTATCTGTAGCTGCACACAGCTCGCAAACCATTTTGGCCTGTTCGTTGCGTTGCATTCGTTTGCCGCACTCGTGTGGAGAGAATTATGAATTATGACGGACGTGTCAATTGCAGAAATTACAGTTTTCAAGGTCATTTCGCTTAAAAATAAAAAAAAAATTCGAATGTATTTCGAACTGCCTAAATGCAAGAAATGACCACCACTTCCTCGAATGTTGAGTGCTGCGTGGGCAGAAATTTTTGAAATTCTTTTTTTTTTTATTTTGAACGCGACACCTTAAATGCTCAAGAAATAAAAAACAAACCGAAAACACAAACGAAATTAGTCAAACAGAATTCCAATTTCCAAGACAAGAACTTCGACGCAAATGGCCACAAAAATCAAATTTTGCGCTCTCTCTCAATAAACATTCATATGGGCATATAAAACAAATTTACGAATTTATGTTGAAATTTATCGATAATGACTTAAAAGCCTTCAGGACAATGATTTAATGCTCAGCCTTAACTCTGCGTTATGCCCATTTGGTGTCGAAGGCAGTTCAAGTTGAGATCGAAGCCCACAACAGCAACAACAGAAAAGCAGCAACAAATTCAAACAACATGCGATCGAACAAAGTGAAGTAGGTTTTCAAATCTTAAAGCATGTTTAGATAAAATTGAATACAATTTTTGAGCAAGTCTTTTTTCATTATTTTTTTTGTTATTTTGGTCGATTTTTTCTTTCTTTTTGCATGCATGCGAATGATCGATGATCGCTCGTGGTGCGCGCTCAGATTTATTTATTTATTCAACATTAGCGCGCGCGATTTTCGATTTGAGATTAGATGCAAATTGTTAATAAATTTATTTTCACTGTGTTTTGTGTTAATTTTATTACAGTTTTATTTTATTTAAATACGATTAACAAATCAAAAATGCATTCTGCGCGCCACAGCAAGTGGAAAGATTAACCGATAGACATGAGTGCATTCAAAGTTTTTATTTTATTTTATGCCTAATAAATTATAAAATTTCTTATATTTTTTTAAAGAAAACTTGTACAATCAGATACAAATGCAACGAAAGTAGCAAGAAGAGCGTCGAAAAAAGATTGAAGCAACTTTATTGAAAAAGAAAAAAATTAAAACTGAGACTGCAACAGCTGCATCGACAACAAAATATGTGCAAAGCGTGGGTAGCTTCAAATTTAAGCTGATATTGATTTTGAAATGAAATTTCAGAAAAGTGGGCGGGGCTAATGGATATTGGTGCTCTATCGGCTATAATGGAGTTTAATAAGAAATGAAAAAATATAAAAAATAAAGAGACAATAATTTCGATTAAGCCAAATCAGCTGTATAGACCGACCTGTAATCCAATATGTATACTTTTTAAGCTGGATTTATCCAACTTAATCTGCAGATATTATCAGACTAATGGACAAATATAGTAACAAGGAAGAACGCTACAGTCGCGTGTACTTGACATATTCATTGAATGCAAGTGATCTGAAGAATTAATAGAAGATTTAAATTTTAAGGCACTTTTATTATAGTTTCCAAGTTTTTGATTTTCATACGGACAGCCAGACAGACGGACATGTCTATATCGAATCGCCTTTTGATACTCATCAAGAATATATGTATATACTTTGTGGAGTCTGTCAAGCTTCCTTCTGCCTAACACATACAATTAAATAACCTTAATAAACCGTTTTTCCCTATGGCAACAGGGTATAAAAAAACATATGTAAGAGATAGCTCATACATTTATATAAAAAGTTGTTAACTAGACGAATTACTAACAAAACCGATTATTAATTTACTCAAAGCATTTCCAAGCTACCCACGAATAACGCGCAGTGTCTTGTTCGTAGATGTAGCAAACAAATTAAGAGAAAAATTTAATGAATATTTATAAGATGTATTTCGTGTATATAAAATATTTTTTATTTTTTTTAATACTTTTTGTTCAGGCTGCCGTCGCACGAATCAATTGCTGTTGCAATTTTTCTAGCAAGCGTCTTAATTATTTGCTGTTTGTGTTTATATTATGTTTATTCATTTTTAAACAATGTACCAGCTTTTAAAATATTATTAAGAAAAACAAATTTACGTCATTTTGGCTTACGGAATTTTTAAAATCTAGCATAAATAAATTGTCGTCGGCTTGTCGCATGTCACAGCCAATTGAATAAAAAGCGAAATGTTTCAGATATATGCAATATTTTTGGGCTTGCTTTTTGGGAAATGGGGATATTTTATATCATAAAGTAGAAATCGGTTGACATATTTTTATGTTTCAAATATATTTTATTTATTTTTGCGACAAGTGAATTTTTTATCACTTTTATTCACATTCACAATATATCTATTTCTACTGTTTAGCGCTCTCACTATTTTTCTGTCACTCTCTCTCTCTCTCTCTCTCTCTTGCTATAAATGTCTTTCTTTTCAACCCTAATTAAAGATCACCTCATCGGAAAAGTATCATCCCTTAGTTAGTTTCTTAAAGATTTCAGCCTTTATTCAGGTAGATGGCAAGATAAATTTTGTATAATCTGATAAGAATGCATCTACCATCTTTTCTAATTTGATTTCCGATTAGACTTTTGTATAACAGTTTGAAGTTCATATGATGTTGCCACACTAATAAATGACACGAAGCACCCTGTTTCTGCTTGACATGCAATTAATCAACGGCATTTCACCTTGCGCAGTTGGCAGCGCATAAATTCCATTACGATCATCTTCACTATCGAAATCGATTGATTGAGCCACACGTACTTCAATTCGGACCACTGTGGAACGCATGAAGTGCCGGACGCATGTCGATGCATTGCTTAAGCAAAGTTTGCGCTGGGTGGATGTCTGCCTGTGAAGCTTCAAGCAGTTTCCTGACTGAAGGAGCAGACAGTAAGGCTGGCAGACAGACAGACAAACAGACAGTCGGACAGGCAGACAAGTCCGACCCAACGGCATACGACGACGTTCGTTCGAAGCCAATAATTTTTGACAAAGTTAGCAAAATATGCCTGAAAACAAAAACCTGCTCACGAGTTGCCAAGCAATGGAGCTCGAGATCGTTGTATACACTTTTCTCAGCGCTGTATTTAGTTCGACTTTAATTGTTTCTTAAGGAGCTCTAGACTCTGATCACTCGTTTGTACATCGAGGCGCTAATTATATATAGCCTTGTAGGATTTGATTGATTTTTAAGCAGCGGAAATTGATGGTGGGAATGCGAGTGCATAATTAGCAATTTTATTAGCTTTTAATTCGTTCGTCAGAGTATGTAAATATGAAGTTGAATATTTTATTAAACCGAATTTATTATTGCCACAAATTCAATTAAACCAACCCGATTTTCTTCAACTTTTTTTCCGCAGTAATTCATCAATTTTGCTTTTACTGAAGATTCTTGCCGCTGGCTTTTTTACCGCACGAAGAAATGTTTCCATGCGCCGCCGCGTTGCAAAAAGAACAAATTCATTTTTATTTTCGCTCAGTTTTTCGGGTTCTTCTTCATAAATGTAACGAATTTAACACGTAAGCGCTGTGATCGGTATAAGAAATAAATAATTTATGTTTGCACTGTGACCACCTACATGAAAGTTCGCATAAATTCAATTTCTGTTCGACAAGAGAGCGACAATCGGTTCATTTGGGGGGGCGTCCGTTCGTGAAGAGCAGTGAGTTGGAAATACAGAAATAAAGAAAGAGAGAGAGTGAGAGTGGGCAAAAACTGTTGACAGAAACATTATTTTGGCAAATTTTATTAATTTTTATACCCTATACCAAATGAAATAGCCGGGTGTATTAGCTTTGGCAGTTGAAAGTAACTGTCAAAAGTGGCGCATATCCTTCAACATGATTGCGTGTATGTCCCCAAAATTAAAGATTTCAAATAAATTTTATATAGTTCAAACATTACTTTTAAGTGTTAATGCAAAGCCCGGTATACGAGAATAGTTTCAGTAGTATCCAACCTGGCGTTAAATGAAATAAATTAGAGTTAAATTTCTGATAGACAGTCATTAAAAGCAGACAAGATATACAGGCAGACGGAAATCAGAAGTTGACTCGCTGATTCGGCCAAAATAATCCAATGAATCAGCTAAGGTTTTTATGATTCATACACGGTTAATGAAAATGCCCAACGATTGATTGAGAGTTCAATATCGGCACCCACCAAGTGCAGCATGATGGACAGTCCATTATGTCTGCACTTAACTGCTGTCAAAAATAAGTTTTATTTTTAAGAACGCTCTAAATTAAACAGTTATAAAATGATAGAGGTTACGTCAGAAAATAACTAAAAACTATGTATAAACTACAAGCACCATCTGACATCATCAAGTCGAGTCGTTCTGGAACTACCGCCGTAACTACATAGTTTCAGAAAAATGTGGAATTGAATTTGAAAAAATTGAGTATCTTGTAAAAATAAAATAAATACACATCTCTTCGAGAATCAGAAAGATTTAAGAAATAATTTTTTTTTTGCCAAAAATATTTAATTAATTTGTTATATTAAATATTACTTTAGAACAAAGATAATCCTATGAAATACTCGATGAATTGGTAAAAAATGTTTAATAAATGTCTTCAAATTTCTTACTCCATAAAATGTTTGTGCAAAGAGCTTCACTCAAAGAAAAACTTCAGAAATTTAAATCATATGGTGGAAGAGGATACAGAGACCCCCAAAAAATCATATTTAGAGTATTTTGCCAATTGAAACTTTATGCAAGAACTACGAATGAAAATTTTCCTCAAAGTGAAGGCATGAATCTTGCGAAACTAACTTTGTATTATAACCCGTTCTACTCCTTAGCTAATAACAACCTTCTGGGATGGACAATATTATACTAAACTGACTTTAGCCAGTAGAAGATTTACAAAATGATTTTCAATCGACATGCATTAAATTTTTTCAAAAACTGAGACATCTGTATTAGTCAGCGCGCAGTGATGTCGTCCATACCATATAGATAATTATTCCAGATAAGTTTAATATAACATGCATATATATTATTTATATATTTATAGATTTGGATATTTCATTTTGTTTGCTAGAAAAATTTATTAAAATTCCTCTTAATGTAAAATAATATGAATAGAATAGAACGTTAATCTTCAGCCCCTAATTGGCTTAATTCTAATCTAATATATTAGCTAAAGTACATATATTGAAGATGTGATTCATAAATACCGCGACATTCTCCTTTCAATATAAGTATAATTGGATCAAAATGTGACAGAGATATCAAACCTCCACAGTATAAAAAGAAACTAAATCGACTACACTAATATATTATGCACAAATATTTCAAAGACCTCATGAAATACCTATTTATATTCTTGAGCAACTCAGATATCTGTGACATCACAAATTACTATAAATATTAAAAACATAAATAATAATAAAAAAAAAAAAAAATATTTAGATGAGACTAATAAATGTCTTCGAGATACTGCTTATATTATTATTATATTTTGTAACATATTAAGAGTCACGGATGCAATACAAGGACCAATTTGGGAACAAAATTAATTTCGTTCATTTTAAAACCTTTTTATAGCCGTCTAATATATGTTAAAAATGTTGTTATTGTTCTCTATTGAAAAATATATAGAAAATATAATAAAAAAAAAAAAAAAATGACTTTCAGAGAGCTAAGGAATATTTTTGGAGGTTGCTTTCATCAATGATAAATTATTGAAAAAATTAAATAATTGCAAAAATCATATTAAAGTAATTTGAGAAATACATTTGTCAAATAAATGGGTAAACAGAAAATTAAAGCCATCACTGATTAAATGCAATCATTTTTATTATAATTTGGGAATGTATAAACCTCGTTTTTTTTGTTCTTGTTTTTAAATAAATTTTTTTAAAAATTTCTTGTGAACGATTAGCGAATTAGTAGGCTCACATCGGATTATGACGGAAGCTAGAAACTATTTAAAATGTTTAGTTCTGCCATTCATAAATAATTCTTTAATAAAATTTTTTGTTTCATGAAATTATCATTCGGAAACGATTTATATACTCTATTTCGCCATAATTTTAATATGAACAGACTATATATTCGTATTTTTGTCCACTGTTTAGTTATTGTAATCAAAAATTTGTCTTTAATAAAATACAATTTAATGGAAACAAAAATTACAAAAAAAGGCAGTTTTTATTTATTTATATATTTTATACTCTTTCAAGAGATATTTTTATCATATGATATTGAGTTTCAATAAAAAAGTGCTACATTTGTTCAAGGTTTTATTTTTCAGTGTAATGACTTGATAAAGTTAAACGAACAAATCAGTTCAAAAATTAGTTTTCGTATTAAAAGATAAAGTTTTAAGAAGATGGAAGATACTTTTTTCATACATTTTAATCATAAACGGATATAGAAATGTCTGCCTGCTTAAGTTGATGTGAACATGAACTTAAAAGTTTATAGTATTGATTATAAAAGACTTGAAATATATAAAAAAAATATAAGATTAAGCTGTTGTCGAGATGATCGACAATCTTTAGTCTGGCTTAGTTTGATCTAAAATTTTTTGCAACGTTTATTATTATTTTTTTTTCTATTTTATCCAAAAATCTGTTCAAGTGATCAAGCCAAATAAGATATCACTACGCAAAATTATATAAGTAACAATTTTTTAATATAAAAAAAAAATAATAAAACTGGGTTCTTATCTTGGCATTAAAGCCTACAAAAAAAAATTTGGTTTCTCTAGGTCATAGAACTTTTCTCACAAGCCGACTTACGTACAAATGGACAAGGCTAGATTGGCTTGTCTGATCGAGCTCACGGCGATTGTATACTTAATGGGTGGGGTCTCTGATGATTTTTCCTCTTTCGACAGTAAATTTTTAAGAATGAACAATTTCTATTTAAAGCTGAGCCAAATAAACACAAGCTTATCGCCACTGTTACTTGAACTCAGTGACAATATGATTTATGTAATTTCTCAAAGATTATAAATTTATTTGTTCGAGATTTGTTCCTATTTAAATGTCTTCCTTTCTTCCTAGACTCATTGCAACTCATATAAATTTCGCGCGCAAAAGTTTTGCAACAGTTTGCCAGATTCTTTCCACACAAAAAAACAAAAGCTTTTGACGGCTTCTATTGATGGTAGGGTATACTGCAAATGGACACTGAGGCACCCACTGCGTGCCAAGTACTCAGTTCAGCTGAGCTCGACATGTATTCAGTAGCAGTTCAGCGCAAGCAAGGCGGGAGGCAAGTGCCAGGCCAGAGTCCTGCCAGTGCACATAATTACATAATGACGCTGTTAACTGTAATAAGCGCGGCTTCTGACGCTTCTCGAAATAAAACGAAAAAAAAAATGAACAAAAATGAAGTAACACCTTCGCTGCCTCTGCTGCTGGTTGCCACTCGCTGAGCGAGGACTCTGCATGTGTGTGCGTCCTGTGCACGAAAGGATTTGGTTTCGCGCGTTTCTTTTCTCGCTTACAGCTCCTTTTCGTGTTGTAATTTATGTTTTTATTGCTGACTTTTTGTTTTAATTTTCCTTTTTTCCGTAGTAGTTTTGAAAATTCTTGTTGCACAAATTGCAGCACACTTTTGTTTTAACACTTTTCCCGCCGTTACAACAACAACAACAACAACCACAACGACGACTAATATAATACATAATAATAGCAACGACAAGTACAACAATTACCAACTCAGTTGTTGCCGCTGTGCATCATTAAAGGCAAAGGTGACAAAAATTATAAAAGCAAAGTGCGCAGAATTATGAACAGCGAAAAAAAATACTCGTGAAAGGTGTGAAAAAGGCTTCTGACAGTGTTCAAATTCCCTGTTCAAGTGAGGCTATTCTTTGCGTTAGATGAGTTAATTATGAAGGGTCAATATACAAGCCGTTCCGCGAGTTCATAAATTCTATAAAATTTCGCATTAAATCGTACACAATGCGACGACGAACTACACGATGATTTTTTGTATTTCGACTTCTCAGGCAAGGCTACTACCACCCGGAGTCGAATCGAGTCGTGCCAAGGACGCCTAAGTTTAATTGGGAATAGGGACTAGCGCGTAAATATATTGACACAGACAAAAGCAACTCGAGCGGTATGGGGCATGAAGTATCATCGAGCGTGGCCAAGCTGACACAATAATTGATTTAATGTATATCATAAGGCAACACTTTACGCTACTCACCTGCGATAGCCATCCACGGGTAGAAAGTGTGATTGCTGGCCTGGTGTAAACTGCTCGCGGCTGCTGTCTGTGCAGCAGCGGCGCCCGAAATTGTGCAATTCGCATTCCAAGCGGAGCCAGCGCCCGCGCCAACGCCACCACCACCGCCACCAACTACGCCACCGCTCTGTCCACCGACACCAGCACTGCCATTACCACCGGCACTGCCACCGCGATGACTAACGGGACTTCCGCCCGATGTGTCCAAATAGCCACCAACGCGTGAATCTGGTGTGCAGGCAGAGGGGCGAACTGGCATGCCGCCACCGGCTGTGTTATTTTGTCCGTTAGCGCCGTTTGAGCCATTCGAGCCGGATCCTGCGCCAGCACCGCCTCCACCACCTGTGCCGCCACCGCCGCCGCCATTGGCACTTGTGTTCCAAATGTCTTTGTAGCCATTGACCGTGTCCGCTTTGATATTGAGACAATCGGTCTGTTTGTAGGCGCCATCGCCGTAGATCTTATTGCAGGCGGCTGTGATGCTGGCGTCATAGGGCGAATCTTGTGTGGAGCGCTGTAACGCATGGTGATTGGCATACGGCGACATGCCCAGCGAAAGCGGAAAGCCTCTGTAAGCCGCTGCGGCAGCTGTTGCACTCTGATCGTGGTGACCACCAGTGCCCATTGCCATGCCCGTCGCCTGGTGCGGATGGCCGTAGAAGCCCGAAGCTTGTTCGAAGTAGGAATTCATGCTGCTTGCGGTGAGAATTTTGGCGGCTTTTGCACACAAAGACCAACAAAGAAATTTAGTTGAGTTCCAAGCACGTTTCAATTGCTAGTTTATGTATTTATTATTAATTTTCTTCGGTTATTGTCGGCCAATATTTCATTTATTTAACATTGTTTATTAAGAAGTATTGCAAGTTAATTTATAAATTATTTTGAGTATTATAATATTATGAATAAAGTTAAATTCACTTTAATTGTTATTATTTTTAATTTAGTTTTTTAACAAAAAAAAATATTTTCTCAATTGTTAATTTTTTGTATATTTATTTACGTATTTGAGTTGCTGTGCGAAATGTTTTATTTATTTTAATATTTTCAAACTTTTTTCAAATTTAATATAATTTTTCAATATTTTTCCAAAAATTTCCAATTCTTATTGCACTTGCCACTGGTATATTAGAAATATATTTTAATTTATTTAATCTTTAATTTATTTGTCGCAAAGTCGTATTAAAATTTCCGAATTCGTATACTTCGTTTCGTGTTTTAAAATATTTACTAACTATTTTAATTATTATTTTTTTTTACACTGGCACAATTTTTTTTTTATTATAAAATCTCTTTAATTAATAATTATTTGTTGATTTTTTTTTTAGTTTTTATTTTGCTTTGTGTTGCTGTTTGTAAAATATTTAGAAATTGTTTCTGTTTATTGTTTGCTCTAGAAGTCGATTTAATTTATTTTCAAACAATTTTATTAAATAAAATTTTTTACGCGCTTAATTTGTTTAGCTTCATTTTAGATTTTCGAAACTATTAAACGCTCATAATCATAATCGTAATAATTATCGCCATTTCAATAATGATAATGACAGTGAATAGTAGCAATAATAATAATAATAATGATAATAATAATAATAATGATTGGCGTTTATTATTCGTCACTGGGTTTATTCACTTGATTCACTTGATTTAATTCTTTTGGTTGGAGTCGGTCGTGTTGCACGAATTGGATTTGAATTTGAACTTGAAGTTGGATTCTGATTCTGATTCTACTGATTTGGATACCACTTGTCTTGAACCGCTGCGACACACGGAGCCATCGACGGCCACTGAGCGAATAACGAGCGTTGACGTGACGTTAAGCGTTAACGCTACCAATAACAATAATGGGTGATTTGATTTGATAGCAGAGCAGAGCAGAGACAACAACAATAAAACAATGCAAAGTATGAGCGCGCGCGCCTGTTATCCAAACCGTGGCCCTCGCACGAATGCGCCACCAAATCGAAATTTTGACTCGACTCGACTGCGCTGCCTGCGCTCAGCTCTGGCTCAGCGGCTAACTGGATGGAATTGAGCAAATTGCGGCTCCCCCAAAGAAACAACAACTTTGCTGTAGCTGTGGCAGCAGCGGAGAGTCAACCGTCGACCAACTGTGAGAAAAGATGAAAAAATGTGGCCAAAACAGAGAATAAAATTCAGGCAACTGAGAACAATTTGAGCGTAAACGGATTCATTCGTCTGCTACTGAAACAAACTGCGATTCGAGAGCAGCACTGAGAGTTCCTACAGTTCATTTTAGTGATAACAGCAATAGTACTCAAGAAATGAGTGAGTGTTGCAGGATGAATTTATTTCGTGGTAGTTCATCATGTTGAAGCACTCAGTAGGCAAACTGACTCATTGTTCATCCGCATTCCAACTCAAATCTGAGTTGAGTCTGTGGGGTGGGTATTTGAGCTGACGCAGAAGAGAATTCATCATTCGATTCGTATGCGCGGAAAATTCTATTTGAGCACTAAATAAATGAGTGAGTGACTGTTTATTTGTGTGCGAGTGAGCACGTCTATGTGTGTTTGTATGCTTGTCGTCGTTTGTGAAAATTCATTATGGAGGAGGGCTGAATTTTCTTATAGGCCGGGTCGACCCATTCAATACTCGTTTGCCTCTTACACCCCTCTGCGATCAACACATTTCATTTTTCCACTCAATTTTTGCAAAGCGAACAAATGTTCGAATGCGCTGCACTACAGCAGCAGATACATTTGTATCTTTTGCATTCGAGCCGAGCATTGTACATTATGCAGTGTGCGGAAACTAAATTTTGTTCGACTTGCAGATTTTCATTTGGTTATGTTTGCTTAGAACATTTTATGTTAAAAAATAAAATCAAGAAATTTTTTTAATTGTGAATTCAATTATTAATAATAAAATAATTAGTAGAATACTCTGCACACACGTAGAATTATGGATGTAGTCCAAACTTAAATAGAAAAAAGACAAACAGAGTCTTATATTGGTAACGGACTCGTTTATGATAGTTCTGATATGACACTATTTCAGTTAACGATTTTGAGGAATGAAAAATATTGGTTCCGACTTTTATTTTAATTTGTTAAAAGTGGATCTAAAGTGTATTTAATATTTGAATAACACACAAATAACACCATTAATTAATAAATAAAATAAATATTCCACACATAATCATATTTATTTTGTACTTTACATCACATTTTTGGTTTTGGGATCTTAATTTATTGCAACTTGGACCTTGCATATAAACTATGAAATTGATTTTGGCTTTTTATACATATTACACCGAGTGTAAAAAGTATTAAAATTAAAGTACAATGTTGAAAAATGAAACATCGGAGACTGTATATAGTCGTTCTAGTCGTCTGTCTGTCTCAGTGACCCTATGTGCTCAACTTCCTTAGTAATTCAGGTATTGACAATTCAGGTACTTTGGCATTAATACTTTGTATGACTGGAAGCAGTATTGCTTACATAGTGCTTCAATGGAGAAACAGTTTTCAAATGACCTATTGCTGGTTGCAGTTCAAGTTAAGTGAAATATTTTTACATTTGTCAAAATTTTAATAGACTTCCAAAATCTTAGATAATTACACAAAAAAATGTTTTTGGTTTATTTCCCCAATCTACAGCTCAGTAAAATGTCAACCTATTTCAGAATGCTGATGTTTTAAAAATAAGAAAATATTTTTAATTTCTGTATACATGTAATGTGTTGGCGTTGATATACAAATGATGAGCGTTGTAATCGGATGAAGTTGGAAATTTGTATTTTTTTTAAATGTTTTTTTATATGTTGAGCACCATTTAATTTAATTTTAATTTAATTTTTTTCAATTTGGAAAGAAATCGTAAACAATTTATCGAAATAAAATCGAAACTTAATAATGTTATTAAACTCATTTCAAAGTTATTAATCTTATTAAATTGATTAAAGCTAACATTAATTAAAATTTTTATTAATCTAAGTTCAAACCACCAATTTGAGGCGTTATATCCGTGAATTTCGAAATTAAGTGTTTCGGACAGAAAATTTTTTTTTAGGCAATAGCCTTTGACATCTACTTTTAAATTATATGTAATTATCGTCATTGGTCTAAAGTTATTTTATACAATGTCTTATTTTACTGAGCAGGGAAATTGGATTATTTTGGTTGCAAAATGAAATTTTGGCTTGAGTGGAACTAAATGTTCAAATTGGGCCGTGAAAATTTCAAAGGCTAACTTCATCCGGAAGGGCAAAAAAAGTTGGTGCTTGAAAGTCGTCTACTGACAATTTTAGTCCTTGTTGATACCGTAAACATTTCAATTGGATCAGTTCAATCTATTTCTCGATTCGTTCTCATAATACTTAAAAAGAATGTTGATCTTGATTCCAAAGAATAAAAAAACACATTTTATTTTATAACTAAATTTCGTTTATGTTCGTTTAAAGTTTGTGCAGATGAAATAAAAAATCCAGGTTGGGGCTTCTGATATTAGAGAAACCCCAATTCGTCATATCTCATCATACAGTTAACGCAGCTGGATGAGATTTGGTACATATATAAAGAGCATCGGAAGAAATAAAATCCACTAGAATAATTTTTGTAACCAGCCATATATGAGGCGTTCTCTGGAAAAAAAAATAGTTCTCCATTTTTTAGCAATCACATATGTGAAAAATAATACTATTATAGGTCTTGCTTTTTTGGAACAAAAATTTCGAATCCACATATCTTTTTTAAACGAATGAACGGATTTTTAAACACTTCGAGTCTGTTTTGAGCAGAATTTCGTAAACTTCAAACGCTTTAAATTAATATTTAAAATTGGATACAAAAAATGTTGTTTAAATTTTTAACCCTTCGATTTCTTTTCAAAAATATTCCAAAATTTTCCTTATTACCTTTTTACATAGTTACAAATAAAAAAAAGCTAAGCGCCCCGAAATATAAAATCCGTTCATTCATTTAAAACTTGTGGGGATTTGAAAATTATTATCCGAAAAAGTTTGACCCCTGAAAATATGACAACCCCGCAATACACAGACTTAAAATCGTATTTTTTTATTTTAGTTTTAACATATACTACAAGATATATAATAACGAAAAAAAATGGAGAACATTAAACTTAACCCGACCAAATGCATAAAGGTTTGCTTCACGCTTAGAAGGAGAATACCACCCGCACTTCGTCTGAGCAATACCTTCCTTACCCAAGCAAATGAAGTAAGGTATCTGGGATTAACATCAGGAATCTTGTCACCCGATGTCGAGTGAGGCAAGATCAAATGTATTGGATGCTGAACCGGCGAAGTAGGCTTCCATTAAGATGCAAACGTGCCGTATACAATGCTACCATTGCCCCCATATGGAAGTACGGCATACCAATCTTGGGCATTGCTGCAAAAAGCCACCGAAAACGAATCCAAAATAAGACACTGCGTGCAATGACGGGATGCCCGTGGTTTGTACGCAACTCCAGCCTACACAGAGATTTGCAGATTGAGCCGGGTTCTTCCGGGTTACCGTCCAATCAGACGACTGAGGCGCAGAAATGTAGGGCTCATACAGAGTCCTTAGTATAGAGCAGCATTAATACACAATTGATCTCTCTCTTAGGAGACGGCGATGCTTTAAATTTTTTAGTGATATTTTTATTGTTATAGTTTACTTGTTAACCGGTTCAATAAATTTTGTAGTAAAAATGCGTCTAGAGAATGCCTCATATGAGGAAATCAAAAAGGAGCTGGTAAATTCATAAAAATGCTATAGCTCTATTATTATGAGGTAACTGTGAAAATATTATATGACAACATTTGACTCACCAGAAAAACAAATATCGTGTTGTTTTAGCCTTGCATATTGAACAAATTTATGATATGCGGATCTTAATATAGGAACAATCTGTTTTTAAAGCGGTACAGTTTGATCAGGGTTGGCTATTGTCATAGTTTTATTAGTTGTGTCACATTTGGTTATAGATGTAATATCGAGCATTTTCAGAATGGTATGACATTTTTTTTGTACTAAATGCAGAAGTCTGCAATTCTTCTCTCGAAGCCCCAAGAGTGTCTTAAGACAAGCATTTCGGAAAGTGGTGGTGTTGCTGCTCTCCAGATTAAGTTTGATATCATTATGTTTATTCATAGCTATATATATATTATATATATTTATTTTTTTTAAATCAATAAATATAATCCATTTTTCAAATGTAAGAAATGAAAAAAAAATTCGGAATCATTCTAAAAGGCGATGAGATATATTTATGTAGACAATTTTAATTTTAGATAAATCCATGAGTGAAAAGCATCATAGTCGAAATATCAATAAATAAATAAATAATAAGTCGAAATTAGAGATGGGCATGGGCCGTGCTTCTTTCGTGACACTTCGTGTCATGCCGTGCTGGGCCGTGCCTGACCAACAGAAAATGCAGTGCCGTGCCGGCAGGGTACGAAGTGCCACGACAAAAAGCCCATGCCCTTCTCTAGTCGAAATGCTTACCACGTAGCTTTGACAGTATTCAAAATGCTGTTATTACGTTGCTTCTTCAAAGTCTCTTTTCCAAAATATCGACATTATAAACTGTTCCTTTAAACGAGAACATGTAGTACAATCAATGATGCCAATTTTTGCAAGGTTGTTTTTACAAGATCGTCCCTTCGAACATTATATTTTACAGTATGTATTATTAAATCTGCTTTGGTAAATTAGGCTACTTCAAGCAAGAAACAATATTTTTTTATTTACCAGGGCATAAAGCAAAGAAACGATTCGGTTGGATTACAATCAAAAAATTGCTGCTGTTCTTGTCTGTTGTACCATCTGATATACACTTATTAAGGGGGGAGAATTACATTATTATTTACATTGTTAAGCATTATTCTAAGGATATTCTTCAAAATTTTTATAAAAAATATTCAAAAGTGGTAAAGGTGAGAACCGAGATACCGAGTCAGGATAACTCATAAAATCAAAACGATTTATTTTGTACATAAGTTTATCTTGGATTTGAACAAAGGAATTAACCAAATATTCATTTTTGAATTTTTAAAAAAGGTGTAATCAAAAAAGTTTGATTTTTACCAGTTTCTTATAAGTTGTAGTATAAGAAAAAAAAAAAAAAAAATCGGGGTCAGGCCCTTTTCCCCCCTTATCAGAGCTTTAACATATTTTGGGGAGATAATTATGCTTTCATGCTTTCATGCTTTCATTCCAATTAGTTAAAGGTAAGGACTTCAAGCCTAGCATATTTTTTATTAATATTAAAAAAATAAGGACCGGTGAAAACGAACTCACATATAGAACAACCTAAATAACCTATCCAGGGGGGGTCCATTGCCCCCATAATTTTTGAAAAGTTCGTTAAAAAATGTGTTTTACTACACATTTCCCCACCCTTTTGCAACAGCAGGATACGCCCGTGTATATACATGTGTAAACTATGTAAGTTCTACAAGACTAGTTGATCTAGTTATATCCTTCTGTCCGTCTGCGATTGTGAAGACGTGATATGTTCCAACAGTTTTCCTTCAATCTTATTAAAAACCGATCAGTAGAATTTCTATGCAAGACAAAAAATATCTAAGATGAAAATCATAAAAACTTTATACTTATTTCAATTCAATTTTTTAAGTCTAGAACTTGTATTTCTTTAAGCTCGTTGTCATAATAGGTCAGGTTATCTCAACAGCTTGTAACTCCTAAAAGCCACCCGAATATTGCGGAATTATGCTCTTTTTAGAATGGAATTTATTTGAACTAATGCTGGAAAAAGAAAGTCTGAAGAATCCACACCCATGTGGAACCTATCTGTCATCTTATAAATTTTTTTTTATGTAATCGGCACAACGTGTTGGCATGCAGTTTTCTGCAAAAGACAGTTAGATTCGGTAAGAAGGTTTTTATAAAAAAAATATTGAATTTCCCACATTTAAGTGCGTAAAATTGTGAAAAAATGCATTTTTGCAACACAAACATAACAAGCCGCTAGGGTCTATTAGTAAATAATAAATATTTTTATGTTATAGCATAAAAGCGTGTGAGCGGAAGAATCGCCAACCTTGCACCATCTTAAGTTTACAGTACCATATATCAGGTCAACTCAAATTATATCAAAACTTGCCGGTTGTTTCATTTTTTTAATTAAATCGTGAAAATGTAGTTTATTAAATTTCTCCTGATCTACCGGGCCCTTGAACCATAGTAGGCTATTGAAACCTTTCTTTTAATTGTACAAAAATTCTTTTTTAAAAATATGTTGATGCTTCAAACACGCACAAACTCGTTAAAACTTCAAAAATCATAAGTTTTGAATGAGCAGACCGATTTTCCCTAGAATTAAAATATATGAATCGGGCGATACACCTTCTATGAGCCACAACAGGTTTTTAGTATTTTTGTCTCATTATATTTTGGATAGGATTGATCCGATTTTTCTATCCAAAAATCGATTTGGACGGGACTTTCACTGCCTGGTTGCTTATGTTATAAAAATTATCTAAGGCTACTTCTATTTCAAGTTTTGTCGAATTCGGAGGTGGTGATGCTCCGGTCCCCATTTAAATGGTAAACCAATTTCGTTATACCTTTGCATCTATTTAAAGTACAAGGTCGAAATTTAGTATATATGATAAGAAGAACGAGAGATCTTTTGGAACAGTGGGCCGGTTGACTGTCGTCTGGAACATACATACATATATATACTTAATCATAATCTGCCATTGTAGTTCTACTAAATTAGAATTTAAATAGTGTTGAGTATCGCAGCTGTCGGGACTTTCATCTCGACTTCAATCAGATTAAGCTGCTGATCAAAAATTAAGCAATTGCATCAACTCTCATAACTCTGACGAATGTTTTATATACGACATATAGAGATATAGTCAATGTGCTCGACTATTATACTCTGCATGATTTGCAAAAGTAATATCATATTCTAAATAGGCAGTAAGGTCAAATTAATAAAAAAAAATTTATTAGGCACACGTATCGTAAAATATATTTAAATTGTTAATTTTCTTATTTTATCAATGTGAACTCAGGTCAAAACGATGTGAAATTAATGAGAAAACAGGTCACAACATTATTCAACATTGCAACACATAAAACCATATAATTCGCTTAGACAAACACACAAAGCCATAGAGTACACATATCCCAAGCCATTCATGAAAGTTTCGCAAATATTTGTCAAAGTTTCCACATTCATACAAAATAGTCATAGATTAAACAAACGAAGAAATGAACAAACGAACAAAGTTGCTTGCCACAAGTGTTTGCAAAATAAACTTGTTATGTATAAGAAATTTGCTGGGCGCAGTATGCGCGAACCCTTCTCCCAACATTTTAGTAAGTAGTCGCGCTTGCATTTACTTTCGAAGACCAATGAAGGAGTCTGAAAAATGCGCCAGTGTACAAAAAAAAAAATACAACAAATATGAACATCGAGGACGAAAGATACAAAAACTTGCAGCATCTTGGATATTTTTTCGCTTAGATACAAATACAAACTTATAGACAGGACAGACATGCACAAACGCACAGGTTGAACTCAGCATCAGGCAGTAAGTTTCATCAGCTTCAGAGCCTGTCAGGGAGAAGGAAGAGGGGAGCATAAGTAAGTGACTACCAACAACAAACAAGCAGCAGCAGCAAACAAAAACAACAAGCACAATCCAAACCAAAAGATGAAAAAAAAAAATAAAGTTGCACTGTAGATGCGTCCTTCGGGGCGTTTCGACGATGCGGCGGCGCTTTTCGCCTCGTTCTGGCGACAGACAGAGAAAATAGCATCATAACCATTTAAAGCCATTCGAAAGCGCATAAAAGGATCACAACAATCGCCGAAATGAGCCATAATGAGCTCGTAAAAATTTTGCTACCTAATATACTCACGAATCTTATGAGTGTATTCAAACTTTGCTGCTTCGGTTGGTTTGTTTGCTTTTTTTTTGTCGTGGTGCCTCAACTTAGCTGCTGGCTTGGTACTGTCTCCAGCCTTAAGTTGTCTGTTTGGCTCGTTGTGAACAAACTGAATGCTATCAGAGCGAACGACTGGTGATTGAGATAGAACAACTTGTCACTATAGTTTTTATTCTTTATATATTTATTATAGAGTATACCACACAGTATGAAATGCGTATTGCTTGATAGAAGTAAAAAAATTCAACGAATAAAGTATGCTCAGGATGTGGAACTATTAACAAATCTTATATAAATTGGTTGACAATTTCTTTAGTAAATATTTTATTTTAGTAGAAATCGAAATAAGGAAACGTCGATGAACATACAGTATGGAGAATTCGTATGATTCGCTGTTGAATATGGCTTGCTTTCTGTAAATAAAACCATTTTTTAAGAATTATGTTCCTTTATATTCAATACCTGGTCGCCTCGGAGAGTAATTAAGACATTATCGTGTTACTGAATGCTATGACACGATGAACCTCATCACCCCAACACTCGTGGGAACATTTCTGGATCATAATAAATATAATAAATTTATATGGGACACTACCGCTTCTAAAACTTTCAAAGTCGAGGACCTTCTGGGCAGATCTGGGCACAAATAAAGGAAGCCTATCTAAGGGAGTGAATGACAACGAAACGCCCAAACGTTCTGTTGAGCGGCAATGATACGCAAAGGGCTTGATAGCGGTCAAACCCGAAGAGCTGCGTCACTGCAAAAAAGAACGCGGTCGTGCCGCTCAATACTGGCCCGGACATGGATTGTCTGGAAGAGAGGACTGAGTGGAGCTGGCTTTAAGTGGTACCTACAAAGGAACTATACACCAGATGTAGCCAGAGAAAGTGCACTTGAGAACAGAGTCCAATCTGTGACCTAAACCTGCAGCCCCAACACGCCAAAAAGAGAACGCATATGGAGGAACCAAAAAAGCAGGACTCATAATTCAGGAGCGGTAAAAGTACGCAAGGAAGGGTCTAGCTTCGCTAATGTAGCTAAAGACAACCAAATCGCGGTTCTTCCATGTTTTTATCCGGTAGTCATTATCTCTCTGGAGGACCTGGGTAAGGAAGATTGTAGCTATGAAGCGAGGCTGCTCGGAGCAACTGGGATTCAACAAAATACACTTCAAGTCGGGCCTTATACTGATCGATTGAAAAGATCAGGGCTCGGCCAAGTGGCTGAAGGATTGGGAATGTCTTGGACAAGGTACAAATGACAACGTGCAGTGATGATAAAATCCTTAGTATGGACCTCATTACCTTGTATCTTCAGAGGAGCGCTGGGGAGCAACCAAATGAGCTATATAACCTGCTCAAAGTACAAAACGTAGGAATTAACATTGAATTGATGAGCAACCGATGCAGATTATTCAAAGCCGATAAAATAGGTTCAACTTTAGATTCGGGAAAATTGTAGTTCATGTTCATAAGAAGAAGGGGAATGAACATAACATAAGAAAGACGCAGCCAAACCGACAAGTACGGTCGAGGGCGCTTTATCGCCTATCGAAATACAGGCAGTGCGAGAAGCGCCGGTAGAGAAGGAGCCAGAAATCAACCCACTCCCATGCAAGTCCGTCCACTTAACAATTAAAAGAAAATGCGTTCAATATATATATACTTCTTATGTCTGTCCTTTCGTCCTTCTGGTCGTCTATATCTAGCTGATCAGAAGAGATTGAGCCTTAAAATTAAGAAATTTAACTTATTCCATCTTCAGGCGAAGTCTGCAGCATTAATGTGTAACCCGTCTATACCAAAAATACATTTTTATATTTCTCACGTAAACTTAAATTCTCTAACATTGTTCCATATCGGACAAGTATATAATTAGCTCCATACCAATTGATTGCAGCTTTCTTTAATATTTCATTATATTAAAATGCTCAACAATTTATTACATGTAAGAGTTAATGCTTTTATTGGTCCAGATATACCCATCACATTAATAAAGTATCAAAATTGACTTCACTCAGGCACTTTCCATACTTGTCGTCTCCCACACCGTCGCAAAGACACCCAAGTGTGTAATTAACTTTTTGGCACTTACACGCAAATACTGCACGGCATTCTACGCGTCAGTTAACAATTATCATTATCACAAGAGTGCATCACGTGTCGCCATCGCAAACGAAAAGTGGGCCAAGCCTCCAATAGTTGAACACTTTTGAACATGGTACAAAGAAAACTCAGAAGCAATCGCCAAAAGTGCCACTCGGCCGTCGAATATACTCAACTGCCATCTTCATTGATGTCCTTAATGAAATAAATAAATATACAAATATAATGTTTTTAATAATTTCTGTCCTGACACATCTTCCACCCGCGCCAACATTGCAGCGCTTCCGTTTCACTCAGAGCGATTCAGTTCATTTCGCACGGCTTAACCAATTACATCGCAATTTTAACTTGCATGCGAAATTTTATGGGCAAATTGCTGCTGTGAGATGAACGAGTGCAACGCATATGCAACACTTTGATAAGGAAGTCCTGAATGCAGCCGACCGAATCATAAACGGACAATGGGACAGAGAGGCAGCTGTGTCGTCGGGGTGAAAAGGCCCCATAATACGAATCGAAATGAAAATGAAACAGAAACAGAAACAAAAGCAAAAACAACAACAGAATGCAAAATACAATCCAACGGATTTAAGTTCTTTATTAACACTTAATAAATCACAAGCGGGACGGAGGGTCACCACGGAAATGGAACTCATGTCTGAATTGAATCGTGGTAGCGGCGGCTGGAGCCATGGCAGGGAAGTTGTGGTCATAAACCAATAGCTACTAGCACCAGCAGTGGCCAACCTGATTGACCCTGCCCCACCTACACTCATTTGCCCCGGTCGGCCATCGTACCGAGTGCGATAGTGTCGAGCATAAATCCTCATCATAATTCAAAGCATTGATCATCATCGGCGTCATCGTCATCGAAGTAGACATTGCATTCACATTCGACGACGACGAGCAAAAAATGACAAATTGTTTGGCGCTCGATTGGCACAGGAACTGCGATAGTGCCACCGCTTGCCATAGCTGCTGGTCTGTCCATGTACCATGTTGTCATGCTTCTTCTGCATGAAGTGTGGCGCCTAGCCGAACTTGGTGTTGCACTATTCAGACCATTGTCCACCTCCCGATTCGACCCGTTCGTCCACATCTGTTTAACAAAACTAGCAGCAAATGCGGCGAGCGAAAAACTGAGCCAGCAAAGCGAAACAATAAAATACTCGTTAAACGCAAAAACTTCCTGTTTTATTTTTAAATGAAAGTTTATTATTGTTATTTTTGACAAGATAAGGTAAAAGTCATAAAATTTTATTATGTATTTATGCATTAAACAATGCATTATGAATTAAATACGGAATTATAAATATTTTGTTGGATTTAAGCTGGCCAGATATGTGCGCGCTTTCATTTATGCATGCAGCTTTAGCTCTTTTTTATGCGTTTTGGTTTAAGTCAATTGCAACGATTTAATGCATTTCATTGGATTTGATCCAATGCATTCCATTGCACAGAATTGAATTTAAAATAAAGCTGCAAAGTAAAAAATATAAACTTGAGCATTGAATAAACAAGTGAACTGTGGAGTCTTGCTAGACCACCAATGCGGTGGTTAAAGATCCGATCTCGAAATACTCTAAACATTATAAAGATTATAAGGCCGGCCAATCTGACACATTTATCATATTCCATTGAAAATACTTTCAAATATCTAAAAATTTCAGCGAACTAGTTGATAAGTACTCAATAGGATACTCTGGTCATTCAAATGTATTTTACATTCACCAAGCTCGATGAACATCTCAATGTCGTCCGAGGTGACATAATATTCGTCAAAGGTAATTTTTAAGAAACATGAACTTTCCTTTGTTCTTAACACAAAATATCGAAAATAAATAGGGATATTTCTTAACCCCTGTTGTGTATGGTTGAAAGAACGTGAAAACTAAAACAAAAGAAGATGCATACCAGCAGAAGTATCCAATCATGAATGTAGATGGCGATTCACCTCAGGACTCATCAGATGAAGAGAATGCTGGAGAGTATAAGTTTCGGTTTCACGTATATACTGAATTCGATTTCTTAATTAACTTATCCAAACTGGTCGGTCAGATCGGTTATTTAGCAGCTGTTAGAAATATTGGAAGAATCCGAGCCAAAATTGTCGTCAAACTTGTACAAAATAAATATTATAGAAAAAAAAAAACATTGTTGCCGGATTTTGATTAAAAACCCAAAATTGGTTGAATAAGTGAGTTTTAGTCAAGGAAGTTACTTTTGTTGATTATCAATAGGTATTTGTCCTGACTTATTATACACCTCCAAAAAAAAAAAAAAGAATCATTGGACTCGTTTCAAAATGATCACTCGGTGGTTTTCGGGCCGCTGACTACGAATTAGATGTACATTTATGTATATTAATTCAAAATAGGGGTCCAAATGGTGTACACTTTTTTGAAAATTTCATCGAATTCGCTAAAAGCCCGTCACTAGGGGGTTTTTACGGGATTCAATTTTCTTTAATAACCTCAAAAAACACATTAAAAACACATAATTTAAGCTATACATCCACACAAATAGAAATTTCTTTTTGATCTGTGGGTTCGACTATATTTACTATAGGTTTCTAGGATCGCTGAATCTAAATATGAGGCCTATTTAAACCCATTATATCAGGATCCGGCTAACAAATTCAACCAACTCTTAATTGAAGATGTACAGACACAAAGCTTTGTTTTTCTGATGTAAGAATCTGATTTCAAATCTGAGGCCTATTTAACCGCATCACACAATTTCTTTTTTTTTTGTGGACTTTTTCGATTTCCTAGGAAGTTTCATAAAACGACTCGCGCGTTGCTGCTGCATGATCCATGGTTCAGTAGAAATTAAAGGAGACCGACAGCCCGGAGACTCAATTGTCTTTTACTCGAACAGTTTTGCTCCTATTGACATCAAGTTTTCTGACAATACTTCTTTTAAGCTGTAGTTTCAGAAAAATAAATATAAATGCGGCAAATTTCTATACAAAAAGTGGGTCAAATGATCTTTTCTTTCAGAAACTTGTCTCAGAAAGAAAACATTTCCCTCAAAGTGAGAGACTGTCTGAAACCAGATATTTTTTTTTTTTTTTTGGGATCTCCCACGTTTGCAATTATTTTGCAGAAGTCATAAAATTTAGTCAATATTTGTCAGAATGTTTGAAACACATTAAAGAAGTCATCGGGACATCTGGCCTGAAGATGCTTTTATGAAATCTTCCAAAAAGAATAAAATGTTTTCCTGAAATGCCTACTCAGGACACTAATAACATTTTAAACTTCTATTTAATGGTTCGTCTCCCTTCAAGTGCAATTACGTTAAACAATTTGCATACTGGCTAAATTTAAAGAGCTTCAAGCGTAACCAAAGTCAACAGTAGCCCATTGCTAATCGCTTAAAACTATGCACTTAAGTCTGCTTTCAGTTTTCGCAAAGGAAATGCATTCTCGTTTGAATGTTTGGTGAATAAATTAACACAATTTCACGCAGCAGAAAAAAAGCAAAGTGGAAAATAAAACTCGTTTGATTAATTGCCATTACTGCGAGTCGTTAAAAACTGCCTCCACTCACTCATGCACAGTACTTACTTACCAACCGAACTAAACTCAACTGCACTAGGCGCGATTCGATATGCGGTAGCAAAGTAATTACGATTAATTTAATTACCACTCCCACTGTTTAATTAGCCATAATCGCTCACAACGAGCGCGGGCGCTGATTGCGACGCAATCAAAGCGATGATTTGATGTTTGCTCTGTTCGAATCGATTCGAATCGAATTGGATTGCTGGAATTCAAATTGGTTCGGTGTGGTGCGCATGTGATCGGGTGTCGGATACTCAGCACTTACGCAGCTAATAAAGCAGCAATTTGGCAGCTGGAAGCGCCAGTGCCGCCGGCACCAGCACATATGACGAAACTCTCCCTTCGCCCCCCATTCAACACATTCGGTACTCGATATGCGTTGGCAGACTTCGCTATACAAACAAACATCAAAGACTTCCAGCGCGCCGACAATACTTGAGATCAAACGCATAGAACCTAACCAACCGATTGTTTTTCTATTTTTTATACAATGAACTGAAGAGCCAACGCGTGTATTTAGATGTACGAATAAAAATCAGTCTACATTAAAATTTTCCAATATTCGACTGTCTGTTTATTTGTGATTTAGAATTTTTTTTTTTTGTTCGCACTCCAATTTAAGATACTTTCATATAATTGGCACCTGTTAGTTCCCGATTCCGTTCCGCTTTGGAAGCGTAAAAATAGTTTCAAGGGAGCGACTCATCGTCGTGCAGTAGATTTATTACACGCAGTTATTTTGATTTTCAAAGTCAATACATAGTTCGAAAGTATTTCGATCTGGGCAGCGTTTCACTTTGAAGAGCCGCTTGAGTTGTTGACGTGTTAATTGGCCGACAGTCTAGCAATGGGTCTCATCATTAATACTGAAATGTTTTCTGCAATTGTTGCATTATAAACATGTTTGAACATATTTTAAATTTGAAAATTTACTAAAAAGATCCTTTGCCTGCTGCAATGACATTTGCTTTAATTGCAACAAAACCTTGTGAGAGGTAGTAAAACGACTTTTTTATTCACGTTTATATTGACTTTCAAAAGAATCTAAAAGAGTCTATAAAAACTAGACAAATAATTTATAAAATTAGGATTGAACGTAAAGCATATTAAAAAATATTAGGTGTGACAGATTATATCGGTTAAATGTCATCCTGTTATAGTTCACAGAAGCAATGGTTCTTTTCATTATATTTTGCATAACTTTTTGAAGAGACTTCTTTAATTTGCGCTATATCTGTTTGGATATTGTCTTTCATCTCCCTTCAATAAATTTCTTTTTCAGATTGCCCTGAACGATTTGGGTCGTAGCTTCATCTTGTTAAAACAATATTTTCTCATTGCAATTGTTTGCTTGTTCGATCACTCATTAGATTCGAAATCGAATTACTGAAAGATATATAGCTTTATTGTTAGTAACATTTAGTGTTTATTTCAAAATCGACCTGTAAAGTCAAAAGACTTTGCTTCGGAACTGCTCCACAAAAAATAAATTTAAGAACATTTCCAAGTGGTTTTCATGTAAGGACGATATTGATTATTAATCTAGGAATATTATAGTGTATTTAATGCCAATAAAAAAAAATTCAAGCAGGTATAAGCCCTCAATGTTTAAATACAAATAAAACTTCTACGCTTAATATTTGCTAAACACTAACGGTATTCAAACTGTTTACTAGCGCTTTTCAAACCTATGCCATATACAATGTGCACTCAAACTGCAAGCAAATCAATTACCTCAAACTATGCCTATATACCATATATGTATAAATATTAATGTATGCATCTATATCTCCTTTGCGGATTACTACCCTATTCATACGATCATCATGAATATTTGGGAAACTGTTCAGTATACTCTCCTGCAAATGGTACATCTATCTACATCGCGAACCATAAATATTTTACTAAAATTCAGGCAGCGCAGGTTTATAAAAGTTTTTTGTGAAGCGGACATTCTTAAGCAGTCACCATATTAAATGGAACCATATTGAAATCCAATTTATTAAATCTTAAAAAAAAATAAAAAAATTGTTTTTCATACCAAGCAAAATCAATATGGATACTTTATCTGTTAAAGGAAAAAAAGGTTCTACACCGAAATTCCGTCAGGTATCTCAAAATTTATCAAAATAAAGCAACACACCGACAGAATGAACTCCTTAAAGAAACCGAAACATGGGGTTGTATTGGGCAACCCCAAAGAATATATGTGTGTGAGACGGCACTTAATAAGAAGCCACCATAAAGACTTTTTCTATGACACAAATTTGAATAATGAGTTTTTTTTTAGATAAACTCAAAAGTAGGCGATGGGATTTTATGGGACGATCCCAAAATAAATAAAAACAAGTAAAAAAATTACAGTCGGGCGTAACCGACTGTAGGAGGCCCTGTACCAAACACTTTAACAAACAAACACATTAAAGGTTTCCCGAGATTATGACCAAGCTTATGACCACTTCCTACTTCACGAATAAGTGCCTTATAAAACATTCTTTTATGTATGCAAATTCAATTGCTTATAAAATCGTCATCTATTATCCGATTTTGATGAACTTTTTGGATTTTAGCTTAAATGGACGTTATCTCTATACTGGTATACGATATGATTTTATGGGGAAGGAGGGGAGGGGAAAAATTTTAAAATAAACTTGTAAAATTCCGGAGCAGTCCTAGTCGAAAGCAAAAAACACGAAGTCTCTATCTATTACCGTTTCCGAGATCCTTTCGTTCATACGGACGGCCAGACGGACAGACGGACAGACGGACATGGCTATATCGACTCCTCTATCACTCCTGACCATAATGCGCGTAACTTTGAGGGGTCTCCGACCATTATTTCTATCTGTTACATACATTTGCACAAAACCAATAGGCTCTTGTACCTTCGGTACAGGGCCTAACAAGTAAGAAACTTACAGTCGGGCATAACCGACTGTAAGAGGCCCTGTACCAGTACAAGTCGCCTAACAAGCAATTTAAATATTTCCCCAACTTAGTACCAAGCAGTGCAAAACAAAAAGGTAAGAAATTAATAACAATAAATGATACTAATGAAAAGAATTCCGCTCCTCCAACTTCTCACTCCACGAATAAGGGCCTTATAAAACTTTTTTTTTATGTATGCAAAGAAAAGGGAGGACGGAAGTATCATAGGTTGTTCAATTTCAATCGCTTATAAAATCGTCATTTATTATACGATTTTGATAATTTTTTTTTTGTGCCGAAGAAATTTTTACCCTTGATGGGGATTTTATGGGGAAGGGGGAGGGAAAAATATTAAAATAAAAATTTAAAATTCTGGCGAAGTCCCAGTCGAATGCAAAAAGAACATCGTCTCTATCTATTACCGTTCCCGAGATCCTTTCGATTATATGAACGGACATACATACGGAGAGACAGACTCTTCTTTTACTCCCGATCATAAGGGGGTAACTTTGGGGGATCTCCGACCATTATTTCTAGCCATATGAATGATATCATATTCCACTTTTAACCGGAAGGATTGAGCTTTCAAATAAAAAAAAAACAGTTTGAAAAATCTCTTGTAGTTTCCATTTTATAGCATTTTTAAAATAAAAACAAGTAAGGAAATTTCAGTCGGGCGTAACCGACTGTAAGAGGCCCTGTACCAGTTCAGGTCGCCTAACAAACACATTAAATGTTTCCCGAGCATATGGCCAAACACATGACCACTTCTCACTGCGCGAATATGAATGAAAAGAAAAGGGGGGTCGTCCAAATTCAATTGCTTATAAAATCGTCATTTATTATCCGATTTTGATGAACTTTTCGGATTTTGGCTAAGAAGGACGATATCTCTATACTGGCATACTTACTTTTTTTTGTGCCGAAGAAATTTTTACCCTTGGTGGTGATTTTATGGGGAAGGGGGGAGAGGGGCAAGTTTTTAAAATAAACTTGTGAAATCCCGGAGCAGTCCTAGTCGAATGCAAAAAACACGAAGTCTCTATCTATTACCGTTTCCGATATCCTTTCGTTCACACAGACGGACGGACGGACGGACAGACGGACATGGCTATATCGACTCCTCTATCACTCCTGACCATAATGGGGGTAACTTTGGGGGGTCTCCGACAATTAGTTCTTCCTGTTACATACATTTGCACAAAACCAATAGGCTCTTGTACCTTCGGTACAGGGCCTAATTATTTGGCGGACCCGATAGATGGACAGGCTCGATTTGACGAACTGATCATGAATGTATATAATTTATATGAAGTACAAGTTCCCGTATCATGCGTTACAAACTTTGTGACAAACTGATAATATCATTGGTTGTGTGAATTGTACAATAAGAGGGGCACTATTTATATTATGGGGAAGTGGCAACAACTAAAAATTTCTAGGGAAGGTTTTCGTTGGATTATTTTTTACAACTTTCGACGTGTATTATCTCAAAAAGAGTTTGTTGATGAACTAAGTTCTATGTATGGCAATGAAGCACCATCAAAAAACATTTTATGTCGCTCCTAGGTGAATTCAATTGTGGTCGTAAGATTGCTGCAAAGAAATGCTGAAAAAATCCGAACGAAGTGCTTCAAAAGACGTTTCTAAGATCGTCACAAGTGACGAATCATGGATATATGTGTATAAACAAAACAGCAATCGCCCATGTGGGTGTTCCAAGACGAGCCAAATTTAACAAAAGTTGTTCGCGCACGAAGCACTGCGAAGCAAATGGTCGCCAATTTCTTCAGCCGAATGGGCCATGTGGCCACTGTTCCGCTTGAGCAACGTAGGACGGTTAACTCTGAATGGTAAACGACCAATTGTTTGTCTGAAGTCTTCGGAGAATAAATTGTTAAGCCAACCGCAGTAGACGAATCACCCTCCACCATGATGATGCAAGCTCTCAAACATCTGCTCACAAAAAAGAGTTGTTGAGCACTCAAAATATCGAATTGATGGGTCATCCGCCGTGTTCTCATACATCAAAAATAAACGATAGCAAAAGGCCATTTATTTTCATGAAAAATATTTTGTTATTATTTTGCTATTCAATACATGTTCTACATGTAATTTTTTCTACCACTCCGATAAAAAGGTATAAAATTTGAAAATATTATTGAAACAATGAATATTTATACTGCAGATGGACAGATGTACAAACGAAGCTATATTGATTCGACTTTTGGTGCTTTGAGCTCCATAAATTTGCACATTCCAGGATGTAAATTTGATGCTATTTCTTCCTTAGAAATCAGTTTAACCAAATCCCAAATCGAGTGGAATCGAAAGGAATCTAGTTTTGGAAATTCTCACACGAAATCAAATTTGAGTAAGCACCGGCGTTTTTAAAGTCAAAAAAAATCTTATATTTCCTGGAAAGCTTAACATTCACCGTACAAAAAAAAAAAATTCTTCTCCACGTCTGATGAAATCCATTTTAGAAATCTCAATAATACAAAAAAAACAAGGATCGGATACGTTATTTTATAAAATTTTGTATATAATAATTATTTTTTAATTAAAATCAATAAAAACAAAAGTCAAAATAAATGAATTTTAATTTTAAACTAGCAGAACCACGCCTTTCATTGCTTCACCACTTTGTCTTCGTTATATCACCCACCAAAACCTAACACAGAAGTTTTGGTCAGGTAAAAGGTTTTAAGATTTCGGTTCCGTTGAATCTAATGTTTTTCCTTGCATGTTTTTTTTTTCCATTGGATATAAAAGATTAATGGTTTTTTTTTCTATAATACTTTACAGATTGCATTTTTCTGTGTGCAGCGGATTTCGTATCGTGAACTCACAATTGATACATTTTGATGCAAATTATTTTCATCAGCTTTTCTTTGTGGACAGATATGATCTTTGTTTGTTTAATATGATTTAGGAAAGTTAAGGTAAACTGGTTCGATCTTAGCGTCTAGAGAGATTATTTGCCAAGTTTATTGAAGTGAAACTTCTTTAGCGAGATGTAAGTCCAAAAAAAGTGAAACGGAATTCAAGATGATGATGCGTTCAGAATTGGCTTGTAAGTCCGAAGGGTGGAGGATGCGTGAGCTAGAGAGAAAGTCAGTGTGCTCCCGCTTGTCTATTTTGAATTAAATAAACATAATATAATCTGTTCACAAAAACCTTCGTGGTATTTCCGCCATCTCCAGATAAATTGAAAATGTATTCCCACAAAATTCTGAATGTACTTAGACAACTTTAAGAACTTTAACAATTTGTTGGTGTGTGTGTTTGTGGATATAATGGATATCGGTATTTATAAAGTTCTGTTACTACTCGCTCCATATGAAGAACCGATATGTTTAAAATATTAAACTTTTTATGTTCATTTTGCTGCTCAAAGATTTCACTGAACGGTTGTATTCTTGAAAAGCAGGTAGTATTAGATTCGTTGGGATGTCAAATTACTTTGTTACAAAAAAATTAAAATAGGACCAAATCTGTTGTTGGTATATCAACTTATAAATCGAAAGGTGTTGAAGTTTTGTGCCTTATTAAAAAAATATTCTTTTTTGTTTCTCATAAAAATCATTATGTGGCTCGTTAGTTCGCTAAACGCTAACTATTCGGAAATAACAGAAATTAAATAGAGTGTTCGGGAAAATCAATATAAACCTGGACTAGAATTAACTGCAAAGAAACATTTATCTGCAGACTCACAGTGATGCACATATAAATTTACCAATTAAGCAAAACACGTTTTCTAACGATTATTTTATGCAATTCAAACGAAGAAACGAAACCAATTAAGACTATCAACGAGTATGAATGACAAATAAATCGTGAGGAGCGCATTTCCAAGTCCCGTCTATGAAGTGGTTGAATGGATGGTTGGATGGATGGATGGATCGATGGCAGTAGAGGCCAATATACAGTGCCACACAACTTCGTTGCACGAATGACAACATTTGACGAATTGATGAATAACTTGACGTGCCACCGATTGTCATTAAACGTGCAACAATTGGGCGTACATTTGTTAAAAAGCACAGAATGGAGCGGCGCGGAATGCATTTTACAGTTTGTGCCACCAACGTAGCTGCAACTCGGTTCGTTTGCTCCTGGATGGAATGACGCTGAAATAGCTTTAAAATAATTGCCAGAGCTCGAGCCACTGAATAGAAGAAGGCAGCCAAAGCTCAGAACAGCAGCACACCCCGTAGCAAAACTGCTCCAGGGCAGCAAGACGTCAAGACGGCAACAGTTCGTTTCCCATATGCCGTTTGCATTCCGCTTGCTCAAATAGTCACAGTAGCAGTCGTTAGGTCTCCGACGAATCGTCAACTGCCTAGTTGGCCAAAGTCGTTTAAAATATTTCCGAGATTGCATTCGAAAGATATTTATGCATGAGGGAGTCGGGATTTTGCTCATTTCAGCGCATTTGCACACAAAGTGGCAATTTCAGTTTCACTCGACTCGATTTGGCTAGGCTCGAGGTCGCGGTGCCCCAAATCATTTCGAACGTCTTTTATGGCCGTTCGTCTTAGACTTTGACAGCTTTTCTTCAGTTGCTGGCTGCTTTGTTTGTTTGTTTTGTTTGTATAATTGATTTAAAGTGGTTTCTGCGGTATTGTGCGAGCACAAATACTGTGTCTGCCAATTAAAAATGCATCTGAACGCCCCCAGCACTCCATCATAAGCGATGGATTTATGCTGTCAGACGACCACACGGTGCTCAAGTGGGCTGGGCCCCGTTCGTCTGGTTCGCTGACTTTACCTCCATCACCTCCAACTATGCCAACGAGAAGCTCATAAACAAGTCGTCGATGGCGTCGAAGATTTCTTTTCGCTATTTTGCCGTTGATTTGCCGTAATTATGCGTTGAGTTGTGCAATTGCTAAGCGCTCGATTGTGGGTTGGAGTGCATTCGCAGTCGCATTGTATTTGCGACGTGCGCCAGTTGGGCGTGAGCTCCCAGTTCAAGTCACATGTGCCTATATATACTTAGTTTCTTACTCGTAAGTGGTGTGGCTTGTGTGTGGGCGTTAGGTAGACTTTGTTATGTGCACAAAAGTCAAAAATATTAATTTAATACAATCGGGAATCTTATCAGCTAAATGGCTTAATTAGAAAGTTGGGACTTGGCGTCACTTTAGGCACATATGTCTTCACGTTTTCAACCTTTAACGATCCAATCACTTACACTGCAAAAAATTTATTATAATAACTTACTGCAGCTAAATTTTTAAAGTAAATATTTTTATTACCATTGAAAAACAATAGCAAAGAGAGGTCAAATGAATCGATTGGTCAGAAATCTTCGGGCTTGTCGCAAAAATCTAGAACAAGATAATATTCAACACGCAAGAAGAAATGGATCAAGTCTTGGTTTGTATAAAGCAGCGATTCTATACGATTGCTCAATTGATTACGCCTAGCATCCTTTCGAAGGACATGGCATGTTGCAAAGTAAAATAGCCATCACTGAATCCATCACGTGATCCATTTCTTCATTTCTACGTCGTGAACAACCAAAATCGCGACGATTTCTAGCAAACACCCAAATTGCTGTTTTCAAATGACTTCATTTGGGTCAGAGATTATCGAAGGACATGAATTTAATTCGACATTCAAGATAAATCATTATAAATCAGTAACACTGACTTCGCCTTCAATTTTACGGATTCAAGGAGAGATTCAACATCGAATTGGATCATTGCAACCTGTTGATGATGTACAGCATAAATTCTTAGAAATATACTTCATGGGCGATATGGAGGAACAACTTGGTTGGCACCAAGAGATCAACAAAGCAATAAAAAGAGGTGTTCTTCATGATCTGCAGCAACAGCTTCAAGAACATCATGCATTGTTCAGGCTATTGGAGACTGCGTTTGAGCGCATGCTAGATGATGCCTATAAAGTCGTAATCATAGCCGATAAACGATTCACTGGAACACACGAACGCAATCCTAATTGTTGGTGAAAACATGGAAACACGTGAAATTGTGCTTACACGTCGCAATACTAGGCAGCTGCAACAAATATATAAAATACATCGTTCATGAGACGATGGATATTACTTCAATATCAAGGAACTTTAAAATTGCGATTGACATGTTCATTCGATCGGCTAATGGATCAAGATATGAGGTACTTTTAATTCTGTATGCCTTTATTCACCAATTTATTGAATTTCTTTATAATTTCTTTCTCTGCATTCAACATAGCCGCGAAAGTGTTTCAAGACATCAATGTATGTACAATTGGATTTATTAAATCTTGCTACTGTTAGCATTACCTGCTGCCACTTGAATGTTGAAACTACTTTACTTATTTCACGGAAATAACAACCAACCATATATATCTATATATAGCGGGTTGAAACGACCAAAAGTCATTCACTCGGCTTGTGTGCAAAGCAGTCATAAAAATTACAACAAACAATCAACAAACGCCATCGTTGAATTGAAGTCGTCCTCATCATCGTCGCTATTATCATCATCATCAGCATTTTGATTCGTTTACACCCACTTTGCACGTTTTCGCAAACACTTCTGCCTGCCGCCCGCTGCCAAGCCAAAAGGATTTCATTTCAGCGCACATGATGACGTAGGTAATGACGCACTCTGACCCCGGCCAACCATGCAGCCTATAATACCAACTAGAGAGCGAGCCAAACTACAAGTAGACAGCAAAGAAAAATGCTCAATTAACCCAATCGACAAACAGTTTCCCACCTCCGTTTGCTTCGCGACTCGACCATCAACCTGAGGACGACTCGACTCGCGCTTGATGCATCCGTGATGAACCGATGTGCGGGCGTCCGTCCAGTCTTCCTCGTCAGGCATTAAAACGCAAAGCGAAAGGTGAGCGAGAGAGAAATCAACAAGCGGTAGACGAACGGTCGGCGATAAATGGTGCGGAGCCGCATGCAAATGCGCTGCCGATTGTTTGATGAATTGCGGTTTCAAAAGTCAAGGGTTCATTTGACCGGATTAGGTAAGTGAAACAAATGGCTCTATTACTCCCGGCGATTTCCTTTTCTTGGCTTATTGTTTCTGTTTTTGCCATTTTGATAATTGTAAGGCGTTGTAGTTATTGTTGTGGCTGACGTTCGTCCCTACTAATCAGCCAATGTCGTCATTATATGCTATTGAGGCATTGAAAGCGTATAATTTTGCGGTAAGCTGATCTTCAGTATAATGACACAATGCAAACTAGTTATTGAATGATTGAAAGAATGTGTAAATCGAATTTGAAGTGGTTTATATTTATCTAAACTGAATGAAATAACATCATCTGTTTCGTGCTTAGCACTGCCTTCGATTTTGACTATTCTAAATTAAATTTTTCTTTCAAGAGATTTGTAAAAAATAGCTTTTATTATATTTAATTGTTTAATTTTTCATACCATCTAAAGCCCCTTTGCAATGGTCCCTTGCGGAAAATATCCATTTCTTATTGCAGTGTGATTGATCAATTTCATAAAGTTGGTGTCTATTTTTAAAAGACTTGCTCCTACATCAGATACAATAGAAGTTGGTTCAAATTATGAAGTAGTAGTACATGATCTTCAAATACTCTTGATTCCGAATCAATGCTAAAGAAGCGTGTGATGCATCACACTTCAGGTCGTCGCAAATTTGGTTGGTTTGCTGTTGCAAAAATGGAAATTTGTTTATCAATCCATTACCTCTTTTTACTACCTTGCCCTTTTTAAAACAAGGTAAGGAAATACAGTCGGGCGTAACCGACTGTAAGAGGCCCTGTACCAGTTCAGGTCGCCTAACAAACATATTAAATGTTTCCCGAGCTTATGACCAAACACATGACCACTTCTCACTGCGCGAATATGAATGAAAAGAAAAGGGGGGTTGTTCAAATTCAATTGCTTATAAAATCGCCATTTATTATCCGATTTTGATGAACTTTTTGGATTTTTGCTTAGAGAGACGTTATCTCTATATTAGTACACTCAATTTTTTTTGTGCCGAAGAAATTTTCACCCTAAGGGGTGATTTTATGGGGAAGGGGGGGGAGGGGCAAAATTTCAAAATAAACTTGTGAAATTCCGGAGCAATCCTAGTCGAATGCAAAAAACACGAAGTCTCTATCTATTACCGTTTCCGAGATCCTTTCGTTCATACAGACGGACGGACGGACAGACGGACAGACGGACATGGCTATATCGACTCCTCTTTCATTCCTGACCATAATGGTGGTAACTTTGGGGGGTCTTCGACCATTATTTCTACCTGTTACATACATTTGCACAAACCCAATAGGCTCTTGTACCTTCGGTACAGGGCCTAATTACGGTCCAGTTCTCTGCAAAGTCAACATGCTTAAGAAGATGCGAATCAGATTTAGCGCAATTTTTCTTCTTCTTAATAGGTTCTCGTTGAACATATTTAATATGTTTATGAACGCTGACTTATGTTTAAAATTTTCTTCTGAAGATCTCCTTTCTTGACATTAGATCGTGAGACGAATCTTTTCCATTTCAGAGTAATTGTCTTGTTTAAAGTTGTTTAAAGCAAACAAATACGAATCGAAATTCGCACAGTTTATGCAAAGACAAAATTGTTTTGGAGAACTGATCATAAAGTGGTCCGGACGCAATATGTAAAACTTTGACCTGCTAATCTTTTTCTCAGGACTATCTTCTCTTTTATACTCCGTGTTAGCAATCGCTTTAACCTTTTAACTTTTGTGTCATTTTCTGGGCTTTGCCGAGTACATCGTCCGTCAAAAGATGGCCCATATAATTATCAGGTTTAGAATAGATGCTTTTTTCCCCCTTTTTTACTATAATTCTTGTTTTGTCAATCAAGTGCATTGTAACTTCGAGCAAAGCTAATAGAATAGTGGATTTTGAAATCCCTTCAAGGCTAAAGATGAAGAATTTGTTCATGACTTTTGAAAATTTTGTGGCCAATCTATGCAATGACAGTCTGATAATTCCAAGTTTGAATTTCATGACAAATGAACACCATATGCTATATTTGATTGAATTAGAAAATGAAGCAACTAGTTCTATCCTTTTCCTACATAACTTAAGCGTTAAGCAGGTACATCAACTCCAAATCTAGTTATTTCTTTGTTAAATTCTTTAATTTGATCCATTGAAAATAGTTCGAAATTTATTTCTTCATGTTCACAATCGATTTCAAAGATGGCTTCGTTTTCCTCTTCAAACAACCTTTTTTTTATCAATTATAAGCTGTACGTTTTTAGGTTGAGTCCAAAAACGTCCATTAAATTTTATAAAAATATGAAGAAAGGTGGAGTCCTTGTATAAAAAACTATGTACTTCTTTTTTATTTATGCTAAAACCTTGAGAATTATTGTCGTTTTTTAAAATCCTTAAAATTTGATATTTTACAAAAAACCGATAAGAACAGAATGAAATGATGTAAAGTAGAACTATTAATATAAATCTTGGAGATTTAAAGATTTTTCGGAAAAAAATAGAAATTATTTCTTTTCTCTCAGACAATCAAAACTAACAAATGAATTTTTAATTGGAAGTAGTACATATCTGTTCCAATAACAACTAGAAATATGGCGAAAAACAAAGTTGTCCGTTCAGAAATTTGTATTTTTTTATTTAAAAAAAAAAAAAAGGATTATTATTATTGCTTATCGATACTTTTGAACTTTTTGACTTAGATGGAAATTACGAGGTTTTAAATAAAAAATTTTTAATAAATCAATTATCAAATTAAAAAAAAAAATAATAAAAATATTGTGAGTAATAAAAAAAATTCTTGTCTCTTTATTATTCAAATAGAACAACATATTTTAATTTAAATTTAGTTTTCAATGTACCATTGGACTCCCTGCATGATTTGGAATGGATTCAGTCTACAGCAAATATTTAATTCGTCAAATATTGTATTTTTTCTTTTGGTTTCTGTCTCATTTGAAAGATTAATCATATAAAATGGCTTCTAGAAGAAGTTCGAGTCTGTCACAGCATTCCAAAAATGTTAATCGTTTGAGACTTATAATAAGTAGCTCCCAGGAAGCTATACTCGCTGCAGTTGAAGATAAGCATACCAGATCCAAAATTGTACGCAAAGTACTTGAATTGTAACTTTTTGGTTTTACGAAAGTAACTAAAAATGCGAAGCACCTCTGTTCACAGAGCATGTATGGCTCATATAAGCGATAAACAATCGTTATATCTTTGCATCTATTTTAGATTTAGATACAGGGATGAATTTTGTATATGTACATGTTAATGGGATCGGAAGAAGTAATATCCATTGGAAAGTGGGGCGGATTTGTCTGAGCATAATAGAATATAGATACATATATATACACAATATTCTATATGACAATAGTTTCAACTAGGCGCAGCAAAGCGAGCCGTTTACATCTTATACTAAATATAAAACAATCCTCCTAAAAAACTTCTTTTAGAATATTTTGTATTTCTGTCAAATATTTTTTGAAAAGACATGCGTCGAACTAGCTAGTACCCTGTGTGTCAATTTTTTGAAACGATTTTTATTTAACCATTATAATACATATTTAGCTATTTATTTCTATCTCAACTTTTATTTAAGATTGATCAGCTACATTTTGATTAAAACAAAAACTTTACAGTTGAATTAAAATTTTAAGCCAACGATTTGTCGAATTTTTAAGATATTATTCAGTGCGTTCCTCTCGAATGCCCAAAACGGCAATAAACCAAATCGAAGCTACCTGTTGCTGGCTGGCCCTTGTCTTGTTGTCTTACCGCTTGGCAAGTGCCGAAATTGAAATGAAACCATTTAAATTGTCGTAAAATGAATTTTATTAGTATTGCCCACTTTGAGCGCTCGTAAAAAAAATCGAGCCAACGAACACAGAGGAACATAAACCACTCGCAACAATTAAATGTCAAACAAAATGCTCCCTTTACAACTAAATAAACAAATTGCGGTTAATACCGAACTTTATAGTCTTTTTACGACTTGGCGCCACTTGAAGTGCCCGAGCAGAGAGACGGCAGCAACAACAATTGAGGCAACGAGCCTCATAATCAGTAATCGCATTCAATTCGCCCATTCGCCTCAGATATACACTTCACTCACTCATTGTACGAGTAATTTACTCACTCAGCTCAAACCATACAATTGCAGGAAGATCCAGAGGCGAACAACGTATCCTGCAGGATTTGAGTGCATACTGTGTGTGTGTGTGTGTGTGTAGTTCATTTTGATCGTTAAACAGCAATTCTGTGAGCTGAGCTACTTTACGCCGACAGACTCATTCAATTCGTTTGTTTGTTTGTTTGTGCTCTTGAGTGGTTTCTTTTCAGCTTGGTCGTTGCTTTGGGTTCAAAGATTTTACGACTTTTTTACGATCTGTTAGTGTGACATGATGATGACAATCAATAGAAAAGATATAAAAACTCAAGTTCCGTGACGTATGCCATAATTATTTTGATTTTTATTTCCATCTCGTGGTTGGTGTTGGTGTTGATGTTGCCATGGCTGGCTGCTATTGGCATGAATGCATGTAATACGTGTAGCTGCGTATCTGAGTGTGTAAACGCGCATCTATTAGATACTTCATAGTCATTACTTTTACGACCAGCCTCTCACTGCTTACTCTGCAAGCGTTGTTAGTTTGATGTTCAATGTTTGAGGAAATGGTGGTAAAATTTTATTAGACTGCCAAATATGCTCATCAGTTTATTTTTTTTATTCCATTTCATTCAGTATTCCTGCTTCGGTGCTGCATATGTATTTTTTATGGCGTTTTAACGATTTGTTGTGACTGCTGGCTGCTAGTGAATATGGCCCATTTTCAGTTTGATTTATAATTTAAATATTGTAATCTTTCAGGTTTTGAGCATTTTTAGTGCATCATAGGGCAATCTAAAGCGAGTAATTTAGTGTTATGTACTCGGGGCTATAAAGTAAACAAAAACTTCAAAATTTTCGAAATAAAAAAACGTCTAAATATGCAAAGGCATTTGAAATATGCATGCCACCTTCTGACAGCTTCTTCGCTTCAATTGAAAACTCAAGTAAATGTATTTTTAAATAGATTTTTAAACAGAAATTTACGCCTGTCTCAAGTATTATGTCATAAGTACTATGTAGTGTGATCCATACGAAATGTTTCAATTGACGCAACTGTTTCGACATATCATCGATCGCTCTGACTACATGTGACTCGCTCGCTCCCCCCATAGTATAGCATTCAATTACAGTGTATCTTACTTTTCAAGATGGTTGCCGCATCCCGTTCTGATGCTTACAAACGCAGACAGGGAATGCAGAATGAATGTCTTCATGCTGTCATCTAAACAGAAACATGTGTTGACGCAAGCCCTACTTATATAAATGTTCCGAGTTAAGTACGCCTTAAACTATTGTTCCATAGTCTCAAGTCGCCTTCTGCCTTAAACTTATGCGGTTGCCTTAAATCATCTGGTTGTAGTAAATCATGTCGGATATCACATGAACAGGGCGACTCAAACGCACGAACTAGAGTCTGTATAAAACATTATAATGCACTGAAAATCTGTATGTAATCTGAACTTCCTTTAGTGCGGCAATGAAAAAAAATGAATATATAATCTCTGACAATATATAGTTGGCATCTATTAGGGAAAAATTGAGAAATATAATGCATTACAGAAACTATTATAAAATCCTAAGCGGGCTTCCCTTAACAAAATATGCTGTTAACACTTTTGTTTAAGAAACAAAGAACATATTGAACCAGCTAAGCGCCAAAAATCATCGCTGTTATTGGGAAATAAATCATAAAAGTCATATTTCCGAATTCTAAATTCGAATAGGGACAATTACATGCCAACTATTGTCAATGGAAAAGAGAAAGTTTTACCTATTGTCACTTAGGCTAAATAGGTTTTGGACAGCGATTGCAATTGCTTCAGTGGTTTTGCTATCAGTTCAATGAGGGCGCGATCCCAAACAAGCATTTCAGCCGCTCTACCAACTATATCCTTGCTAATTTTTGTGGCTACCAAGAGAGAGCAAGACAAAGATAGAGAGTGAAAGCGATATCGAGCAAAAAAAAACAAAAAATTTTACAGAAATTTAACATTCCACCGTGTAACGAGCCACAGACTAGACAACGACAGAGAAATGGGCTGCATTTGGCCTGACTCAGACTAGTAAAACATATTTTTATGATTTATTACCGCACGCAATAATTGAACGAGACAATGCGCTAGATCACACACACACTCATGTGATTTGTCTCTCTCTCTCTTTGTGTGTGTGTCTGTGTATTTATAAGTTAGTCCTTTATGATATGCACGTCGTTCAGCATCGCCTCGTGTTCGCCTGCGTCGAATTGTTCAGATAGCACCGAGATAACAAGCCTCACAGAAAGTCAAAACAAATCTCCTAAGGTCAAACTTGCGCATCTTCGTACATGCATTCTCCTTGAGAATTTTTTACACTATGTTCTCGATCGAGGACATGCTGAAAGGAATCCATTGTTATATTGGTTGTTTTTTTACATGGCTCGACACAATTTTTTTTATGACATATTTTTATGATTTATGAATTATTTTGGTTTTTTGTGAAATTTTTCACGGCGACCGTTTTTCGCTGAAGGTCCTGTAATTGCTTGTGTCCTTCGAAGTTGTGCTAATAATCTGATTTCTGGTTTTTTAATGTGTAACTGTGCGACTTCCTTAGTAATTTTGGTATTTTTTATGTTGCCACTTAAATTGTTTTCGATTTGTTGTAATTTGTTGCAAATGATGCATTTAAATTTTATAGAATTGAACTAATTGTAAGTTACGAATCCGATTTCGAACAAACTTAACACCATAATTTCACCCGATTCCATTAACATATACATCACCCCTGTACCTCAAATGCGTGCAAAGATATATTGAATTTTGACCAATCTTGACTCAAACCATTTCTTGGCTGAACTGAAGTTCGTCCGTGAATTTCAGCTAAATCGGTTGCACGGTTTGACTTCCTATAAAGAACATACATAAATAAATTAATAAAGTGCGTTTCATAACTATATCACAAGTCAATGCGATCAAATTATTACTCTAAAATTTCAATTGTGATCTCTAAATGACTATTCTTTTAATGCAGAATTTTTTTTATTTTTTATAATAAAGTGTTTTCTTTATTGAATCTTCTCTTGATAATAAACTAACAATAATTTATCAAATCTTAAATCTAGTTGTGTATTACACTAAGCCCCCGGTTGGAGACTTATGTAGTTACAACGTCCCTAAGAGCACATCACAGGGCTGGGAGGTCATTTCTCCTGAGTCGTGTTTGGATATGGTGTAGAGTTAGAGATCTTGCGTGAGATTTGGGTGAGACTTGAGTTTGCATTCGTAGTTCTGCTTGAAACGATCTATTTCAGTTTTCACAGTTGGGATGTTAGGATCATTTAGAATGTGAGTATTGCAAATATACCAGGGTGCACCGGTGAGAGTTCTAAGTATTTTTGATTAAGCTCTTCCACATCCACATAACTGGAACTAGTATTGACCCATACGTCCAAATAGGCTTTATTACGGAGTTGTAAAGAAGTACTTTGTAGTCAAAGCTTAAGGGGGACTGCGGATTTATAAGCCAGTGTAGAGAATTGGCTTTTAGCTTTATTTGTGTTTTTTTTTTTTGGCTTTAATATGTTTACGATAAGTGAGCCGTCTTTCGCGATGAATACCGAGATGCACGACGTCATTGGCCTGTGGGATCACAATGTTGTTTAATGTCAGCGATGGACAAGTACCTCTGTTAAAAGTGATGTAATTTTTAATCGCCAGTTAGCTAGCCACTCCTCGAGAAGAATGAGAAAGACTGCTAGTCTACTTAAGATTGCTGTGTCATCAGCAAATGTGGATATAGTGAGTCTGTGATCCGTTGGTATGTCTGATGTGTATAGAACATATAATATGGGAATGAGAATGCTGCCGTGCGGTACTCCAGATTTAATTTCAGACTTCTGTGTTATGTAGTCATTTTGTCGTACTGTGAATGTTCTATTGCTGAGTTATGATTCAAGAATTTTGTGTGTATTTTGGGGAAGCAAAGGCTTGAGCTACATCGAGAAAGATTGCGGAACAGTATTCGCAGAGCCCGAACGCTCATCTAATTTCTGAGGTTAATCGTTTTACAGATAGTGCCATGGTTTTCACGAAACCCAAATTGGTGAGAGGGAATAACGTTCTGCATGTGTGAGTTGATTTTTATAAGAATCAACTTTTCAAATAGTTTGGATAGGCTTATGGGTATATATGACGCTGCCTGTGTTTTAATCTTTCCGGATTTAGGAATCATGACTATGACCGTTTTTTTCCACTCAGTTGTAACAGCTGAGCTAGGAAGCTTCATGATCATTTTTGTGGAAATTGAATCATGACCTGCATTCTTCTTGGGATTGAGCTGGGCTTTTATCACTTTAAGAACTTCGTTGGCGTGAACTCTAAGGAGTTCAGAGTTGTTCGTAGTCGAAAGAGAGCGAAGAACCAAAGCGTTTGTTGACGTTTTTGGCTGAAAAACAGTTCTTAAATGGGTTGCAACCACTTCTGCTTTTTCTATGTCCGTGCGTGCCCACTTTCCAGTGTGGTCTCTTATGGGTGTAGAGACTATAGCCGGTGATTTAATGTCTGCTCGCGCTTTCCGTAGAGGAAACTTAGAGCTTGTTGGAGAAATTAGTTAATTATCTTTTGATTATGTTCTATATAATATTATATATGTTTTACCGTTAACAAATTCAATCGGAGTCAAAAACTTATCTGGCTAGCTTTTCTCAAATGTTTTTAATTTGGTTCAACTACTTCCACAAAAGGGTTTGGGGTGTGGCCTCTGCGTTAAGTAATACTTGAACGAACCTTATTGAAATCGGATGTTAATCTGTCTGTCTGTTTAATACTTAGAACAGAGTTAAGCTCAATCGTCCTAAGATTTTTATTTATGAAATTATAAAAATTGACCCAATTTCTTTTTTTACGATGCCTTGTCTTAGAGCGGCTATCAATTCAATTGGTTTAATACAATTTTTACAAATGAGCGCTGATATTATATTTAAACAATGACTATATTCTCAAGCACCAGTAAACTGGCAAAGTTCATAAAATTTCTAAAATTATTTACTCAACTCGGATAAGCTGCGCAAACACAAAACGGCCATTGATGTGCTCGGAAATCTGGAGTGTTTACATTGCGAAAACAATTGAGATCATAACAATAAAAATCAAATTCAAAATTGTGACTGAGGCAACGTAGGAATAAATGAACGAGAAGTACGGCAACCAGTTGCGTCAGAGAAAGCACAAACCAAAGCCAAAACCAAATCGAAAGCCGAAAGCAGCCAAAACTAAACTGAACCGAACTAACTAAACTAAACTAAATTGAACTGAACTGAGCTGAGCTGAGACAGAGCCACAGAGAAATTTTCAACAACGAGCGCTGCTCGTAAAGGTAATGGCAATGCTTAAGAAAATCGCTCGAAAAGTCAAACAAAAGCCAAGGAATGCCAACGAAAACTATAAACTTAACCCGGAGCTCCGAGCAAAGTGAAGCGCGAGGCAGACAAGGAACTCAATTCCGTCGACAAGCGACGACCGGCAACCGAACTCAATCGAAAACATCAAAGGAGCTCGAACAAGTTGAAAGCTGAAAGCCAAGCAACTGAAACTTATTAACAAGTGCAACGCGTCTCGTGGCACCAACAGCAGCAACAGCGGCAACAGCAGCGGTGAGGGGTGGAAGTGTGACTGCGCTGCACTGAGGAAAAATATCAGTTAAGGCATTGAGAACTAAAATGGGCACTTTCGGTCGCAATAACCACGACATTTACGATTATTTTACGGCCACTAAAAATCAAAAGTGTAATTTACTCAACTGTGTATCGCATCAGCAACGGAGTGCAATGTGAAGTAGAAGCGTTGTGGGGGTGCACGGGGAGCTGCTCTAAGGGATTGGTATGTGCAACGGCTACAGCAGTGCTGATGATGATGATGAAGCGAGAGAAATGTAGAAGTGAAGGAAGAATATGAAGAAGTTCCTTTGCCGCATCCACTCCGTGACACCCAACACTGCATCGCTCATAGCCGCCCATTTTGTTGGGTTGAGCATTGCATTTTGGCCAGAAGCAAACGAAAAACAAGAAACGAAAGCACGAAAATCGCAATCTGCTCGTGAGTTGAGCTCTAAGATGTTTTGCACTTGTTTTCTACTTGCGAGCACTTTTAGCTGGTTTTTATTTTTTCGTTTTTTTTATTGTTTGGCATCAGCATCTTGTTCTGCTTTCATCTTCAGAGTTGCATCCAAAACAACAGTCTCAGTCAGCACAAGTTGGAAGATGATTTTCATGTTTTCCCCCTGAAACCTTCTTCATTCCGCCACCATCGCATGCGGAATGAACGCTTTTGACTTTGGTTTGACAGCTTCGATGGCGTTGGAGATGGCGTTTGGATTGCCTCTGCCGCTGCTCCATACCCAGCGCTTTTGGCCAGCGCTCTTTCGAGCTATGCTCCAAGCTCCAATTTCATTGTCAATTTACATGAACATCGAGTTGCTTCTTGCCGCGTGTCATGCTGATGTTTTGATTGCTCCGATTTTCATTAAAATCGTTTTGTTACATCATCCAGCGTTGGTTTTTACGAGCACAAATATTGCATAAAATGAACCGATCGTGAAACTAAAACCGGAATTGCACAAGCGAATCAGATTCGCCATCATTGCGTGCAATTCAAGTGTTTATCTTATTCGAAAGATAATTCATTAGAGATATTAGATTTTCTTCCGAGGATTATGTGATGGCTTTGATAAAAATATAAACAATATTGTTACTCTGATAGCTCTTTGTACGAACACCTTTTTGAAGCTTCATTAATAATAGTGTGATTGCTGTGCTGCTTTGATAGATTTCATTCTATTTACTTTTTGTTAAATTCGATTTGGAGTTATTCGAAAAGGCAAGAAGTTCTTCGTATTTAAAATACATCAAAATTTAAGATTTGGAGCACATTATAAAAATATTACAAGTGATAATCAGAATGTTTTACTTAATATTACGTGTATGTATCATTAGGGTATTCATTGGTAACACAATCTTTAATAATTGTTATACCCTGTATCCATAACATAAAAACTATTCCGGTCATATAAATGCAGTCCCCATTAAGTGTATATTTGTTTAAATATTCTTTAGCAAAGTCGATATAGACATGTAAAAAAATTGTCACAGAACGCCGATATAAGTTCCTTGAACAATCAAATCTTGATTCGAAGTATATAAGTAAAACAAAGTCGTCAAATAATAATTTGGGCTTAAATAGACTTCTCTGAGTAAGTATGCAGGTAAATCCTCTAGCTTTGCCACATCAATAGCATGGTGATCGTGTTAAACAGATGTTTTTTTAGTTTATATTTGAACACGAAATAAATAAACTTTGATTATTTCGTATGCAGATCAAATGGAAAATGCTCTTCAATTATTGAAACAAAACATAGCTGACAAGAATACGTAAACGGTACATTTTATTTTTTAAATACCATATATGTTCCACTTTCCCCTACAATTTTATAAAAAAAAAGAAAAATTGCCTGTGTATTGCCGGTGGTTTGCATGGAACTATGCTTCACATTTGGATATATAGATAATGGGAGACCAAACTGGACGTTTGTTAAGTTTTCTGGATTTCGGAAAAAAAGAAATAAACGAAATAAAGTGATTAAGAATGTGTGGAAAGTATTAAGGTACAAGAGCCTATTGGTTTTGTGCAAATGTAGGTAACAGGTAGAAAAAATGGTCGGAGACCCCCAAATTACACCCATTATGGTCAGAAGTGATAGAGGAGTCGATATAGACATGTCCGTCCGTCCGTCCATAAAAACGAAAAAATCTCGGAAACGGTAATAGATAGAGACTTGGTTCTTTTTGCATTCGACTAGGACTTCGCTGGAATTTTACAAGTTTCTTTTAAAATTTTGCCCCTCCACATCTTTCCCCATAAATTCCCACAATCACAAAAAAACGTATCTCTAAGCTAAAATCCAAAAAACTTCATCAAAATCGGAAAATAAATGACTATTTTATAAGCAATTAAATTTGAACGACCTATGATACTTTCATCCTCCCTTTTCTTTTCATTCATAAAAAGTGCATATATTATTCTGGAAGATTTGGAAATAAATATACGCGGCGACGACGAAGACTGTAACAAACAATTGGAAGTTTCAGAGCGACCCGAGGACGATGATGAAGAAGAAGAAAATAGAGATATCTTTCCAATTATTTCAGTTTCTGTAAATCTTTCCCATAATTTAACTTTAATTTTAACAAATCTATGAAAGTTGGCTGATAAATAAAAAAATATTTCGGAAATTAATTTACTCTTTTCCTTTTAAATTATAAATATAATTAAGATGTATTAAAATAAAATAAGACTGTTTTACTAAATGATTTTTTACATATTTTCAAGAAGTAGGTAAGTATTATAAAACGTATATATTATCAGATAAATGAAAAATATTATTGATAATAATTTTATAATATTATAAATATTTATTAATAACGCACTTTTTACCGAGACTCACGGTTGACCTTACATAATACTTGCTGTTCCCGGCACGCTTTGCTGTGCCCAGTAAAAATTATTTTCATTACACAATATATGCTCCTCCTACTCGACTCCAAGCACTTCTCTACTTCTTTCAGCAATATTTAAAACCGATAAATCAAACAACTTTTTTTAGCTTTTAAACTATGAAACTTTATTCTCTTTTCTTAACTCGATTACTTCATCCGATCCCATTAACATGTATACCAAATTTCATCTATGTACTTCAAGAATTGGGTCACAGCCCCCTCCGATTTTGACCAAACTTTACTTGAACACTCTCCTGAATGAACTGAAGTTCGTCTGTGAATTTCAGCTCAATCGGTTGGATGGTTTAGCTTCCTACAACGAACATACATACATACATACATACATACATAGATATATACAAGATTCATTTTTATATATATAGATGTAAGGCTAAGCGCCGCGCTCTCTCTCTCAAGAACGGTTAGTCGCACAAAAAATCTCTATGCAAATATCATAAACAATCATATGAAGCTAGATATTTGCAAACAACTGATTTTTGTGATCTTTGACCTTTTTAGAATGCCAAAATAACGGTTTATACAAGTTAAACAGCTCATTAACACTCATTCCGAGGTGAAACCCCTTATATGTCTAGACATATAAATGCAAGGTTGCAGCAAAACGATATTTTACCAGGGATCGGAAATAACTCGACGGAATTTTTAAATTAAAAAATCAGAAACTAGAAAATGTAGAAAGAATACTCCTGTATACAAAATTTGTTTGTACTTGCATATGTAAGGCCCTGTACCAGTGCAGGTCACCTAACGAACACATTAAATGTTTCCCTAGCTTATGACCAAGCAGTGCAAAACAAAAAGAAAAGTATTTTGCTCCGCCCACTTCTCACTCCACGAATAAGTGCCTTATAAAACATTTGAAAGCTTGGGATTTTGGCTTACTCCATACTGACATACTTTTTTTTGTGCCGCAGAAATTTTTATCCTTGAGGTGGATTTTATGGGGAAGGTGGGAGGGGCAAAAATTTGAAATAAACTCGTAAAAATCCGCCAAAGTTATAGTCGAAGTCAAAAAAGGACGAAGTTCCTATCTATTAAAGTTTCCGAGATCCTTTCGTTCATACGGACAGACAGACGGATATAGCTATATGGACTTCTTTATCACTCCTGACCCTAATGGGGGTAATTGGGGGTCTCCGACCATTATTTCTACCTATACATACATACATTTGCACAAAACCTTCTTATACCTTCGGTACAGGGCCTAATTATTATTAATTTTTATTAAATAAGTCTGCAAATAAAAATTAATGCAGGAATTTATGCATCCACTACAGACAGCTAATACTTACGGCTGCCCCACTCTTTGCGAGATACCGTAACGTTCACTGTA